>OZ020198.1:3449359-3800905 GCA_963971165.1 Philopedon plagiatum
AGCTTTGTAAATTTTGATAGCGATGCGGGCTGAATGTCATTACTATCCTCGTACAGACGTAAGTTATAAGTTATAAATCGTCTTGGGTACTTACAATTTTAAATTCCTTTATACAGGGTGACAATTTCAAAACGATCAATGAGCTATAAGTTTAGAACCAAGAAAGAAATTTCAAAACGCTCAAAACTGTTCTTGTAGTATGATGGGGGAAGTAAAAATATGTTATTTTCATTGTGATAGAATTATCCCCTAAGCCGTCACATTCACCCCCTTAAAAATCTTAAATGGGAAGATAGGTTACACCTTGTTTAAAAGGCCTCTTAATTATGTACATTGTGACGCTTTTCAAATTGAATAACCCATTGATGAGTTATGCTCATACAATGTACATACATAATTAAGAGGCCTTTCGAACAAGATGTCACTTAACCTATCTTCCCATTCAAGATTTTTAAGGGGGTGGATGTGACGCCTTAGGGGATCATTCTACCACAATGAAAATAACATAATTTTACCTCCCCTTCATACTACGAGAAGGGTTTTAAGCGTTTTGAACTTTCTTTCTTGGTTCAAACTTATAGCCCATTGATCGTTTTCAAATTGTCATCCTGTATATTTCTTTAAGAAAATGCGTGTTCAGTAAACTGTCAAGTTGTATATACAAGGGCTACAATAAATGTGTTAAACTCGACTTAGCAATTCGCAATGATCTTTTAACCGTAAAAATCTTTAATAAAAAATTTAAAAGAACTGATGTAAATACCGTTTCCTAATAAATGTTTACAAAGAACTATGGCTTTATTATATTTAAATTTATTAATAATAGCAAGTACAGCAATATTCTAACTGTCTTTTTTAACGGATGGTTGGGCTTAGTTAACTTGTAACTACTTAATCTAGACCGGATATACTATTATTTTAGCAAAAAACATCGTTTTTGCGTACTCTTGTTAAATACGACATCACCAGGTTAAAAATAGATCGTTTATGTTTTTACATATGCTACATTCCGCTAAAAAATTGAATTTACCCAATCTAGTACAATAAATTTAGTCACCGAGACTCTGTGTTCAGTTACAAATTTGGTATGTAATACGTTATTTTCACTTTTTCATAACGACAGAAGTACTTAAGGATAATTAAGACTCTTTTTTTAACCTGCATGATCGCATAATAGTTACCTTTACGATAGAGGTAATAAACTGGCTCTTTTTTTGTAACAAAAAAATCTAGGGACATTAATTACGATATTAAAATGAATACGTTTCCGTATAGCAAGAGTATTTAGATGGCGGGTATCTACAGGGTTATAAAAATACAATCCCTAATTATTAATTGCAGGAGGACCCTGCAGGAAGAGGCATAATACTGACGTAATTCTAAAGAGGTCCTACTCGTGCAAGCAAAGAACATCGCGCAGTAAAACCTGTACGTGTAGTGCCTTCTTAAAGCTTATAAGATAAAAAATAAATGTTATATAACACAAACAGAACAAAATTTAATATTGTCCGGATACATGGCCATACCTCGTAACGTCCTGCTTTGTTGTATGTATATAGCTTCTACATGTCTACTTCTATAGGGGAGGGCAAATAGAACATTGCAACAAAACATATTCTGAAGAAACTTCTACTAACCCTGTAGATAAGTTCACAAGTTGGGGCAGATATAATTAAGTTTGGGGGAAAATAAGTAACAAGTTAAATTTGGTCACCAAAACATGAGCTAATTCTTTTTAGGGGAATATTATATCTGACTCTTCTAATTTGTGGAAAGTACCCGATTATATGCATGCAGAGATTGGAAAAGTATTCAATGGGCATGTGTTAGAGATGTATTCATTTTAATTTCAGTCGGAAGAGCGATTCGGGCCCAATTGGAGGCCTTCAAGACGCAGCAAGTCGGAGGGACCGCGCAGGGCAATTGACCCCGAAACGGATCCCGGGGAGCGCAGGAGAGAGTCCGACTCTGACGTGGAAAATATGGTAAAAGATCAAGGGCGTAGATATGGGGAGTACAGGAGTGATTTTCCCTGTCCTCCTGTAACTTCTTACATTTTATGCTGAAAAATACATTTACTTAGTTCAAAGTTTTAAGTTACAATCTGCTTTTTTTTCTCTACTACTTATTACACATAAGGCCACACATCACAAATAAACACTCTCAGAAAGAAAGATTATCTACGCCCTTGGAAAATATATTGTCGAATTTGTTCCTTAACCCAGCAGAATACCTTTTAAATAATCAAACAATTTTTGCCATTTCCCATTGATCTATCGTGAACACCTCTCTTTCCCTTATCTAAGGTGAACACCGTGTTACTTGCATCTTGATTAAAGTGATCAGACGTCCGTCATTACGACGGACAGCTAGTAATTAAGACCCTTTGTCCGTCGTCGAAATGGTCGCCATTCATGCTTGTCCAACCAAATGTCCGTCATATCGAGAAGCATTTGTAAAAAGTCGACAGGTGAGTTCGGGAAAGCCTTTACCAAAAAGGTCGAAAATTGCTTCAAAGAAGCGTTTGCAAAACGGTTTGTGTAAAGAGGACGTTTTCAGAATTTTTTTTTGTACAGTGCGTCATTTAGGCACTAGAAATAGGGTCACTTTAATCTTGATCTACCAAAGTAGATATCCGTGAGCTGCCATTCACGGTAGATCAACAAGATCTAGCGAAAATTTCCTTAAACTTTAAAATAATATCATGACTTATCATCTTTGTACATTTAGTATATTCCAAATCTTGCATGTCTGTATACAATACTCAAAAGTACAAAGAATTTACACCCCAACAGATATCCATTTTGAGAAAATAAGCAATTAGTAACATATACAGGATGTCAATTAAAAAGCAAGCCTTAAATATTTAAACTAAAATTAAAATAGTAAACCCAAATTCTGTTACGCAAGATAATAAAAAATGTATACGTTTATGGAAATGCAAATAATTTCGTTGTTAAAAAAATATTTTTAGGCAGGAATGAAAGTCATTATTCATTGTCTTTTTTATAATTAAACCCTCCCACGTAGTCAAAAATTATATTATTAGTTTATTAGTTCTAAAAGAAAAGCGACTTGTGCTTTTGAACTACTCAACACGCTTGTTCAAGTTGGATATAAATCAGCTAAAATTTAGTTAGTTCCTTAAATGCATTTTCTCAAAATTGGTTGATACAGGGTGCTAATAAAGAGAATAGTTTTTGTTTAAGATAAAGCACTAACTTTATGCAACTGTTCTGTTTTTCTATGGCTAAAATTGCTGCGTTATGTGCCGAAATTTATTGCCACCCGCTACTATTGTAAACATTAGGCATAAATTTATCTCAAATATCCTGTGAGTAACCCAACTTTTCCTAAATCAGCAGGGTCGCGAAAACGGCCTTCTGCGCAAAGCTATTTCGAAAATAAGCACCGAATATAGAAGGCAGTTCGCTTGGCCTGCAGGGCACACGTCTCGAAGGGATGAGGTAGACGGGGCCCCCCGAAAGTCTCAATCTATGGGGGCTCTTAAGGCTAATGCTCACGCTATGGTTCATAAGAAGAGGATGGATACTGAACATCGTGATGGTAAGTCGACAATTTGAAATCAAAGTTTATTATCGACAAATTACGTTTTTTTTACAAGAAATCTACCAAATTAAATTTGATTCCGAAAAGAAAATGAAATCTAGACCAAATTTGCAATGCTATAAGTATTTTTAGCAAGTGAACTGGAGCCTTTAGTCGATGACCGAACACATCAAGAAAAACCAAGAGAAGAATTTAACAGTAACAGTGAGTATAAAAAAAACTTTAGGCCATTTAGTCATTATCAGTATGTAAATGGACGATTCTGTACAAAACGACCTGTTGCCCAGATTGAAAATGTACATAAAGATTTTTCTGCAGACTTGGATAACGATGCGTCTTGGTACCGCGAAGTTGTTGAACTTCGTAAAAAGGCCGGAGAATACAAGGTTAGTTAAAAAATATATTTTTTACTATAAAAGCACACATAGTCCTGGCCAATATAGCTAAGATTTTGCTGTTTTTGTAGCATAGAGGCTGGGGATCAGAGTTAGCACCTGAGCGGTTATCAGATATCTACAATAAACAGGTTGAATTATGGGATCAAGTTTCGAGAAGAAGCTCATTATCAGCTTTGTCACTAGCTTCACATATGACTAACAAGTCATACACCAAGGAAGATAAAGACGAGGACAATAATAGAAAGAGTTCGCCTACTAAGGCTTACAGGAATGCCGAAAATAATGCTCGAATGATTAGAGACATTATTAGGCATCACTTAGAAAGAACCACTGGTGGTACTGGTAAGATATATTTATTGGAGTCATTCTCAGTTAGGAAATATATTAAAAATTGTTTTATTTATTTTACATTGTTTTTTCTTATAACTAGGTAGGTATTTGTTATTGCCGAGGTGGAAATAAGTAAAAATTATTTTTTAACAAATTGCGTGAATATGCAAAAACTATTTTTTTTATAAAATACCGCTACTAAAGGACACTACCAGACAGCAGTGATCACACAAAATCTTCTGCAATAATGATAAAATTTCTTAACCAAGATAAACCATAACTATTCCCTATATTTGAGCGCAGAAGAATTGTATTTTTCAGATTTTGATGGTTTAATTCTATCTCCAACCAGGGAAAAATTGGAACCAACAATTCCTAGAAAAGACGACGATTCTCGAGGATCACAAAAAAATAGCCCTAAGAAAAGTTCACCTTTGAAAACTTCTGGTAAACGTGGTAGTCAAAAAGGAAAAGAAGGTGCGCATAATACACGTAAGGCTACTATTATAACTTTAATAATTTTTCAGATAACCCACCTTAAAGTCAATGGCGCACTACGGACCTGGCCTATGGGACAAAATATTATTTATTATATAAAACGATATTTTTTTATAAAACAGATCTTCGAAAATCATCTCTGTCATGGTCGCTATAGCCACGTCATTAGTATGCAGACGGCTTTAATAACAATTTTTATAATTTATATGGTTATAAATTGTGTTATAGTTCGTTCACAATCAGTTGGGCCTACATCAGACACTTCTAATAAGGAGAAGCAATCTCCAAAGAGGCAATCTAGGTCTGCAATAAAAGACGGGAGAAAGTCCGCCTCTAATACTCCTTCAAATAAGCGACCCCGACCCTGTAAGGTCATATATAGCTTGTAGAAAATTTGAAAAAAAAAACACATTAACAGGGACGGATTGGAGACCACTTTTTAAAAAATGTTGTGATTATGGTTTATATTGTTATTTTCTAAAAGTAAATATTATAAGATGATTTCCAATTCGTCTCTGCAAATTTCAGAACACCAGTGTGTGCCAAGAGTCGCTCCTTTGTTCCACATGTCGCTTTTTTTCATAATTTCATCAATGTATCCTTCCACATCCCACCTAGACTGTACTGTAGTTTCGTGAATGTGTGTGGCTGCCTTGCTATGTGCAGAGATCATTTTTAACGACTCTTCTTTTAATTTATCGCTTTTTAAAGCTTTCAAAGCGCTTAAATTTAGATTTATCTCCACTTAATGCTTTGCTTTTGCTGAGTTTTTGTGAAGGCATTTGATAATAAAACTAAAACGACAGGAAGAAATGGTTTCTGACATTGCTTTTGGTATTTTTAAACGTTCTGAGTAAATGCAATGTGTGTAAAGTTGTACCGTAACAAATGTTTCGGGTTTTTTAGCATCCCTCAACACCACTGTCTCATCCCGATCTAAATCAAGTTCGGTTGTAACTAAAAACGAAGATGATAGATTGGCCAAATCGCATAAAAATAAATCATTAGGTACGATAGATTCATCTAGGCAAAACCGAAAAGGAAGTCATGAAGGTAAGACCTCTAATAAGGCACGATACTTGGCACACGCAATTTTCTTTAGTAAAGAACATCTGCAACTTTTTCCTTATAATAAATTACGTATAAATCTTATAATATATGTATATTCCACTTACATCAACTAGAAGACCAAGTCACTTTTAAATATTGTAAAAAGCAACTTAAGTGCACTATAAATCAAAATTTGAAGTTACCTTAAGTAAAACGAATTTTATATTTCCCAAATTTATTGAAAATATTTCTTTAGTGTCGGAGCAACCAAAGTCTGAACATACAACGGGTGATATGAAGAAGAATCAAGAGAACGAGCAGCTTGATAGCATAGAATATGAACCGGTGATCAAATCTCCTCCCGAGCCCACCCGTGTCAAGTCTCCTGAGCAAATTATTATGAGATCACCGGACCCTGTCAACTGGACTGTGCCTTTGGACACTGGGAAAACCTTTACTGTTACTCAGAATGTTCGAGATGGTACGTACTTTCCTTACGCCCCTTTCTCTTCTTTTTTTCAGTAAATAAGTTAATAAAAATAAATACTTTTAGGTGATCCAAGTAGTCGTCCCCAAAGTGAAGTGAAGGCTTGGACTCCTCCAGAAGTACCACCACCCGTGGCCCAGTCAGCTCCTCCTACTCTGGCTGAGGGACAGGCAGGCTTGTCGTAGGCGATAAGAGGCCCTGACATACTATGCTTAACCCATATTCGATTTGATTATGTTGCTTTAGGTATGGATTTAGCAGGAAAGCATGGACTTGGGCCAGGGCAGGGCCATTACTGCACAGGTAAATTTTATTTATTCAAAAAGGCGAGATACTGATAATTTTGTCAATAGGGAAATACTGTGGTAATATTTCTTAATATTTGTCTCTTTTTTAGTATAAGACTTCCATCCCCAGTGTATAATCAACATCCAGCATCATATTATTGCCATGACCACCAAGACCTCCTTATTAGGTTTACACATAAAGTCAGTGATTATGAGTAATAGATATATTATACGTAACCAATAATAGGGTACTGTGCCATTTTCAACAGGGTAGTAGCCAAAAAAGACAGTTTTGTGAATCGGAATACTTTTAGACCTTTAGCTGTCCTTATTTAAGCCATATTTAAGCCTTTATAATACTTGACATAACTGCTTAGGTATATAAATATGTTTCATGCTGTCCATATCTGTACCGAGTCCGTCAAAAAATCACAGCAGGAAATATTTCTTTCTCGATAAGTTAGCCAAAAATGTAACAAAAAACATGTAATCCAACGTCCCGTTTTTTACAAAATTTTGACAAAATTGTGATCTCTTATCAGTGCACTCGTGTTTCTGCCGCAAGAGGTTTACAAACTACGGTTAAAAAAATATTTATATATTTTGTGTAGATGCGTTTGCTTGCATATTTTCTTGTTAATTTAGTGTACATCGAACGCACTTATTTATTGATATATGAAAACGGTAAAGAGATATATAAAGTTTCTGTTAAAAAAAGAATGCGTTTTATTTTAATTCCCTATCATAAGATAGCTTCCATATATTGTCCACCAAGATACAATCTTAAAAAGGAACACTACACTACTGCAAAATCTTGGGGAAAGATTCATATTAGGACGAGACTTTAACGCGAAACATACCTAGTGGGATCAAGATTAATTACTACAAAATGTAGAGAACTGTTTGCTGCGGCCAGAGATCTAAACTCTGATTTTCACTCTACTGGCCGACAGACGTGCAGAAAATTCCAGATTTGCTGGACTTTTTCATAACCAGAAAAATCTCACAAAATTACATTGATTAAAGAAGAAAGCTTAGATCTGACAACACATCATTCTGTGGTCATTATATATGACATTAAGCGATAATGTAATAACAAAAGAATATAGTCCTAGATTAGCCAATAAAACTGCAGATTGGATAAGTTTTAGATAACAGAATTCAACTCAATGTCAGCTTGAAAACAACGGAAGAAATAGACACAGAAGCAGAACTGCTAAATAACGATATTCCGCAAGCAATTTGGATGAACACAAAACAAATTGTAAGAAATCTAGCTGGAAATAACTATCCAGCTGAAATAAGAAACCTGGTAGCTGAAAAAAGAAGGTTAAGAAGACAATGGCAGCAAAACAGGACGCCTATCAACAAAAATAGACTAAACAACATCACACGAACACTTAGAAGAGAAATCAAGAAAATTAAGAATAAATCTGTAAATTCTTACCTCAGAGAGCTTACATTCGAGAAAGACACAGATTATTCATTGTGGAAAGCAACCAAAAGAATTAAATGACCAATTGTTCAGAACCCTCCTCTAAGAAAATCTGATGGAGCTTGGGTCAAAAGCCCAACCCAACCCAACCCAACCAAGAAAAAGTTCTGCTATTTTCCAGTCACCTGGAAAGTACATTGCAACCAAATGACGAATAGGAGAAAACTTGCCAATAATAACAGAAGAAACCTCCAGGGAAATCGAGCTTGTAACACCGAAAGAAATTATGGAAGAGATTAAAACAAATACAAATCCGAAAAAAGGGCCAGGTTATGATAATAACCGGTGAAATACTAAAAAAGTTGCCAAGAAAAGCAATAGTTAAATTAACGAATCTGTTCAGCGCATCATATGGACTGAAATATGTAGGCACCAAGGTGCTGGAAAATAGCAGAGGTCATTATAATCCCTAAATCAGGAAAGTCAATCAATGAAGTCTCCTCCAACAGACTAATTTCACTGTTACCGGTGATATCAAAACTGTACGAGGAACTGCTGTTTTTGGATGTTGCTCAGGCTTATTAGAACACAAGTTAACACAACTTCTACCAAAACAGCACAGCCTTTTACTTTAAATCTTATATCAGTGAAAGAATTTTCAGAATCAAATGTGAAGATAAATACTCTGAACTGAGACCAGTAAGACCTGGTGTACCACAGGGCAGTGTGGTACGGTTCCAAAACAAGGTACTAAGAGGCATTGTCAATGGCCCTTGGTATGTAAGAAATAGCGACCTCCACCGTGACCTAGGTGTCGAAATGGTTGCAAGCGAGAAAAAGCATGAAGAACGGCTTGACAAACACGTCAACATCGAAGCAATCCAGCTGCTCGACCAACGTGGGACAATAAGAAGACTCAAAAGGGTCAAACCTTCTGAATTGGTGTAGTGGGTGCAAAAAGCAGAGCAGCGTGCGTGTTTTGTGTACCTAGTGAGAAATATCTGAGGAACACCAGTGGGTAACCTTACCTTAAGTTTTTGGTTGGAAGATTTTAACAGAAAAATAGTACTCGTTAATCTTAGGATCCAGGATAGTTGTAAGGTGTAATCACATAAATACCGAGTAGGTGTTTACAATTTAAAAAAAATTCCACCTGATATCCTTAACGTCTGCGTTACACAAATTAAAATATTTCTGGATAATTTTAAGGACATGGTATATAAGGAAATTGTTAAATAAATTATGTCTTGAACACATCCAAGAAACATATACCATATGATATGGTATATGTATATTATATTACATTTACGATATGGTCCATATCGTAAATGTAATATAATTAACGTACAAATGACTGCAAGGTCAGATTGGTACAAGGTGCCTAAAAAAATATCTCCTTAGGTAATGAACAAAAAATTATTGTTTTTATTAAAACATATGTCCCTAATTATCATAAAATTATATGGTTATAATTTTAATATTGAAAAATATCTTTTATTAGTTTCATAGGTAATTAATTAATCGTCGTTATAGTCCGAGCGCCAATAATACCAAAAGATACCCATCAAACACCTCAAATTGAAAAGGTAAAAATAACTGAAAAACATGTAAAAACATGTTACGCCCGCCAGACTATTAAAAATGTGTTTATTTACTATTTTTAATGAATTTTTGAAAATACCTAAAAAAATGAATTTACTTTTGAAAACACCTGCTTGATATGTACACAATTTATGGTCAATGATGTATTATTTTTGAAGAAAATTGTCTGTCTGACAATTTTTGTTAATTAATATCTGACAGACCATTTGATATCAATTATATTTTTTATGAAAGTACACTTCATAATACTTACCTCTTTGGTGTTTATTTTAAAAATAAGTCTGAGATTTCCTCTATCTATTAAAACTTGTTCGGGTTGGCTTGGGTTTGCAAACCAGACAAGTTTTAATAGATAGAACAGATCTGAAACTTCAAACAAAAACAAAAAGGTGTTATAAAATGTACTTTCATTAAAAATATTAATTTATTTAAATAAGTCTGTCTAATATTCATTACCAAAATTTTGCAGCCAGACAAGTTTTAATAGATAGCGGAGATCTCAAACTTCATTTTAAAATAAACACCAAAGAGGTGTTATGAAATGTACTTTCATACAAAATATAATTGATATAACAAATGGTCTGTCAGATATTAATTAACAAAAATTGTCAGGCAGACAATAAATTAAAACATCATTGACCATAAATTGTGTAAATTTCAAGCAGGTGTTTTCAAAAGTAAATTGTTTTTTTTTAGCTACTTTCAAAAATTTATTAAAAATAGTAATTAATTTTTTAATAGTCTGGCGGGCGTAACATGTTTCTCTGATAATAACTCTGATAATATAGGGGATAGAGATTTATTATCTATTTTATTGAGCATTTCTAGTCATAAGCAACATTCATGTGAAAAATAGCCTAGTAAGCCGCTAGGCCCAATACCACATACTTAACCGGCCACTCCTTGAGGGAATCGTTTTCTCTTCAATATGAGAATAATAAACCAGTAAAAGACAATTTCCTATTAACCCCAAAAGCCGGATCAAACTTCGGAATAGGTTAACCATATTATTTAAAAACTAAAAAAAAAATAACGGAAGTTGCCATTTTCCTGACTTTAGGAAAAAATCTTTATTTTCAACGACATTTCCTGACGGTTTTTGAATCCCCTGACATTTTCCTGTTTTACCTGATGCTGAAAACCCTGTATACGGACGGATTATTAAAAAAAACAACAACTTTAATATGAATAGTGTTTGGAAACTTTATTTTGAAATTAACATACCTATACAATAGAAAAATTATAGAATGCAATTAACATAGCAAACTTAATAAAAAAAATAAGCTGATATTTCAAATCATAGTCTTATAATGAACGGAAAATTGATCACCTTAAGTACAGGAGTATGAATTGACAATCACGGTTGTATGTCCAAATCTGTTTTAATCTAGTGATTTTAGTGAAGGAAAACAAAGCCTAATATTACTTATAATTAACCATAATATGAAATATTAACTAGATAATCAGACATAAATAGAACAGTTTAATTATATATGTATATACAACCTAATAATCGATGTTGGACGTACATTTTTAGCACATACCTAACCTACTACCATCTGATCACAATTAATGTCATATAACCTAAACAGCAGAATGTAAATTAAACATCTAAGTCTAAAAATTAATTAAAATAGTCAAGCTTTATTTTAGTTTTCAACAATAATTTTTTTTGTTAATTTTAGATCAGCTTAATTGTGTCCAACAATGAACTGATTTTTACCAACAGACTTAACGAAATATGGAAAGAAATACTGGATAATAAAAAATCAATAGTTAATATAGTTAGTATCGGTTATTGGTAGTATTATTTTGGGAAAATTGCGACTGCACAGCAGCAGCTGCCACGTTACTAGCTGCGCTCCTCACATGCTGGTTGCGAAGCACAACATGTGTAAATTCCTGTTGAGCTTTGGCTAAACTTGCTCCTGTACTACGGTACATCCTATGAATCTGCACCAAAAAAGTTATTAAAGAACTTTATTAAATGCCAAATTTGGAAGTTGGTAATATTGTTAATAATTATTATTAGTTGACTAGCTTCCGCCCGCGACTTCGTCCGCGTGGTATAGGTAACAATTGTAGTTTTAGTAAATTACAAACTTTGAACCCCCATTTCACCCCCTTAGGGGTTGATTTCTAAAAAGTTATAACACATGTGTTTATTTTTTAGAGTGCTTTCACGTAGCTTCAAAGTAATAGAGACGTATAACAATTTTGCTCCATTACAAACTTTGAGCCCCCATTTCACCCCCTTAGGGACTGATTTATTAAAAACTGTAAAATACGTATTTGAACATTTATTTTTTAGAATACTTCAATGAAGTTTCGAGTTAATAGGACCATATTTTTTCTCCATACAAAGTTTGAACCCCTGTTTTACCCCCTTAGAGGTTGTTATTGAAAAGTCCTTCCTTAGTAAATGCCTACGTTATATAAGAAACCTCTGTGCAAAATTTTAAGTTTCTAGACACAGTGGTATGTGCATTGATATGTCAGTCAGTTTCTTCTTTTGCAGACTATACAGGGTGTTACAAAAAGATGTTAAGAAATTTTAAGGGCAGATTCTACATCTAAAAATATAAAAATAAGTTTATGTAAACATGGATCCTCAAACGCTTCTTTTTCCGAGATACAGGGTGTTTAATATTTTCACGCCCCAAGTATTCCGAAGAGTAAAGAGAACTGTGTGAAGACGATTTAGAGCATGTATTGAAGCCCGGTGAAACCACTTCCGGCATATACTATAAACTTAAATCAAAAACTGAACAAAAATATTTTTTTAAAAATCATTATTTGTTTTTATTGTACGAACTAAATTAATTTTTATCTCGAAAACGGTGCGTCAGAACAAAAAGCTCTAGAGCCCGTTTTCATGCAGAATTAATTGAGCTTAAAGAATACGATATCAATTTTGCAAAAAATCAGTGGCGTGCTATTTTTTCGCTAAAAATAATGACTTACCCGCACGCACGCCACTGATGCAAGTACTTTAGAAAATAAATTTTTGCACGTAAAGGTGCCCTTTAATTACATACTGGCATGTACCAAAATTCATGTCAATATCTTAAAGCATTTTCGAGAAATTAAAAAAAAAACATTTAAAAAAGAAAATATGAAACACCCTGTATCTCGAAAAGGAAGCGTTTAAGGATCCACGTTTATATAAACTTATTTTCATATTTTTAGATGTAGAATCTGGCCTTAACATTTCTTAACATCTTTTAGTAACACCCTGTATTAGTTAGATGAAAATGGCGAAATAGGACCATGTAAAAAATGTCAATTTACCTTAGTAATCATAAACAAATCTGCTGCAGCAGCTAAAGCAAATCCTATGGCAACAGCAATAGCAACGATTCCACAAAATATACTCCATGCGGAACTGCCAAAAACTTCTATTGCACTAAAAATTCCGCTAAAACAAAAAATCTCATTGTAAATTCTGCTCTTTGAATTGTGGTTTCTGAAACTTACATTGTGCCAGCTCCAGGTATTCCAATAGCGTGAATAGTGGTCACCACAAATTGGAAAAAGAATATGAAGAAAAATACCATGAAATTAAAAGATGAGTCAGATCGGAATGCTTTATAAGCTGGTCTAAACCAGCAAAGATAAGAAAACGGTGTGAACAGCAGAGTATATAAAACTCCTACAATAATAATTGTATGGTCTATAAGCAGGATTCCTCCAAGGACATTGGCTAAGAACACAATACCATGGACTAAAAGAAAACCAAACAGTAATCAAAAAAACAATTAAGGCTACTCAAAAATATTACTCCTAAAAAAAATCTGAGAAATAGGGCGACTATTTTATATATAAAACATATTTTCTTTAAAGTAATCACTAAAAACTTCACAGAACAAGCTAGGGAATCAGAAATCTTAAATTAGGGAATTACTTACAAATCCACAAATAATATAAGTGGCGAACAATTTTCTGAAATTCTAAAGGTATATCCACCTGAATATCTTGGTAAAAGCATGGCTGGAAACAGCACTGTTCTGGTAAAGGAGGCCAATTATTACGTCTAACATTGTATGATGACTGCCTCATTTCATCTTCTCTTCTAGCTAATTCTTGTTCTTTTCTTTCCAACTCTTCCTGTCGCCTCTTTTAAATAAGAAACATTGTCTTTTCAGATATTTTACCCCAGAATAAAATACATTTAAATGTATTTTTACATACATTTAAATGTATCTTATAAAACATTTAACAAATGTTTTATTAACAAACCTGCAATTCATCAGTGTTAATAGTTGGTTTTGGTGGCTGGACTACTTGTTGTCCACTCTTTGTATAGGCAGGAGGTTCTTCAGTAGGTTGCATAATTGCTGGCCCACTGTTTGATGGTATTGCTGGTGTGTACTAAGAGTAAAAGGATATAGGTATTCATAAAGAAATAATTAAATCATAGTAATTGGTTTAAGAAGCCAGAACCCTAAATAAGTATATGCTCAAAAGGTTGCTCTCTTTAAAGTACCCAGATTAATGGCTAGTTTTTACTAAAAAAAAAAAAGAAAAACTTGTCTTGCCGTGACTATTTAATTACATATTATATTATTTAGTAGTAACTACTTTGGTAACCAAATAAACACAATGAATTTTATTTAGTTAAATTCCTTAATCAAGTATATAAACAAACACCCTATATATATATATATATATATATATATATATATATATATATATATATATATATATATATATATATATATATATATATATACATATATGTATATATACATATATGTATATAAACATATATACGTATATATTGAAAAGAAAGTCAATAATCCATGTTTAGCACACAATTTTAAATATATTTATAATTAATCATCTCCTTTGTTATCACTATCAGTGGCATTTTAAGCAAAGATAACAGAATATTTATTAGGTTGATAAAACCTGTAGAGAACATTTCTTGTACTTTAAAAAAATAATTTTATGAGGTACTACCAAAGGAAATTCTTGTGCTTGAAAAACTATATCAAAATATTGCTTTTTCGGAGAAGTCAATAAATATTATTTAAAAAAAAACCTTACAGGCTTTTGTGCTGAAGGTATCTGGTTGTCAAAAGGGTTATAATCATCGACCCTAATTTGAGCATTGGTGTTCCTTGCCACTTGCTGTACAGATGGGTCCTAAAATTCATGTCATGTATTACTGTACTACATACCGACTACCAATGTCAGATACAGAGCTCTTGGCGGTTTTTACTGCTAAAACTGCTTTTAAACTTAGTAAGTACAGTGCTAATACAGCCAGATTCATGGTACAGATACAAAAAACAAAGGGCTTTGATTTTCATATGTTAGCTAATAACTATAAGAGAATTGCCCCAAAGGTTATTGTAAGTGTAAGTTTAAGGTCTCATAAACACACATACAAAATAATAAACAACTAAACTGCTGACTTTACAACATTGTGGGTAGCTCCTTAGAAAAACAAGTTGGCATTTTAGCCAAATCTACAAGAACACTTACCGCAAAAGGGTTGTCGATGGTGGGTTCCCCGAAGGGGTTTTCGTCAAACCCGGACATGTTCTTTAATATTTTATGTAGTTTTTATTTCCAGATGTACACGAAAATAATTAATCTTATCTACAATATTTTCATTATCACTCTTGACAGGACACCATTTCTTTCAAATCGACTTGACGTTTGGTCGGAGTTTTAAATAATTTAAAATTTTAAAGTTAAAATTAATGCAACAGGAACTATTTCTGGTGCATTAAGGACCAATTTTGAAATTGCAAGGGGAATAAATTCTTTTTTTAGAGACATTAAGCCCCTAAAATTGGAAAAATGTAATACAATTTCTCTTGCCGTCAGAGACCATAAATGTCCGGACAGCGGTAAAGTTAAACGACCCTTAATACTGTGAGGTTATAACTGATGACAGCTGACATAACCCAACTTTTTTCCACGAAATCAACACGTCAGATTTTAGTTATAATGAGCAGCAGTAAAAACAAAAATGTTAAACCCGAATTTTGCGCGAGAAAAATAATGTCGTGACTGCATATACCAATGGAAATGAATGTTCTTGTGATCGTTATATCAATTTTATTATCTGTGATATGTGTCTTGCTAGCTTTACTACAACATTACTACTTCATTACCAAGATTTACAAGAGACCTACAACCAGGTATTATTCTCCCGAATTCGAGGATCTGATTCCTACAGATAACAAAAGGCTCTTTGAACTGGGTTACCCAGTTGAGCATGAAACACACCATGAAGACTCAGTATTAAATGATCTAACGTCAGCATTGAACTCACAACCAAAGCTCACTTGTGATAACATAATGGAACGAAGCAAAAGAAAAATGGGGACAGACTCAGAGGTATATCATACAATTCAAGCTGCTCTTGCTTTTAAAATGGCTGGTAAAAACACTAAAGCAATGAAACTATTTGAACATGCAAGTGCTATGGCTCCAGACAATGCTGATGTCTTGAACTGGTATGGTGAATTTTTGGAACAGCAACACCATGATATTGTCACAGCAGATGAGCTCTATTTTAAGGTACTATATGCAGTTATTAGTATTTTTTCTTTGGTTAATAAAAATCATTGTTTTTAGGCACTGACATATTCTCCAAATCATCAAGCCGCTTTATCAAATAGAAAACGCACAGCTCCAGTAGTTGATAGATTAGATTTAAAATTATTTCAAGAGATTGACAAAATGAAGAATATTTTAAAAGATAGGATGAAACTAGATAATTTTGATAGTGTCAAAAAGCAAGCATACTATCTGCATATTTACCATACAGTGAGTAATAGTTTACTTTTATGTGTGAGTTGAAATATGTGGTTGTAAAATTTTTTCAGGTTGGTATTGAGGGAAACACAATGACTGTGGAGCAGCTAAGATATGTGTTGGAAACAGGGCATGTAGTGAGTGGGAAAAGCCTCTTGGAGCACAATGAAGTCTTAGGTTTGGAAAAGGCAATGCAATATGTCAAATTATTAACAAGAACTGAATTTATTGACATAAAAGAAATTTTGGGCATCCATAGGAGGGTTATGGGCCATGTTGATCCTATAAAATCAGGTGTATTTAGAGATGAAAAGGTATTTTAAAGGGTGTAATTTTTTTGCCATTTTTTTATTAAAGATTTTTTAAGGTGTTTGTAGGTAGTCATGTGCCTCCTCCCTATGAAGACATTCCCACATTAATGGAGAACTATGTTGAATGGTTAAACTCAGAGGAGGCTCACAGTATGCATCCTGTCAGATATGCAGCTCTGGCTCATTATAAACTAGTCGACATCCATCCTTTTGTTGATGGAAACGGACGCACAAGTAGACTAATTATGAATCTTATTCTTCTAAAGGCTGGATATCCCCCTGTAATGATTTTAAAAGAACAGAGGTAAGGACTGTAAAAATATTATACACGTTTTAAAATATATTTTTATCGGTAGATTTTTTTCTTTAATTCATATACTAAACTTGGGTTTTCATATTTTTAGAGAAAAGTATTATGATGCTCTGAAAACTGCCAATATGGGGGATGTAAAACCTTTTGTACGTTTTGTGGCACAATGTACTTTACAAATTTTAGATATGTACCTCTATGGAACAAGAGCTTTGTCCATAGATGGACCAGACCATCAGGTAATGGAATACTAGAAAACCTAAGCAACATTTGGGGAAATGTTGGACCAAAGATATATCCTATTGTAGGAATTTACAATTTAATAGTTCAATTTTGATTCCTGTTGCGAATTTTATTATCTACATATGTATTACATATCCCATTGGTATTGTTTATTAAGTCCTTACCTAGCTTAGATAGTGTTTTGTTGATGTTAAATTATAATTTATTTGTTTGTAATTTATTTTGGTTAATAAACAGAAAAAAATAAAACTGTTTGTTTTAAATTAATCAAGTCTCATATATTACTTAAATAAAATGTACACATATCATTTTATTATTTATTACAAACATATCACAACAATTTCTCGAAAAGTTTGGTCAGGTACAGTTCGAACAATGGCAATACCTGAGGTCAATTAACTAACAATAGGCACCTGAGGTTAACATTTACATGACAAAGATTGTCAATAACAAAGAAAAAACATAACAAATAAATTAAACTTCACGGATATTTGGCGACAATGGCTGCGTTTTCTTCTTTGCTCTATTAAACGCTTCTATTATAGCATCTCTAAAACATGGGAAAACAACATTTCACTTTAACACTGTTAGGTGAAATTAAATTAAATTTACCTAAAAATATTCCTGTACCATATGTAGGCACCAACATGTCCACAATCTAGAAATTTGACTGTAGTTCCTGGCCATATTTCATCTAATTTAGAAACCCCCCTTCTAGGAACATACCCGTCTGTTTTAGCGGATATTGAAATAATGAGAGAGGTGTCGACAGGAACAGAAAAGTTTTTTAAATGGGTACATTCATCCATCATTCCACGCATAAACCACAAGGCTTCCTTTGCTGAAAACAAACTTAATGTTACATTTCTTTACATTTTAGGGTTTCGTTTTTCAGATAAATAAAATACTTACTTCTTACCTCTTTTTTTCATTTCAATTACTTTTTTACTTGGTGCTAAACCCGGAGCGTTAATATTAGGAATTGAGATTATAGAATGCTCCTTTGAAGGACCTGGTTTATAGGGAACAGATTGGCAGTTGGATTCGGCACCGTGTATTTTTATAACATTTACTAACTCGTAAGGGGTTACATAACTAGGCTTTAAATCATCTACCAAGTCCATATCATATTGCATTTGGTAATCTACAAAGTATTCAAAAATTACTATACAGTAAAGATCACCTAACTGCGAACATAGGAATCTTCAGGACGAATTTATCTATGGTCGTATTAACTGCGGTGACGGCTCTGCCCGATCGCTGCAGTAATACTTGCGTTCCCGCTGACGCAGATTTCGTTGAGCCGCCAGCCGCCGTCAATTCGTCAGGTTTGTTATGATGTATTGACGAATTTACGGCGGCTGGCGGCTCGAGAAGACCTGCGGTAGCGGTAAGCGCAAACGCAAATATCACTGCAGCGATCGGGCAGAGGTCGATAAGTTTTCGGCCGTTATCGCAGTTTATACCACCATAGATAAATTCATCCTGAAGATTCCTATGTTCGCAGTTAGGTGATCTTTACTGTATAGTAAACAATTTTTTATTGTCTGAAAAGATCGATGCTGAAGATTCCTATGTTCGCAGTTAGGTGATCTTTACTGTATAGTAAACAATTTTTTATTGTCTGAAAAGATCGATTTTAAACTACAAAATGAAGCTAGTGTTATGGCCTGGACTGTATTTGTATAGTTAAAGCTACCCGTATTAATCCATAAAAAAAGATATGACAAACCTGTGTAACTTTTGCTAAGGTTACAGGCAAAAGGATCATCTACTATCTTACATGTCTTGGACAGTTTCTCACAGTATAAATTATCATCAAAATACTGCTTTTGTAATATATCCCAGTCTATAGATTCGCTCATGACTCCCTGTAAAAGAAATTATATACCTAATAGTTGTTATTTTTACAGCATCACTGATACGCTTTTTTTGGAAAAAGTTTAAATAATTCTAGCGTCTTGAATAGGAAATTTGTATCAAAATATAAATATGAAGATAACAGTAAAAATTTAAGGTTAATATGAACCGCAATCTCAATGATGCAGGGAGAAATTTATTACTGAAGTGAGAAGCTTTAATGTAATAGTGACTTATTATTATCTTATTATACAAGAACTACTATTAAAGCAAGTCGCTGACATATTGAGTAGCAAGCCTCCCTTAGGGGCTCCAAGGGTATTGTAAGGATGTTCATTTCATCTGTTTGTATAAGGGAAATCTGAATAATTTGCTCATTTAATTTTATTTGAAATAAATAAAATGCAGGGAAACATATATAGGCAATGTGTAATAAAAAAAAAAATGTTACCTCAGTGAAAACTGAAGAGGCTGTGGACCAACTTAAGCAAGGAACTAGCACTAAGGGTTTTGGCCAATTACTTGCAGCTAGAGAAGCCATCTAGGTGAATAAAAATAAAAATAAAAAGCATTCTGAAAGTGTTTAAAAATGTTTGTACTAACTCTAAGTGATATATGCATACTGAATTAAAGAAAACACTAAGACAAACTTACATGCCCTCCCATAGAAATCCCTGAGACACCTAGTGGCCCAAAGCCAAGCTGCTCACACCAGTTTAATAAAACAAGGGATTCTAAAATTAAGCAACCTCCCATCACAAATATATCGGAAACATAATGTAGGCTTGATCGAACTTGATCTTTGGGCTTTCTTAATCCGTAGTATGGGTTCTCTAGTATTATTGCCCCTATTCCTGCTTTCAAAAGAGGTTTTGCCATAATATTTCGACGTCGCCAGAAGAACTAAAAAAATAACAAAATTTCCTAAATTATCTTGGACACAAAGAATTATACATACATGATCTCCGGTGCCAGCTAAATGAATACATATTGGTTTATGGTTAGTGGACCAACGTAAAGGCAAGATTAATTGAAAATAGGCATCCTGAACTTCTGGAAGGACAAGTCCTTCTAGATGTGACGCAAAAGGACTTCGAAATTTTCCATTAATAATGTGACAATCTGCAAGTCTTTGTGACTAAAATTAGCAAAAAAATTATTTATTATGTGGGCTGAACAGTTTGTAAACAACTTACGTTTATAATGGTTATTGGATAGTCTTTTGGCACTAAATCATAGCAGGTTTCTCTATTGGAAATAATTTTCCTAAAGCTAAAAAGTCTGAAAAATAAAAAAGGGTATTTATAAGTACTTCTTGCGCCTCTATTTGCGGCATTGAGTTAACCTTCAAATGTTACCTTTCTAAATGTTCTGGCATACCCCAACCCCTTGTAAAAAATTTTGTTAGTAGTAATTTTCTGTATATCACATCCAGACGACTTACGGGCATTATTCATGGAGATTCTCACCGAAAATAATGGGCAATTTTTTGAAAACTTTTATTATGGCAGTGACGTATGCCAGATAACCTTTTTTCCGGCAAGTTGTGGTTGCAGTACCGCGTTACCGTATTTCCCGCCAAATTAATTTCTAGTATTTTTTTGCGAACTTGGAAAATATTTTCCGAAAGTATGTTCCAAGTGCCATAAGTTGTGGGAACTATATTTATTTAGGATATAAATAAAACTGATATAAAAAAAGATTCTTTTATCATTTTAGGTGAGGAGAATCATGTATTGTAGTTTAAAAACGAACGCGTTTTTATAACTTTTATTAAAAAATCCAATAATTTTACACAAACATGATTACAATACTGTTTACAGCATAATTACAAAAAATAATAATGTACTGGGCTTGTGAAAATCAGCTCAAATTAGAGTAGGTATGCACTGGTAATAAACAAATCCCTAAAAATACAGTAACAACTCAATCAAACACTTAAAACTAAACAACTGAACTTTGGTTAGACAAAAAGCTTCAAACGGCCCTTCCTGTCAGACTGCTGTTGTTTCCTAAAAGAAAGGAATATCAATAAAGACAATTTTTTCCTAAACCTGAGCTTTACTTTACCTTGGTTGCTAGAACCTGTCTGATTTTCAGGCTCAATTAACTCCTCATTGTCATCACTAGAGCTTTCTTCTTCTCCTTCAACTCCATTTTCTTCCTCCTGACCATCTGCTACCAGATAATACTGAAGAGGATTTAACCATAAATCATCCTTAAAAGTTGATAAAGCAGATAAAAGAAGAACACAGGTTAAAGTGTCTGATGATTACAAACCTTGAAATCTTCAGCAATATCATCATTATAAGGATCAACATTATCACTAAACCATAAGAAGAAACTACTTTTTATAATTTCCAAGCTCCTTTTTCTGTTTGTTTTGGTAGTGGTTTCTGCGGTACTACTTTGCTTGATTCCTCCCTCTTGTCCCTCTTTCCATATGATCTGAGAACTTTTAGATGTAGGTGTATCTAAAATTTATAAAATAAATAATACTCATTTTTAGCTGAAAAGCAAGAATCTGATATTACTTGGCTGGGTTTTCAAGTAATTTCCTTGTGCCAAAACAAAAACTGCTTACTTACTACCAAATATAATCAACTTTTAAATAATTAGGACAAGTTACTCTTACCATTGCCCATATGGTATTCTTTTGTAAGAACAGCATTTTCAAAGTAGGGGTTCTCATCAAAATAGAATTTAATGTAATAACCAGAAAGTATATCATCAAATTCTTCTACTTCTATCTTAGTTAAGTGGTGTAGACAATCTTCCTCTTCTTCACTATTAAAGAGATTTCTGATATCTGGATGGTTCATTATCTAATTTTTGTTAAAGAATTTTTAAAAAGCCAACTTGTGTGATATATTGTAATAAATGCCTAAGTTGTCATATTAAATGACATTTTTTAAATATATATTGTCAATTACATTTGAGTTAGGTACTTAAACCAGTGCCCATGTCACTGTTCAAAATATTATGAAGTTTTAAAAAATAATATAAATTAAAAAAGGATACTGCTGTGACCCAAAAATTGGGAATATTACTAATAAGCTGATTTCTCTTCTCGAAATGTGGTTTTCTAATCCGGTTGTATTTTCTCTCTATTTGTAGTATTTCTTCGGAAGCCTTTTCATTAATGCTGTCCAACTCATTTTGAATGGCATCAATGTCTTCCAAAGTTTTTTGAGTTGCATGATCATAATCAGCTATGCGGTCAGATTCGGACATTCTTTTAAATTTCTTGTTTGCAGTTTCGCCTGACATTTTTAGTTTTTGCTATTTACTAGGCCAAAATAAACGTTAACAAAAACTACAAATCAAAACAAATCTTAACACATGTGACACCTATTGACATGACAGCTGATTTTTGACAAACGTAAGGTGTATTTAAAAAAATGGAATAATGAAACATACAGCTTATTTTACATTAACATAATTTTCAGGTGTTTTACCTAAATTTTTTGTTTAGTGTACAAACAAAGCTAAATACTGGGTGGTAAATCTAAATGTACAAAGCTCCTGATATCTTCCGACAAATGGTTGCTTAGCCACAACAATTTGAGATCTATTGGTCATTTGTACTAAAAATCTTAACAAAGTTTGTCAAAAAAAAATGGGAAAAAAATTTAACCTATCACACATTTTCGAATGGCATTGGTCACAGTTCAGGTTGACAGTTAAACAGCGGATGAGCCGTCACGTGTCAGTATTACTGACAGTGAACTGTCATTGTCAACCGTTACGACCACCATACGCAGACGTCTATTACTAAGGCAATTCCCGCACAATACGCGTTACATTTACCCACAGCTGTGCTAATTTTTGACCACAATTCCGGAGCAGGTCCGGAACTCCTCATTCTTTTGAAAGGAATCGTATGGAAAGCCTAGCTTTACTCTAACAGAACTATTTGTATTTTAAGCCTGAGTCCCAGAATACCTTATCTACAGGTATTCTGGGCCTGAGTTGTATAGGCTAAAATTAATTCTAAAACTAAAAATTTTGCATCAACGAATATACTCTAGCTTAGTTGCGTCCTGGTTCAAATCCCTCTGAATTTCTCGCATCATTGGTCGCGTTCCACCTGGTTGTCTAAGCCCACGCATCATTCCATCCATCTGTACCAGCTGAAACCCCTGCCATCAAGATCTATTCCTATTGCTCTTAGCTTGCCCATCATTCTATTTTATTACCAAGCTTACACAAGACACCTTCTTCCACCATGACCACAATCTTAAAAGTACTAATAATGTGGTACTGACCAGGTCTGACTACATTTTCCCATCCCACTCCATGCAAATCATACCAGTTATTCTAAAATTTAAGTTGATTTATGTTTAAATTTATTTCCAACTGTATGGGTTTGGGTTAAAAAGCTGTTAAGACTTGATGCTCTGAGTTTTGGGTAGACCCCAGTTGCGGCTGGTGAAATTTCAAGGTTGTATATTTCTGTTCCTACTTGCAGGACCCTTACCAAATTTAGGAGTTTTATTTGGGATGTTTTGGTAAAGAAAAAAAAATTTAGTAATTTGCGAAAAAAGTTGAATTTTTGGTGAGCCACCCCTGGAGAAAAAAAGGCGTTTAGGTATTTTATTTATTTTTTCTAAACAAATTTTACATCATTTTGTCGGCCATTTTTGAATTTTTTTAAACCTGAAATATAATTTTAAAAAATTCAAATGCCTGTAACTTTCTACTAACACATTTTTTTCTCTTAAAATTTAAAAATTGTCGACAAAATTTGTTTAGAAAAAAATAATAAATAAAATACCTAAACGCGTTCATTTTTCCCAGTGGTGGCTCAGCAAAAATTCAACTTTTTTTCGCAAATTACAAATTTTTTTTTGCTTACCAAAACATTCCCAGTGGGCTCACTATTAAAACCCCTAAATTTGGTTTGGGTCCTGTAAGTAGGAACAGAGATATACAACTTTGAAATTTCACCAGCCGTCACTGGTAGACCCAGAGTTTGGATCTACCATGGTTGTAACCGTTGTTTGAGGAAAGTTCCTCAAACCACGGTTTTAACCAAAGGATTTTTTCCAGTATTTTCAGTATGAATTTCGTCCTACCAGATTCATGCACATAAACGAATATATAACTGTTCTTTACTATATGAAGGAAAGTCATGTCATAGCCAATTTTGATGGTATTCTAATTCTTTTTATACGATAAACAACCAATCGGTTTGAAAACCAATCAGCTATCCAAAATTTGCTAGTTTTGTCTTTTAAACTTGGATAAAACAAGTTCATGAGTTCAAGGTTAATCCCACAGTTCAAGATAACCTCGAAACAATATGTTTAATCTGAGCAAGGTTTATAATTCAGTTGCATAAATTCTGATTAAAATGAAATTACCTAATTTAATTACCATTATAATATAACAATTAATTATTAAATATTGAAATTTTGTAGGTCCCGATTACACAATAAAATCATATCAAATTTTATTTAACCATTATTATCATGGACATAATCTGGATTTTATAAACTTGGAGGTAGTTAACCCGGCTACGATTTGTTGCATTTTAAAACTTGGCGGTCTCCACGACAAACTGCGACTTCTCACGAATAAGACGGGTTATTTGAGGTTGACTAGGAAGAGGTAATTTAAATTTAAGCGGAAAATAAAACAACAAAAAGTAAACAAGTTGCGCAAGTTTTGTATTACTATTAATGACCAGGATTATAATAAAGAGAATGAATATTTAATGCGTCCACTGATTACTTGTAGCTCGACGAAAAAGAGCAAAATCTGAAGAAGAAATGTAAATGAAGCCACACCCATTTTATAGGATCCGCGACCTTAAAAGCGGTCAATGAAGTGTACATAAAAATGAGGGATATTTGAAAAGTGTAACTTATTGCAACATTTGATAAGGTGTTATCTTTGGCCATTTTATAAACAAATACGTTAATACGCGCGTTTCCTGGAAAATCAGATAACAATTCGGCACCACAAATATTCATATTCTTGCCATGACTTGACAAAGTGTGCGGTTTTATTAGTTTTTGAAAAAACTTTGGCTGATAAAAAAATTAAACATCAGAATATATAATATAGAATTTTATTGTTATCATTTTAATTAATGCTTACTCATAAAATGTACAATAAAACGGATAACAGATGGATAGAAACAAATTAATGAGCAATAGTGAAACCTCCGTCATAAAAAGGACAAAGCAAGTCCAACACTTAAAGATTAAAATGTCCTACTGTTTCTAGTTTATGGCAAATATACAAATCCAGCACAGCGTTAAGTAACGGATAAACCGCGCAATGACCGCACTCGCAAACATCTGTCTCTTTGTACATAACACAAATATACAATAATCAATCTCACATTCTCATTATTGCCGATTACTTGATCAGTAATATCAAAAATAAAACGAAATACTCTCTTTCAACTCACACATATAGCACCACCAAATTCTGTCGCTATTTGGGGTTGAAATAAGGGGGCTGCTGCATGTGCGGGGGTCCAGGACCGGGTCCCATTGACTGGCCCACTCCGCCCATTTGACTGCGGGTGTTGGTCGCGTAAAGCTGCTGCTGGAAATTGTGGTACTGTTGGGCATAGTTGGGATCAGCAGTAGTAGGACCTACAAAAGGCGCCCCTTTGAAGCCGCCGCCCTGACCCATAGAGGGCGGCAGCGGCTGCGAAGCGTCCGGCGCCATGCCCATCGGACTGCCTTTCGGTCCGGCGACAAACATCTGCGGATTACCAGGCCCTGGACCCATTGGTGCGCCAGGCCCCCCTGGGAACATTCCATCACTTCCCGGGCCTCCTGGTCCAAATCCCATTTGAGGTACTCGCATCATTGGTCGCATTCCACCTGGACCACCGCGCATCATAGGCATCATTCCTGGACCTGGACCACCTGGACCCATGCCACTTGGAACCATTCCCATCCCTCCTGGTCCGCCCATCATAGGTCCTGTTCCATTACCCATGTGACCTCCCATTGGACCCATCATAGGCGCGTCCTGCCCCATTCCGGGACCACCGTCCATGTGTCCCATATGACCCATTGGGCTACCTTGCATAGGGCCTGGTCCTCCACCGGGGCCACAACTTTGAAAGTACTGACCAGGTCCTGGCTGCATTTTCCCAGAATCCATCATATTCATAGGCGAAGCAAGTCTAGTGAGAAAGTCTAAGCTAGGTGGCCCACGGGGACCGGATGGCGCCGGACCACCCTGGCCTTTAGCAGGCAGGTACTGTATTGTGTTTGGAGCATTGGGCTTCACTTGAACGTTTGCTCCATTAAACGGACTTGGGCCAGGCACTGGCGCTCTACCCATCATTCTAGGCATAGGCATGTGGTTGGCAAAACCAACTGGCAGTTTTGGTGAAAGAGACCTCATATGGCCCATTGGTGATCCTGGATGAAAACCATGCGGAGGACCTTGCATAGGACCGACACCCATCATGCCTCCTTCCATATCTCCCATGCCTCCATGACAACTTCCCATATCCATCATATGCATTGATGGAGATCCAAAGCTCATCATAGGTGGACCTTGACCTGACTGGCCGTTGAGACTACTCGCTACACTATTTGTCAATTGCTGGCTCATTTGTGCTAATGATGAAATGGGGTCGAAGTGAGACACCTTCGGATTGCCGACCATCGAACTTGTACAATTAGGATTCAGTGGTACATTATCATTCCTACCACCCCCACAACCATAACCAGGCAAATCCAAAGGACTGGGCTTGCCTTGCGGTGATACTGTAACTCCAAATCCTGTTACCATTTTATTTTGAGAACCTGGAGAGGCATTTGGGCCGGGAAACCTCGGCATATCCATCATATGCGGACTCGGCGTTGGGAAAAGATCATTCTTCAAAGGGTCTGATGTCGGTCCTGGAACTGTTTGTGGGCTCATTCCAGGAGTGACAGTTGTAGGTCCTTGCATTCTTTGTTGGGGCTTCTCACCTGAAAAAAAGTTACAAGTAAAAAAGAAGTTTTAAGTAGCGCAACAGTAATAATATGGAGTAATCAAGTTTTCCTGATTGCTTACCACATGATGTAGCTGTCGGTGTATGGGGAGAAGGTATCTGAAAACGACAGCCTTCTGAAGGGGTTGGGGGAAAACGGGTGTCCATCGACGTGGGGGTATTCGGTCCTGAGACTCTGGTGTGTGGAAGATCGGGTGTATTACCGGGAAAACCACTGTCTAAACTTGTTGACAACACACTGAAACAAAATTTAACAATTTACAAGGAAACTTCAATTCATTTATACCAAATAACACATTCCTTCTTTATAGTAAAAGTATTAGAATCAATGTAAGTAAATCCAAGGTTTTAGACGTTAAAAACTATAGAATTTTAAAGTACCAATTAAAATTAAATATTCTTAAAAAGTACCTAACCAGTAAGTTTCATATACCTAAATATCCAAATTTAAGCACAGACTAGTCTTTTGGCCAAGAATATATTGGTTAGGTCTTAGTTTTATACAAATGGATTTTGGTAAATATAATAAAATTTTGTTTAGTTTTTTTTTCACTTACGGTGGTGAGATAATATTGCCTTCTTTGAGACTAGTGTTTGGTTGTTTCTGGATGATCAATTCCTGGCCTTCAAATGTATTGAGATATTGTATTTGTTGGGGCGATGGTACTGGCATAAGATTGGGTTCCTTAGCAGCACCAGTCGCAGAGAGAGTGGGACAAGAGGAAGTCGTGGAAGTGCCCATTTGTTGTTTTTGTTGTGCCATAGATTGAAGTGTCCTACCAAACATACCATCTGCTGGAATAAAAATACAAATTTTGTCACACAGGAAATAAATCACACACTACATCAGATTTCTCTTCTTGTTGGTCTTATATGTCTCCCAAAAAATTAAATTTTAAAAATAGAGGAACCGAGGGTAGCCAACTTATACACACTAAAATTAAATGTAAAATTTTCTCAACAATACCAACCACAATAAATAAGTACTGAAGAGTCTACATAGGTACCTACTTTACAAAAGAAAAATTCTTTTTTGTTACTGAAATTTTTCTGTTTATAAATTTACATTTACAGAGAAATAGAGAAAATATTTGGTTTTTGGCAATCTATATGAACAGAAAAAAGTTAGTTAACTTGCAATTTATACTCTCTGCTTATTTATATTCTCTGCTTTACATATAATATAAATTTGGATGTAAAAAACAATTCGCATTAACATAATAAAACCTTGAATTTAAAAAATTATAAAAATATTTTATACTGGACCTTTTATAAAATTTAAATTATTCTGATAACCTTTTAATGCAAATTTGTCAAAATATAAATTTTGGACGGTTGTAAATTGAAAGACAGCTCTTATTTATATTGTTAACAATTTTAAGAGACAAGTTTTTAATTGGTGTTTACAAATACTTTCAGTTCCCCAGTATCCGCAAAAAAAAAATACATGAAGATCTAAAGGACAACAAAATATTTATATAGACCTACACTGACATTAGCCTTACCAGTGGATTGATGGGTCGATGAAGGTTCTGTACTACTACATGTGACACTAGGCGATAAATGTGATGACAGAGGAGTGCTGGGATTACTATGATTTAAACGAGGTGCTGATGGAGAATCCTGTGATGTGGGGCTTTGTCCGGTGCTCATATGTCGCGTGAGGCTTCCAAAGGGTCGATTTGGATCTGCGGGAGAATTAAGGGCTGACGAAGCCCTAGGTGAAGGCAGCGATAAATTTGAAGTAGGATTGTTCGGTGACGTGGGGTTTGGGCTTTGCAGAGCTATAGGAACACTGGCAGATCGCTGTGTTTGGTGATATGGCGGTGGGGGACCCTGTAGACGTGGGCCGGTGACTGGACCACCTCTAGGGTTGGGTGGCCCAGAACTTGATACTGGGGGTTGACCAGTGCCACTCACTGGCCCAACAGGAACTATGGGGCCGCAGTTAGGATTGTTTCCTTGTTGAGGTTGAGTCTTTAATTTTGTTCGGTCATCATAAAACTGATGCTGTAATTTCTGCCACTCCATTTGTGCTGAAACAGGTGGCTGGCCAGGAGGCGCTCCACCAGGTCCAGGACCTCCCATGGGCGCGGTTCCCCCAGTTGGCATGCCCTGCATTCCTTCAGGGGGTCCAGCAGCACCATCACTCTGGCTCTCAGGAAATAAAAGCTGATGCATTTTGCGAATACTAGCTAAGCGTTCTTCCCGGTGCTGTCGCTGCTGGGGAGTTAGATTTTCATCAGGCACTTGAACGCCCTGTAATTTGGGCTGAACATTTAATAGGGAGGGGCTGCATGCATCCATGTCTGGTCCCATGTCAGGCAAACCATTAGTAACTGTCCCTTCCAAACCTTCCAAATGATGGTTGCTTTTCTGGTCCCAGGGGGCATCTGTATCACCCAATCCTACCATGTCATCTAAACCTTCAGGCCCCAAAAAGTTTTCTATACTAGGAGGAGGCTTGGGGCCTAGACCTGGACTTCTTGTACAACCTTTGTTCTTCATCATTGCAAGATTATTTAACCACTGGGCAGGATGCTGTCTATTAAATTGTGTTACTTTTAAAGGGTTCTTTTCTAGATATTTTTTAGTGCCTGGTTGTGCACAATGGTAGGCTATGATGGAAGGAAAGCGCCCCTGCAAAACTTCATCTGCACCTGTATTAGCTAGCACTGTGGAAAAAACAAATATCTGACTCTGTTGTTGCATATATTGCACTTCCATAGAGTTGGCTTGTTTATTAATCACATTACTCCCTAAGGGTTGCACACTTTCTGGCTGTGTTTGAGGAGGATGTCCTGTACTTCCAGGTGTTGGTCCAGGGGGACCTAATCCTAAACCAAATGGGTCTCCTAAGGGGTCAGATTCTACTATGCTATCCTCTTGTTTAAGGGGCAGTGAGGTAGCTTCAGACACCACTGTACTAACAGGATCTTCACTAGGGGCTTCTGACTTGAGATCAGGGGTAGTTTGGAGAGAGCCTGTGTTGGTAGAGCCCACCAGGCCTCCGTTCTTGGTAATAGGCCCCGTGGAGGGCTCTTTCTTAGTTGCCACATCGTCTTCCTTTTTTATTCGTACCTCTGTGTTGGGGGACTCTTTGTCGGCGCTAACTGGGTCCTCTTTTGCGCTATCCGAGCCCTTTTCGTGCTTTTCTTTAATCATCTCGGTTACAAGTCGCTTCTGGCAGGTCCCACTTCCATAAGTAGTACTGCACCAAATTAGCACTTTCCACTTACCATGTCTTTTACCACTCTCAACCCTTAGACAGGTCAACACAGAGTCTCTAAACTCGTTCCTCGTATTACGATACCACTAATTTACGTTTCACATCACATATGTTCTAATGTTTTTATTTGCATTCCAACATTTTTTATTTTCATCTCTTAACCAAATTTGAAGACAGGCACAGGAGCTGTTCTGAGACTCGTGAGCATAGCGAGTGGATTTCCAAAGAAAGCCCTTGTTTCCCCGTCCTTAAAATAAACGGATGACATTAGTGTTTTTTGTAAATTTTACTATTACGACCATAATAAAAACTTTTATGAAAAATCTCACATCACAAAATGCCAAACTGTCCACACGCGTTGCTACCAACTGTTCAAAACATTAAAACGTCAAATACTGCCGCCATATTCAAATCCTAAAACTTCACATAAACAACTTATGTAAGCACCGTTACTATTCTAATTAAAATATTTTCATACATTCCTTTCTTTTTATAAAATCTCGCATTTTCCTTCTAAACATCTACCTATTACTCTCAGACTCGAAAATAATCTATTACTACCGATTTACTGGTAATGCATAAATATTTTCGGTTTCCTATAAATTTAGTGCCATTATTAAATATATTTCTTTATAAGAGAGTTACACAACAAAATAAATTACTTTTTTTCATAAATACACCTAAATTTGTTTTTATTAAAGTTATCAACATTATATCACGTGTGAAATAACAGGGTTATTTCTTCATCATAGTAAAGAAAAAGTGAAGTAACAGAAAGCAACCATTTTTAAGAATGGAATCCAGCCTTTTCAATGCTGCCAACTCGGTTTATAATGATGTCCAAGGTGTACCTGGCAATCATATAAATTACCAATCAATGCAGAGCTTTTAGCAAAATACTGAACAACTAATATGTATACGCAGAATGGCATCCTTAGAATTATCTCTTTAGGTTCTATTACGAGTAAGGAGCTCTAATCTATGGGCATAACCTACTAAACTCGAAGAAATTAGTCTCCATATGGCAACACAGGGGACTGTAAAGTGTGATTGCACGTTTGCAGTCATGCGTTTTTTCTCGGAACAAGATCGAGAGGTCATTAAAAATAACTCCATATTTATAGGGACTTACGTTTTACACTAGATTTTTGTTCTCATGTATAAAACTATAGCTTATTTATATAGCAACCGCAAACGTCAGATTCACTATAGATTAGCATAAAACCTTCAGAAAAGACCGTAGGGTGCAGATTTAGTTTACATTTTCACTGGTTATTAATAGAATTTTTTAATTATTTATTTTAAACACCCAAGTTTATGTAAATATTTTAAAACGGAAAATATTTTTACTACAACACTATTTTTCACACCCAAAAATTTTATAAAATAAACACACAAATATAATGAAATAGTTTTTATTGAAATGAAAATTGAACATTAACATAGACAGCTGTCAAACTAAGTAAAAATAAGTTAACACCAACAGCATAAGTTTAATTAAAACTTCAGAACCAAACCATTATTCTACTGCCAAAACGCTTTCAGCTCTATATCAGACGTCACAACCTTATTTCCTTCAGGGTTTTCAACCAAAATGGTACCAGAAACTCCATTATCCTGAAAGTTAACAAACTTACAAAACGGTATAGTACTGGGTTCAGGTAACTCAAATGGTTTAATCTTTGGCGTAATAAATACTGTACTTCCAGAAGCTTTCAGCAACATTTCATCCGAATCAATAGCAGTACTATCCTTTAAAACAACGTTGAAATCTTGTAAGCCAAATAGCTTAGAGACTTCATATCTGAATTGTTCTAAAGTAAGCAGCTTCTTTGGTACTTCCAAGAGAACAACTCCTTTGGCGGCACTATTACAATATCTTGATTTTAGCCCAATTAACTGCACATTTACCCATTTAACCCTAGGCAGTGTCACATTACTTATTTTCGTCAGCGCTATGTACAGTTTACAGTCTTTTAGCTTCTGAGTATCTTCAATTATAAGCTGATCAGAAGCATTTCGTTCTTCAGAAAGCTTAACAGAAGCTTTAATAGTGCCTTCAATAAAATCTTTAAATTCCGTAGCAACTCTGCTGAGATCACCTTCAGTTTTATAAAATACTAATATTTCATCTGTTGGTACTAAATGAGCCTTCTTCCTGAGCTTCTGAATGCGGTTAATTATTTCCCTTGCAGTACCTTCATCTTGCATGGACGAGTCCGGAGTTATGTCCATTAAGATCAGAACATCATTGTCACTGTTAACTTCATACTGATCGGTATTGAGGCTCTGAGATTTAAATATTAATCTAACTTCACTAAGTTCAATGCGTTGTCCGCATATTTCCCTATATCCTATAGAAACCATCTCATTTATTTGAATGTCTGTAAGTGCTTTTATTCCCTGAGTAACAGCCTTAAATTCTTGTTTTAATCGTAGGCCTAATACTTTATGATCAGGCTCTGCCCTTAAAGTTATTCCAAATTTACTTTTATCAGTAGTGGTACTGATTTTTCGCACATTTAGTTCCGAGAGAATATAATCTTGTAGAGATAGAATATCTTTAATATACTGAGGGTCTTGATGAATAACAATAATCTCTGGCAAGGGATATTTGATGGGTATAGTCTTTCTATCTCTTATGACTCTTCCTAGTTCAATTACACTCTGCATTCGGGATACGGCTCTTTCAATACTGAGATGTATTAATGAAGAATCGGGATTTGGAAACATAAGGAAATGAACGCTGTCTGAAGCAGAATCTGTGAGAGTCTTAATGTACTGATATATGGTGTCCGAAATAAACGGAGCAAATGGGGCCATCATCCTTATGATATTGTACAGCACATTATACAAAGTTGTTAAGGCCGTTTTGCAATCAGCTTCTCCTCCTTCCCCTTTTAGCCTCTTCCGGTTCATCCTGACGTACCAATTAGTCAAATAATCAATGAATTTAGTCAATCTAGGTACAACATTGTACAGATGGTAGAGCTTCATTTCTTTTCTGACATATTCCAGCAAAGATTGGGTGAAAGATAAAATCCAGCAATCCATAATATTGGAACTCTTGATGTTCTTAGGATCATACATAAAGGATTTTTGGTTCTCCTCAACATAGATTTCTATATTCTGCATCAGGAACCGAAAAGCATTGTACCACGGAAGAAAAACATCTTTAACAACATCCCTAACACCTTCTTCTTTAAATCGGAGGTTTTCTGCTCTGACAACGGGACTGCTAATCAAATATAACCTCAGAGCATCTGCTCCATACTTGTTAACCACCTCCAAGGGGTCAGGGTAGTTCTTCTTTCTCTTGGACATCTTTTGTCCATCTCCAGCAAGGACAAGGCCATTCGCCAACAGGTTTTTATAAGGTGCATGCCCAAATAAAGCTGTTGAAATGACAGTTAGAGTATAGAACCAGCCGCGGGTCTGATCAATACCTTCTGCAATAAAATCAGCAGGAAAGTTATCTTCAAATTCCTTTGCGTTTTCAAACGGGTAGTGTTGCTGTGCGTATGGCATGGATCCTGAAAAAAATGGCAATTACATACAATGAAGTGCAAAAAACCTAGTCAAACCTACCAGATTCAAACCAGCAATCGAAAACTTCAGGAACACGCTTTAAAGGCGGATTTCCAGGTGTAATACTTGGAATTTCAAGATGATCCACACTTTCTCTGTGTATATCTGTTATTTTTTTGCCAGTCAATTCTTCTAATTCAGCAATACTTCCAACACATCGTATTTCATCACCACTTGGAGACATCCAAATTGGTATTGGGGTTCCCCAGTATCTGTTTCTGCTTATGGCCCAATCACGCGCGTCTTTCAACCAATTTCCAAATCGTTTTTCTTTAACAAAATCTGGAACCCAGTAAGTTTGGGCAGTAGCATTTAGCAGGTCCTGTTGCATGTGCTCTACTCTCACAAACCAGGAGGGAACAGCTCTGTAGATTAAAGGAGTATCTGAGCGCCAACAAAACGGGTAACTGTGCTTGACCTACAAAAATAAAAGGAATAAAACAAAAAAATAATAACAATGTGTGCAGCATTAACCTGAGATTGATGGACCAGCCGTTTATTAGCCTTAAGCATGGCAATAATATTTCTGTCAGCATCTTTCACATACTGCCCCTTAAAGTCTACTACTGGATCTACAAATCTACCAATACTATCTAAAGGGCATATAGGGTCCATATCCTTAGTTATAATGCCTGCATTCAAACACACTCTGTAATCATCTTCTCCAAAATAGGGTGCTTGATGGACAATTCCTGTACCTGACTCTGCAGTTACATACTCATCCACTAACACCCTGAAAGCTCCTAAAACCCAACTGTGCTAAACATTCTTTGTTATCAATAAAAAATAAAACACTTTTACCTAGTTTTTTAGCTTCATTTTTAAAATAAGGGAATGCAGGTTCATACTTGATTCCTTCAAGTTCCTTTCCAGGGAATTTCTTTAGGATTTCATAGTCACCTGTTTGAAATATAGACTCAACCCTAGCCTCCATCATTATATAAACATTACCAGTAGAGATCTGCTTAAGTCTAACATATTCCAATGTAGGGTTCACACAAGCACTGAAATTACTAGGCAGAGTCCAGGGAGTAGTGGTCCAAACAAGCAGAGCTGCATTATCACTATCATTTAATACTGGTAAACTAACTGTAACAGCTGGATCAACTACATCTTTGTAGTTTTGACCAGATTCAAAGTTTGATATTGGTGTACTGCATGCAGTGGAATAAGGCATCACTTTGTTTCCTTTGTATACCAAGCCCTTTTGGTACAACTGTTTAAAAATCCACCATACTGACTCCATAAACCAAGGATATAATGTTTTGTAATCATTTTTAAAATCTATAAATGGACAATAAAAATAAAGTACTGACATGTATGTTAATAATAATAAAATTATTTCAAACAAAAATAAGAAGAACAATACCTAAACAATTTTGAAAAAGAATAAATATTAATATAAAAACTGACCTATCCAGCGTCCAAGTCTGGTAATGATCTCCTCCCATTCCTTGCTGTACCTTGTAACAATCTTCCTGCATTCTGCATTGTATTTATCAATACCCATCTTCATGACATCATCTGGGCCCTTGATATTCAGGGTTTTGTCAATTTCAAACTCTACTGGCAACCCATGGGTGTCCCATCCAAATCTTCTTTCCACATGGAAACCCTGTTGGTGAGCATATCTGGTAACAACATCTTTTATTGTCCCAGCAAGGATGTGTCCATAATGGGGAAGACCAGTGGCAAAAGGGGGTCCATCATAAAAGGTAAATCTATAAATCAATTTCAAGTTTTTGTATCTTTGCTCTGGTTTATACCTAAAGCATATGGGAAGGATGAAAAGTGTCATAAGTCATAATCATTCACACCTCGGCTTAGTTTCTTCCTATATATGGATCATAACTTACTTCTCTAAACAATAAGTGTTAGCGACACGAAAATATAGAACTGTTAATTTATTTTTTACCCTTAAAGAAAGCAATATGTTTTGTCCTACTCGAGAGTGTGATGGGCTTGTTATAGTACATGCAATTGATATATTTTACGCGAAATAACATTAAGAAATAAAGTTAGCAAATACAAACCTTGGTTTCCCCTTAGACTGTTTCAGGCATGTCTCAAAAGCCTGAATGTCCTTCCAGTATTGTAAAATTTTCTCCTCTTCATGGGAAAAGTTGACAGTTTCTGGAACTCTGAGCACTTGTCCGGTTTTATTGGATGACATTCTGGAGATTATTTTTCTGCCCTCAAACTAACTGATTTCTTATGAATTTTACTAAAACATGCCAAATTTCATCATCAATTTCCTCCGGCTCAGCAAAATGAAAGGTATGTATAACCTAAAAACTTTGACAAGCAACAGGAACATGCTGCCTAAGGTTGGTTCTCCGATATAGCGGACAAAATCGAAATTGCGGTGCGATTAAACATGGAGCTTGCTTCAAAAAACCAATACATATTTATCAATACTATAGCAGCACTTTGTTAACGTCTATATACTTTATAAATATCTATAAACTTTTTTAAAAATGCCTAACTTTCCTTAATATACTGCAGGCCCCTGAACCTGCAGAAACATTTAAACTTAATAAGAAGCATTCCCATACGTACACTTTAAAAATGTCTATAAACTTTTTAGAAAAAGTGGCCCAATTCTCAAACCATAACTTGTAAATACTACTGCAGCCCTTCTTTTAATGTAATGCAGGCACCTGAACCGACCCAGTTAGCAACAATGATCCCCCGGACGTCCCATTTTGATCCGCAACGTCCCAGGTGGGATGATCCCAGCTAAGACGTCCCCTGGACCTTAGAAAGGTCCCAAAGTGACGTCCTGCGGACGTCTCATCTTGCCGTCCCAAAGACGTCAGCAATGGGATTTAAAAAAAATCAATTTGGTAAATTTTTTTTTAAATCCCATTGCTGACGTCCTTGGGACGGCAACATGAGACGTCCGTAGGACGTCACTTTGGGACCTTTCTAAGGTCCAGGGGGCGTCCCAGGGACGTCCGGGGGATCATTGTTGCTAACTGGGTCGGTTCAGGTGCCTGCATTACATTAAAAGAAGGGCTGCCCTAGTATTTACAAGTTATGGTTTGAGAAGTGGGCCACTTTTTCTAAAAAGTTTATAGACATTTTTAAAGTGTACGTATGGGAATGCTTGATATTGATATGTTGAAGTTGTGAGTAATCCAGAGTTTTGAGAGTAGATCAGTAAAGGTCAGTTGGCAGCCCTGGTTATTGTTATACATACCTTTCATTTTGCTGAGCCGGAGGAAATTGATGATGAAATTTGGCATGTTTTAGTAAAATTCATAAGAAATGAGTTAGTTTGAGGGCAGAAAATTAATCTCCAGAATGTCATCCAATAAAACTGGACAAGTGCTCAGAGTTCCAGAAACTGTCAACTTTTCCCATGAAGAGGAAAAAATTTTACAATACTGGAAGGACATTCAGGCTTTTGAGACATGCCTGAAACACTCTAATACACCAATATCAAACTTTGAATCTGGTCAAAACTACAAAGATGTAGTTGATCCAGCTGTTACAGTTAGTTTACCAGTATTAAATGATAGTGATAATGCAGCTCTGCTTGTTTGGACCACTACTCCCTGGACTTTGCCTAGTAATTTCAGTGCTTGTGTGAACCCTACATTGGAATATGTTAGACTTAAGCAGATCTCTACTGGTAATGTTTATATAATTATGGAGGCTAGGGTTGAGTCTATATTTCAAGCAGGTGACTATGAAATCCTAAAGAAATTCCCTGGAAAAGAACTTGAAGGAATCAAATATGAACCTGTATTCCCTTGTTTTAAAAATGAAGCTAAAAAACTAGGTAAAAGTGTCTTATTTTTTATTGTTAACAATGTTTAGCACAGTTGGGTTTTAGGAGCTTTCAGGGTGTTAGTGGATGAGTATGTAACTGCAGAGTCAGGTACAGGAATTGTCCATCAAGCACCCTATTTTGGAGAAGATGATTACAGAGTGTGTTTGAATGCAGGTCTTATAACTAAGGATATGGACCCTATATGCCCTTTAGATAGTATTGGTAGATTTGTAGATCCAGTAGTAGACTTTAAGGGGCAGTATGTGAAAGATGCTGACAGAAATATTATTGCCATGCTTAAGGCTAATAAACGGCTGGTCCATCAATCTCAGGTTAATGCTGCACACATTATTATTTTTTTGTTTTATTCCTTTTATTTTTGTAGGTCAAGCACAGTTACCCGTTTTGTTGGCGCTCAGATACTCCTTTAATCTACAGAGCTGTTCCCTCCTGGTTTGTGAGAGTAGAGCACATGCAACAGGAACTGCTAAATGCTACTGCCCAAACTTACTGGGTTCCAGATTTTGTTAAAGAAAAACGATTTGGAAATTGGTTGAAAGACGCGCGTGACTGGGCCATAAGCAGAAACAGATACTGGGGAACCCCAATACCAATTTGGATGTCTCCAAGTGGTGATGAAATACGATGTGTTGGAATTATTGCTGAATTAGAAGAATTGACTGGCAAAAAAATAACAGATATACACAGAGAAAGTGTGGATCATCTTGAAATTCCAAGTATTACACCTGGAAATCCGCCTTTAAAGCGCGTTCCTGAAGTTTTCGATTGCTGGTTTGAATCTGGTAGGTTTCACTAGGTTTTTTGCACTTCATTGTATGTAATTGCCATTTTTTTCAGGATCCATGCCATATGCACAGCAACACTACCTGTTTGAAAACGCAAAGGAATTTGAAGATAACTTTCCTGCTGATTTTATTGCAGAAGGTATTGATCAGACCCGCGGCTGGTACTATACTCTAACTGTCATTTCAACAGCTTTATTTGGGCATGCACCTTATAAAAACCTGGTGGCAAATGGCCTCGTCCTTGCTGGAGATGGACAAAAGATGTCCAAGAGAAAGAAGAACTACCCTGACCCCTTGGAGGTGGTTAACAAGTATGGAGCAGATGCTCTGAGGTTATATTTGATTAGCAGTCCCGTTGTCAGAGCAGAAAACCTCCGATTTAAAGAAGAAGGTGTTAGGGATGTTGTTAAAGATGTTTTTCTTCCGTGGTACAATGCTTTTCGGTTCCTGATGCAGAATATAGAAATCTATGTTGAGGAGAACCAAAATTCCTTTATGTATGATCCTAAGAACATCAAGAGTTCCAATATTATGGATTGCTGGATTTTATCTTTCACCCAATCTTTGCTGGAATATGTCAGAAAAGAAATGAAGCTCTACCATCTGTACAATGTTGTACCTAGATTGACTAAATTCATTGATTATTTGACTAATTGGTACGTCAGGATGAACCGGAAGAGGCTAAAAGGGGAAGGAGGAGAAGCCGATTGCAAAACGGCCTTAACAACTTTGTATAATGTGCTGTACAATATCATAAGGATGATGGCCCCATTTGCTCCGTTTATTTCGGACACCATATATCAGTACATTAAGACTCTCACAGATTCTCCTTCAGACAGCGTTCATTTTCTTATGTTTCCAAATCCCGATTCTTCATTAATACATCTCAGTATTGAAAGAGCCGTATCCCGAATGCAGAGTGTAATTGAACTAGGAAGAGTCATAAGAGATAGAAAGACTATACCCATCAAATATCCCTTGCCAGAGATTATTGTTATTCATCAAGACCCTCAGTATATTAAAGATATTCTATCTCTACAAGATTATATTCTCTCGGAACTAAATGTGCGAAAAATCAGTACCACTACTGATAAAAGTAAATTTGGAATAACTTTAAGGGCAGAGCCTGATCATAAAGTATTAGGCCTACGATTAAAACAAGAATTTAAGGCTGTTACTCAGGGAATAAAAGCACTTACAGACATTGAAATAAATGAGATGGTTTCTATAGGATATAGGGAAATATGCGGACAACGCATTGAACTTAGTGAAGTTAGATTAATATTTAAATCTCAGAGCCTCAATACTGATCAGTATGAAGTTAACAGTGACAATGATGTTCTGATCTTAATGGACATAACTCCGGACTCGTCGATGCAAGATGAAGGTACTGCAAGGGAAATAATTAACCGCATTCAGAAGCTCAGGAAGAAGGCTCATTTAGTACCAACAGATGAAATATTAGTATTTTATAAAACTGAAGGTGATCTCAGCAGAGTTGCTACAGAATTTAAAGATTTTATTGAAGGCACTATTAAAGCTTCTGTTAAGCCTTCTGAAGAACGAAATGCTTCTGATCAGCTTATAATTGAAGATACTCAGAAGTTAAAAGACTGTAAACTGTACATAGCGCTGACGAAAATAAGTAATGTCGCACTGCCTAGCGTTAAATGGGTAGGTAAATGTACAGTTAATTGTTAATTAAAGTGTAGAAATAAAATACTGTTGGAATCTTTATTGTATTATTTATGATTCTATATTATAATGACTTTATATTACCCCAAAATGCGTTTTTTTGTGTCAGTACTCTAGGACTGTTTGGAATTGCTAAGGTCCTAAGATGATCCGGATGATCCCATATATGTCCTATGTAACCTTTAGGGGATCATCCCAGATACATCCCGACCTGTTCCAAACGGACGTCCCAGGGACGTCATTAGGATCTTATGGGACATTCCGGGACGTCCCAGGAACGGTTTTTTGTTGACGGGGAACTGGAACATTTTTTATACCATAGGTACAGATAGGCCCCTGAATCTGCAGAAACATTTTAAAATTAATAAGCAGCACTCCCATAGGTACACTTTAAAAATATCTATAAACTTTTAAAAAAAAGTGGCCTAATTCTTAAATCATAACTTGTAAATACTACTGGAGCACTTCTTTTAATGTATTGCAGGCCCCTGAACCTGCAGAAACATTTTAAAATTAATAAGAAGCACTCCCAAGTTACACTTTTAAAATGTCTATAAACTTTCTAAAAAGTGGCCTAATTCTCAAACCATAACTTGTAAATCCTACTGCAGCACTTCTTTATATTTATTACAGGCCCCTGAACTTACAGGAACACTTTTTAAATAAATAAGAACCATACCATAGGTACAGACTTTAAAAACGTCTATTAACTTTTTAAAAGAGGCATAATTTTATAAAAATAACTTGTAAATACGACTGCAGCTCTTTCTTTAATGTACTGCAGGCCCCTGAACCTGCAGAAACATTTTAAACTTAATAAGAAGCACTTTCATAGGTACACTTTTTAAAATGTCTATAAACTTTTTAATTAAGTGGCCTACATATCAAACCAAAACTTGTAAATACTACCGCAGCACTTATTTTAATGTACTGCAGGCCCCTGATCGAACCTACAGGAACATTTTTAACTTACTAAGAAGCACCACCATACACTTTAAAAATGCTATAAACTTCTTTAAAAAGCGGCCTTATTCTCAAATCATAACTTGTAAATACTACTGCAGCACTTCTTCTAATGTACTGCAATCCCCTGAACCAACAGGAACATTTTTTTAAAATTAATAAGTACCATAGGTACAAACTTTCAAAATGTCTATAAACTTTTTAAAAGAGGCGTAATTCTAAAAAACTAACTTTTAAATACCACTGCAGCACTTTCCTTAATGTACTGCAGGCCCCTGAACATGCAGGAACATTTTAAACTTAATAAGAAGCACTCCCACAGGTACACTTTAAAAAAGTGGCCTAATTTTCAAACCATAACTTGAAAATACTACTAAAGCGCTCATTTTAATGTACTACAGGGGCAGGCCCCTGAACCCACAGGAACATTTTTTAAATTAATAGGTACCATACCATAGGTAATGTCTATGGTACAGACTTCAAAAATGTATATAAACTTTTCAGTGGCGTATCCAGGATTCCTTTCTGGGGGGGGGGGGGGGGGGGGGCCAAGCATATATTGTCATTTTTACATAAATAATTTATGGCCCTTTTGACCTATTAAAAAAATGTAAAAAAACTCCAGGTACGGAAAAATAAGTGACATGATATTTTACCACAATGCTTTTATTGTTATATTTTTTTTATCTAAGACATCCCACGTAGATTTCAAGTCTAAGTACTAACGTACCGTGGGCGTCTGAAGAGAAGGGAAATTGAGTCTATTGACACGGGATTTGAAGGATTGGAGGTTGGGACGGAAAGGGAAAACATCTGCAGGCAATTTGTTCCATAATCTGGAGATCCTAGGTATGAATGAGCGAGAGAAGTGGTTTGTTCTAGGCTTTTGTAGCTGGACAGTAAAGGGATGCATACCCAACGTGCCTCTTGTTGTTCTGTTAGGAACAGTCAAGGGGGGAATTAATAATACCGGCTAGTTCTTCAGAGCAAAATCCGTGGAAGTAGCGGTAGAAAAGGGATAAATCCCCAACAGCGCGGCGGTGAGCGAGAGAAGGGAGGGCTGGGTCATTGATAAGTCGAATGGCTCTCTTTTGGATACAATCAAGGATGTTAAGTGTCGAAGGTGATGCTGCTCCCCAGATGTGGGAGCAGTACTCTAGGTTAGGTCTTATTTGGAAAACATAGGGAGTGTATAAGTTGGCAGGGGAGAAGTATTTTCTGGCTCGAAAGAGAAAACCAAGCTTTTTAGCTGCCGATGTGGCTACTGAAGTAATGTGTTTGTGCCAGCTGAGATCATGTTCAAAAGCGACGCCGACAAGATCGAATGTTTCATTGTTTTGTGGGCCTGGCCATTCATGTGGATGGGGTAAGCGTTGCCAGATTTTTTGCGTGGCAAGGAGCAAGACTGGGTTTTGGAGGCGTTGAACTGAACAAGGTTCTTGGCACCACAGTCTAAAATTAATTGGAGATCTTGGAAGGGATAGGTACATGGATCTGCGTCTATTATCCAACTCTGATTCGAAACTTGTCTGGAAAAATATATATTGTAGTGAAGAGTACTATCGTCAGCATAACTGTGGATGGGGTTGGTAGTTGAAGAGAGCAGGTCATTAATGTGAAGAAGAAATAGGGTTGGTGCCAAGACTGAACCTTGGGGGACGCCAGCATTGATAGGATGGAAGTTAGATGAGTGACCGTCAACCACAACAGATATGCACCGATTAGAGAGGAAGCTACCGATCCAGGTACATAGTTTGCTAGAAAGACCGTAAAGAGGTAGTTTGTTGAGGAGTGCGGCATGCCATACCTACTTGGTCAAAGGCCTTGGAAATATCAAGAGCAACAATCTAAGATTCGCCATAAAATTCGGGAGACTTGTTCCAGTTATGTGTGACAAAGCTTAGGAGATCAGCTGTGGATCTTTGGTGACGAAATACGTACTGTCTGTCATGAATGATTTTCTGTTTTTGTAGATATTTTAGAATTTGCAAGTTGATCACTTTCTCCATTTAAATGCCAAACAAAAAAAAATAAAATATTAAAAATATAATATTAACAAACAAAACAGAAAATAATGGCTACTAATAATATATTATAAAAACAAACGCTAAATGCATTAGGTTTTTTTTAACTTTTTGTGCACTATACAAGACAAAGCAAATTTTTCATCAGCTGGTTTTGTTCTGGGGGGGGGGGGGGGGGGGGGGGTCAATTGCCCCCTTTGCCCCACCCCCCTGGATACGCCACTGAAACTTTTTAAACGAGGCCTAATTCTAGAAAAATAACTTGTAAATAGGACGTCAGCACTTTCCTTAATGTACTGCAGGCCCCTGAATCTGCAGAAACATTTTAAACTTAACAAGAAGCATTCCCGCAAATGTCTATAAACTTTTTAAAAAAGTGGCCTAATTTTCAAACTATCGCATTTTTTATATTAAATATTAGTTTAGATCTATTATTCATATTTTTTTGGTATAATTCATTTGAAAGACCTTACACAGACGGCAAAATGTTTGTTTTTGTTTATAAAATTTAGCAGAATACGTAGAAATGGTTAATGTTTATGTTACAATATTTATTTTTATAAAATTCGCTATTGAAATCCTTTTTGTACAAGGCTCTAGGGGGGGGGGGGGGTCGCGCGCCCCCTGAGCCCCACCCCTAAATCTGCCACTAAAAGTTAATAAGAAGCACTCCCATAGCTACACTTAAAAACGTCTATAAAGTTTTTTTTTTAAAAAGTGGCCTAATTCTCAAACCATAATTTGTAAATACTACTGCAGCACTTCTTTTAATGCACTGCAAGCTCCCGAACCTACAGGAATATTTTTTAAATTAATAAGTAGCATACTATAGATACAGACTTTAAAAATGTCTATAAACTTAAAAAAAAAGTAGCCTAGTTCTAAAAACATAACATATAAATACTACTGTAGAACTTCTTTTAATGCACTGGAGGCTGCTTGAACCTTCAGAAACAATTAAAAAATAATGAGTAGCCCTACCATGGATAGGCATCTAAAATTTGCTAAAGGCTTATTTTTATTGTCACTATACATTTTTTATTGTTGCTTAAATTGCTTGAATAAAAACAAATCTTGTGGTATAAAAAGGCACGGATACATGGAGGTTAAGGAGATTTTACCCCCTAAAAGCAGATCAAGGGATGGAAGGATCAAAAGATGGCAAATATGTTTTTTGTTGAGACTTCTAGTTTATGGACAGAAGCCCAATCTTCCCAATCTGAGCAAAACGCAATGATTACTGACCAGACTGACCTTATACCAAAATTAAAAATCAGATTGAACGAAGTTTTGTCATTTATCATTCTATAAAGTTGCTGAAAATATTACTAAATCAGAATAAAACAACAGGGTACTTGAAAAAAGCAATTTATTAAAATATAAATAATTAAATATTTCCATTTACCTATCAGTCATATTTATATTTCTATATAAATAATGTAATTATTGGTGGTATGCACTTTTATCACTTACAAGCAATCTGCCAAATTTTACGGTCAATACCGAATATTTATAAATTAAACTGGCAATTCTTAAGAGTGCTATGAAAACTCAAAAGTCATGTGTCCACAGGAAATATATTAATGTTCAAAATTGTTCCATAAAGGTTTCCCAATGCTTCTAGAGTTTTAGAGCTCAAAAAAAATCCTTTTCTTAATTCCTTGACATCATGAAAGGAAGTAGAACTTAAAGAGTATACTGCGTTTCTAACTCTTAGCAAAGGATTTTCCAGATTTTTTGTTCGAAGTTCTACCTCCATTTCAAAGTTGTCTGAGGACTTCTTTGTGCCCAAATGCCAACACCATATGAAAATGTCATCGGACTGCCTGAAAAAGAAAAAAGTATAACATATCTGAATAGCTAAGTAAAAGAGTTTGATACGGAATCTGTTAAATTACCTGCTCTTCTCACAATCGCTGTCAATATTGGCAAATATTTTAACAAAAAAGGTTTGTCCTTTACTGTTAACCATGAAGCACATTTCATTATCCAATTTATTTAAAGGAACTTGTACATTTGAGTCGAAGTACTGTACTAAAGGCCCTGTATGATTCGTCTGAAAGTGCTCTGTAATATAATTTCCTGAAAATATAAGAATATAATAAAGATAAAAGGTTCCATTCAGGGGTATAATTTAAACTTGTATACCTTTAGTCAAACAAGTACACTTTGAGTCAAAAGGGCAATAATACGACAGGTCATCGTTTTCTATAATTTCTACAGAATGAGCACTTTCGTTGTGGCCTGGATTTGTAAAATTTTCAGTTAAAAAATCAAAAGACCCATGACAGGAGGCTGGCCTATTTCCAAAATCGCTAATATTCGTTAGGGAATCATCCATGGTGGTGCCATTAATTTTTTTCCTACCAAGTCTGGTGATGGAACCTGCTCGCGACACGGTAGGAGAATCCGCCTGAAATATCTCACTAGAAGATAAACTCTTCATTTTAAATGTTTCACAATTATTTGGGGACAGATATTTGGCATCTGAAGAAAGGTTATCCACTGAAGAAGATTTCCCAACAATTTTTGATAAAAATTTATTTGTGTGACATTGGGTTATTTTTATATTTGGAATATTTTTATTTTTTGTTTTAGGTTTAAATATCTGCTGAATTTTATGAGCTCTTGAATCATTATTTTCTTCTTTTAAATCGAAGGCATCGATTACTGCGTTGTAGACCTAAAAAATAAAATATCTGATAACAATTTTAAAGGAAAGGAAAGAAAAAATATTAATAAGAAAAAGAAAAGACAGTATTAACAGGATTTTAATTTGAGACACTCTGTAATGAAGCTAGACGTTTAGAAAACTCGTAGGTAATTCCAAAAGGAATGCGATGGCTCAAAAAGGCTGTCACACCAGCATTCCAACCAGCTATATAACAACTCTGCTAGAGAAAATAAGTCGAAGAAATTTCACTTTTCCAGCAATTTTAACAACGGTATTCCGTAATGAGTTGAAAACTCGTTTCTAGTGTAAAATATGTATTTTTAAACGAGTTTAAATTATTTATATTTTTACCTTAAACTTAATAGAAAAACGAATGCTAATAATTTATCAAAATATATTTTTTGCAACACGCTCAAATTTCCTGATTGCTCATGAACTTAAAAAAATGACATTAATGTTGTTTTTAAACTATTTTACTGGGAAGTTATGAGGAAATATCTGTAAATATACTTTTACATTCAAGGGAAAATCAACACATTAAAAGAGAGATTGATTGCATTATGTAAAAGTATAGGAAAAATCAAGTTTATTTATTTATTTATTTATTTATTCAATATATACGGCATTACACCATTTTTACAATAAAGTACTTAAAAATTAACAAATTACAATCAGATGACGGATGGTCGCTATTTCATTAAGTAATTGAATCAACAGTACTTGGTACAGTAGACTAAATAGATCCTGAAAAGGAACAATACCGAATGAACTAATTCACACCCTCCGTTCAACCCACAGTCCATCACACATTCTCCCAAAAGCCCTGCACGACACCGCCAGATCAAGCCCCCCGGAATAGTCATTATAACTTCTTTGCATCCTGGACATAGGACAATAGTATCCATAATTCGTGCGATGATAGGAACACCTAAACAAAGGCCGATGCCTCAAACGGCAAGAACCGATAGGAGCATTAAAATTAATTAAATTAATTAATTAATTAAAATTAATTAAATTAAAGTTAATGAAGTGGTGTAGTTCTCGTTTGAACGTAATTGCATAATTAATTTGCCAGGTTGCAAATTGGAAAAATGATGCTAATGAATATAAAATTACAAAAATAATGATTTCTATTGCGGTCAATCGGTAATGACTTTTTAATGGGAAATAGAAAAGCGATCTTTAATAAGGTCTAGATTAGTTCAGCCTATATTAACAAGGGCAAATTGTACGCGAATGTACAGGACCCTAGGAAATAGTTTAATGCTACCATTTTAAAAATATATTTTGGGCGAAGAACCGAAAGCACTTTGCCGTCCATTAAAAGTTCAAAGACCTACAACAGATGAAGACATAATATAAAATATAAGAAACCCCACGCATTCGCCTACATTTTAAATATTCACATTATATATTATCTGAAAAAAATCTCAAAACTTGGCAACAGATATGTCTAATTTATGTTATTTTAACACGGAAGCAACAAACACGTTTTTGTGATTTTCGTTTGACAAAAGTACCTAAAAAATGTTCAGTTACATGCTATAGGAATATTGCAAGTACAAGGGAATTATTTGTTAAAAACAAAAAGTTGGTGTTTGTCGAGGGTAACAGTAGAGTTGTTTTTGGGGTAATTAGGAACAAAAAGTCACAAAAGTACACATAGAACCAATAAATTTAAAAAAATATAGACTTTACCTGGTCAGAGATAAGAGATCTTCCCCTTGATAACCGAAGTCTACAAACAGGGCACCTTTCAGTCTTGGATCTACACCTTATACAGATCAAATGGCCATTGTCACATTGGTAAGTCGGTGGGGCTATAGTATCAAGACATACAGGGCATTCCAAAAAGGCTAAAATTGTTGACATACACGCTGACAGTCTAGACAGATTGTTTGGAATTGGACCACAGCAAAGCGCCTAAAAAATTAAACTCGACAGTATAACTAGTATAACAGAGCTGCAATTAATTGTCCCTGCTTGCGACACACTGTATAACAAAACGTGCTAAAAATTGTTTATGGTAAATTTTAACACCATTAAAATGAAGCAAATTAAAATTCAATACAGTAATTTGCAAGAGAAATTAACAAAAAATCAGCTAATAACACAAAAAACACGTTTGGTTTTAAAATCAGAATATGTAGGTATTAATAACAAAAATTCGAAGTCGTGCCCTTTCTTCAATATTATTAATTTGGCATACATAATTATTTATCTTTATAGTGTAATTTTAATTATGCAAAAATAATACAATATGCGTTTAGAAAAATAAGATTAAAATAATAATGTACTCTTTATCACATCACTATTCAGTGATCAACTTCATTAGGTATTTCATTTTTCTTTGCATCGAAAACATAGATAAAAATCTATTTACCACTAATAGTCTTTAACAAAATATCTGCAAAAAATACTAAACAGTAGATATTAAAAAACACATTTAAATTTCCGTTCCCCAGCACTGGGAAAAAGCTGAAAAGGGATCTTGACAAAAAAAACAGATTTTTCGATAGTTTTAATGAAAACAATTTACTTTTGGCCTAGAGAAAACTTGTCAATATTTTTCTAGAGAGGGCTCTACTATATGGGACATCAGGAAAACCTGAAACAGGTTTGCTTATAGTATACATGCAAGCAAGTACCAAAAAAATTCGGTCAAGTGCAAGCTATACTTCCACAATTAGTGTTCCGTGCCATCAGCTCCCCACTTAACCTGAGCAAACCTCGGCCGCCCAATCTCCGCCCAACGCCGTATCACATCGCGTATGCGCGGAGCTGAGTGGGGAGCGTTTCGACTGAGCCAAATTAAAAATTTTGAAAAACGTGTAAGGACAAAAGTTGTTCCTTACATCGTGAGAAATTTTTTGTCGAAATTTTTTTTTCTAAGACCAATGGTTCAGCAGTTATAAGGAAATAAACGATTACATTGTTTATAACAATTGATCGCGCTAGAATTTTTCAATTTTGGCTCAATTTTGGCTCAATCTTCACTTAATTCTCAATGTTCATGATTTTTTTTTATTTTTATGAGCGATCTTTTTGGTGATAAGGGTGGGGGACAGCAATTCTTAAGCGTTTTTCCCGAAAAATGTTTAAACAAATGCATAAAAAATATATTGTTGATGCATGTACATACATATGTACATCATATACGTGTATTGTTGAATTTGTACTTCAATAAGCTTTCATTTGACACCCTACACGATGCCCTTGAATTTTTTCTCCATTTCGCAATTTACCCCCTGAAATTAACCCCCAGAATCAAAATTCAACTTTCTATACTTCACGTCTATAATTGGGCCACCACACCCTATCTCTGTGCTAAATTTCAAATTTTTACGTCGAATAGTTTCAGAGAAAAGTGCCGGTAACAGACAGACGGGCGGATGGACGGACACCGAAGTGATTCCGTAAGTATTCCGTTTTGTTAAATTTTTAGCACGAAACCCTAAAAAATACAGCTAATTTTTAGGAAGACTCCTTAGGACAGCCCAGAATAAAAATCAGTAAAGATAAAATTAATAATTTTAAACATACACAGTATACACACAGTTGGTTTGACATGCGCCTTTACAAAATTTTTATCAACAAAACACACTTTTGTAAGCATATTTATATACATATTATGGATTATTTAAACAAAAATATGTTTACCAAATTAATAGATGCAATGAACCGTTTTTTTGGATTTGTTTGTTCATGCTATGGCTTTTTCTACTACGAAAAAAAAACAGTGTTATCGGCAGATATGGATGACATGCTGCTAAGTTTATAGTAAGCATTACTTTTGTACATGGATACAATTTTTATTTGAAATGAAATAAGGAAATTAAATGTTTCGATGACGCCAGTTTTTCAATCAAAAATTTTAAAATTGTGGCACATTTTCTTTTATTAAATTTAATAAAAGTTTTTAATTAAATTTATTAAATAATTGTTTCGTTAAGAAGCCAAAATTATCCGGTGCAAATTTTGGTAAGATCGCAGTGAGATGTGTAACGAATATTTTCAGAAACAGTCTAAGAGCATGTAAATCAAAAATGCCAATAGAGGCATGCATTTTATATATTACATATTAGTATTGATCTATTATTCATATTTTTTTGGTATAATTCATTTCAAAGACCTTACACAGACGGCTAAATGTTTGTTTTTGTTTAAAATATTTTGTAGCATATGTAGAAATGGTTAATGTTTATATATTTATTTTTATAAAATTCGCCATTGAAATCCTTTTTGTACAATGCTCTAGGGGGGGGGGGGGCACCTGCGCCCCCCCCCCTAAATCCACCACTGTGTAGTAGACTACAACGTACTCACTTTAAAAAATCCATCTAAACCCCTAGAGAACATGGGAGAAATAAACTTTTAATTTTGGTGTATATAAAAATAATGTTTGTCTACTGATATTTGCATGTAGATTCTGATTTTTTACTTACATAAATTTTGCTGTTACATAATTTTTACCAGCGCATCACGATTCCCACACGCTGCCCGCAACATTTCCGGTTTTTGTTTTTATCTTGTGCATTTCAAATAATCCTATAATTGCTAAACAATTTTTAAAATTAATTTCTAAGTTTTATTATTAAGTTAGCTTGTAATACATTAATTTGTAGGACGCCTTCCATATAAGTAACACAAAAATGGTATTTTATTGTACCACTTTGTTTCACTATGATTAAAAATTAATTTTGATTTATTTTTACTTTGGTCTAAAATCAATTAGTTTTAAAAAAAACTTATTTTGCATAGAAGTATAGCAAAGACTTTTACCAGAGCATGTAATGCATAAAACAGACATAAAAAAGCAGTCTGTATATGCTTAATTGTTTAAATAATGAGTTGTAAATCTAAATTAATAGCTTAAAGTACTCCTAAAGTGGAAGTTTAAATATTTAGGGAGTAACCTTGACACTAATCGTTCAAGTTACGCCCAATATGGAAAAAGAGGAAATTAAAATGTAAAATTGCGTGTGTAGGTACCCTTGCAAAGCAATCTTAATTTGATTATAGCTACATATGTATGAGTATATTGTCTATTTAAAAATAAACAGTTAATAACCGTGAAAAAACAATGACATTTATGTAATTTTTAGTCAGTGCTTACTGATTCGTCCGTTTAAGGAACAAAGCACCAGGCACAATGTAGATCCATTACCCTGTGTAGCATAACACTGCCTGATATATTCAAATTCAAATGCGTTGATTTTGTCCACAAAGATCACATTTACATAACATAAGGCAAGTCAAAGTATATACATATACCATAAAAACATTAAAATGAAAAATAAACATATGTATATAGAAATAAAATATACCAATCCCATCAATTTGTCGAACTAACTACGTAAGTATAAGGAAAAATAATCTAGCCCATAAATTCGAAGAAACTGTAAAATGCCCTGTCAGTCAAGAAATCCTTCAGCCCTCTCCGGAAAATGTTTATGTTTTCTACCTTTTTTATATTGTCTGGTAATTTATTGAAAATCTTTATACAAGCATAGTATGGCGATTTCTCATAGTGAATAGTTTGGTGCTTGGGAATAACTAGGGCCGATGCATTTCGTATTGGATATTGCTGATATTCATGGTTTTGGTTGAAAAGTTCTTTGTTTTTAAAAACATAAAGTGAACACTTTAATATGTATATCGATGTTACTGTAAGTATTTTGCACTGTTTGAACGCCTCCTTGCATGATTGGCATGGGTTTGACTCCGAACATCAGTCTAATTATCCTCTTTTGTGATATGAGCACTCTGCCGATGTTAGTCGCTTGGCCCCACAACATTATATCAGAATTATATGACCCAACCCAACTAGAGCAGATGTGGTCTATGTATATGAAGGACAATTACTCCCCCCACATGCATATCTAAAAGTTTATAAATTTCTTTTTTATATAACTTTGCTGTGGACAGATTACCCCAATTATTAGCCCCCTTTAGAAGTACCTAAATGCTATTTAGTAAAAATCAGGAAACCACATCAATTTTTTACTGAAGTAGTAATTAAAAAAACTGAATAAAAAATTGGCTTGTGATTCCAACCCATCAAAAATATTTTCTACACGACTGCAGCAACAGCCCTAACATGTTAAAATAAAAAAAAAATGGTTAATCTGTATTTATGCACACGAGTGTTCCATACTGATAATGAACTTGGCAAACGAGCGGACCATACGTCAGCAACATTTTTTAGCACGTAAGACTGAATATTTATTTTATTAATTATAATGTTTTAGTTTATCCGAAAATTATGTACATAAACATATCGGTTTAATTCCAATGTCAATGAACCAACATGTGGAACCCACAGCCATAAATTTATTTTTCTATGGTGGAATCGCCTTTTAGGTAAAGAAATTTGTCTAATCTGAGTATAAAAAGTTGAATTTTGATTCTGGGGGTTAATTTCAGGGGGTAAATTGAGAAATGGAAAAAAAATTCAAGGACATCGTGTAGGGGGTCAAATGAAAGCTTATTGATGCACGAATTCATTCATCATGGTGTATTTTTTATGCATTTTTTTAAAAACATATTTCGGGAAAAACGCTTAAAAATTGCTGTCCCCCACCCTTATCACCGAAAGGATCCCTCAGAAAAATCTGAAAAAAAAATCATGAACATTGAAAATTAGGTGTAGATTGAGCCAAAATTATTAGGATTGAAAAATTCTAGCGTGATCAATTGTTATAAACAATTTAATTGTTGATTTCCTTATAACTGCTGAGCCATTGGTTTTAGAGAAAAAGTTTTTTAACAAAAATATTTCTCCGGATGTAAGGAACAACTTTTATCCTTACACGTTGTTTAAAATTTTTAATTTGGCTCAGTCGAAACGCGAGTGTATTACTATTATTAATTGTGTGTGACACGGAACACTAATTGTGCAAGTACAGCTTGCACTTGACCGATTTTTTTTTTGCATCTTTTATCGACTTAGAAAATAAAATTATTTTATAATTACGTATTCTTACCTCAGGCGAACAATGCGGATCAACACCAGCATTCCAAACGAAAAGTGAAACTCTGTCAAGTTTTGATTTCACTAGTTCCGCTATTTCCGAGATTTTCTGTCCAACTACATCTTCACCATTCACTTCTAACAGACAATCACCCGGTTTAAGTCCCGCCACACTTGACACTGAATTTTCTTCTACACTACTTACCCAGGGATAAGGATCCCACTTACCCCTGGTTAAGTGAAACCCGCAATTTTGACCGTTTTTTACGAATTCAACAACCCTTACAGTTGGGTTGAAGTGGGTTTCGTCTGCATCCGAGATCATTTCGAGGTATAATGTTGATCCACAACCTTAGAGACTTTCATTATTTATTTTCACCTTTATGTTAATTTTTTCAAGGTTTCATCTCAAGATATATCATAACTTGTTTGCCTTCATTGAATTTAATGTTTTCGTATTAACCTTACTTCAAGAACGCATTTTTTTAAATAAATGTCATTACAACCAGGTAAAATGCATTTCCTTCTGCCTAAAAAAAGCCGCTTTGCCTATCTGACCATATGTAAATTAGCCGATTATCTTAGAAACAATTTAAAATATCAACTTGACAGAATTTCATTGTAAAAATGTTTTTTTAAATCATACTACGTTAAAAAAATGCAGCATTAGTGCTGAATCTCTTGCTTAAAAAAGTATTTATGTCTGTCTCCTTAGTAAGATAGTAAGGTTATATCGTGTTTTTTAAGGTCAGCTATTAATGTAGCTATAAACCATAAAAAATCAAGGAGAACTAATAACCAACTAACCAAGATACAGAAATATAGTTTACGTCGAAAAAAAATATGGCAAATAATGTTTTTTCTTGAAACTTTGAATACAGGTTTCTTATATAACGTAGGCATGCATTAATGAAGGGTTTTTTAAAATTCAACCCGTAAGGGGGTGAAATGGGGGTTTAAAATTTGTTATGAAGTAAAATTGTTATACGGTTCTATTACCTTGAAACTTCGTTAAAGTATACCACCTATACCATGCGGACGAAGTCGCGGGCCGAAGCTAGTTTTTCTATATATGGTGATCTCTGAAATACACAGGTATTATAATAATTACATTCTAATTAAACAGAAATTGTTCATTGGTCTGACTTACATCGGTGGTATTTTTTTATTCCTGTCATTTATGAACGTACGAGTCCTATGTATATTTTTGATCTGCTCTGGTTTCTACGACTATATGTCCCATTCACCCTGTATGTGCGGATTTTAAAAAAAAATACCAATTTTTACGATATAATTAAAATGTACATACTTCCGTGAATGGTATAATGATGAGTAATTTTTTATTCACAGTTCCTGCATTCGTTTTAAAAAAATCTTCAAGAAAATAAAGGTTATTTTTAATGATGCGGTTATTAGTAATACAATAAAGAATAGACCTGTCATTATGATGCATAAATTTATTATTTGGATGTTATTCTGGTAGCAAGGACTAACTAGTTAACTAGCAAGACTCGAGTTTCAATAATTTCATTTGCCCACTCGATGGGTATGAAAGAAATAATTTATCAGGTACCCCAATTGGCCCCCCAAAAAGTAGCCAAAAATCAAAATGATAACCTCAGACCTTGCGGTAAATAGTTGTAGTTAAAACTCTTATAAACAACATGTGTTAGATGATGCGGTTAAACGGACAGAACGAGAAATCTGTCAATTCAATTGGGTCTTGCCTTCTTCACAGTGTTACTACACGAGTTGAGAAATTTGGTTTCAAAATATTTTTTCCAAAATATGTATGCGTTCTTTCCAATGTTACTAAATGAGTTTTTTTGACATTAACCTCACTATTTCTACTTATTTTGCGGTATTTTTTACTGGAACAAAGTTCTAAAAATCAACACTTTCCTTGAGATATTTATACAAAATTTTTTTTCTTAAAAATAAAGGCATTTTGAATGTAATTTTTAATAATTCTCAAGAATCCAATCCTTACTTTACAATTAAAAAAAAGTGTCCCATTATTATTACACTGCTAGGTAAAAATAAATACGTTTTTTACCAAGATATCCCTATTATATCATAGTCTATACCACAATCACAGCTACGTATAATATCCACAATAATTTAAAAAAGGATGCAACAATTATTTATACCTATATATCAATTCAATTAACGTTTGAAATAATGAAACACGCATGTTATGCAAGTACTCTCAGTATTTTTATTTTAAGTACGTAAAATTACATAACAGCTTACTTTATACAAAAAAATACCTATAAAGGTATGTGAATGATCAATGTATATAATACAACAGCACAGGACTAGGCCTAATATTTCGAAAACAACCGTTTAAAAAAATAAATACATTTATATCTAATAATATTTTTCCTAAACGTACTTATAAGGTATAATCTCAACAAAAATCTATTTAAATTTTTTAAACTTCCCATTAAGACTGTATGATTTTTACAGTCTACACGCTATTATAGTCTTTTATTATGGGTTTAGACTGTGCGAATTTTCTGACAACCACACCCAAACCTATAAATTTCTTTTATACATATACTTTTAGACTGATTAATACAGCACACAACTAAAAATTTCAGTAAAAATAAAATTTATCACTGAGTCCCAGAGAGTTCTTACCAAAGGAGCCAAATAGATATTTTTTCTGCATATTCTGAAAAAATAAATTTTAAATGAAAATCTTATTTTTGAACCAAGCAGAGCTTTTCATGAAGAATTTTCTGGGGCGTGCTTTATAAATACAGATGATATGAACAATATAAAAAATAATAAAAGGGCTTTGGGTAATAGTGTTAATATGGAATATATGCAGGGCCGCCTGGGGCTTCAACTTATGTGAGATAGGGGCCCCAAAGAAAGACGGGGCCCTGAATATATATACCTACATGTTAACAGATACAAGAGTTTCTCTAATTCTTTGTGTAATTTTTTAACGGCAATGTAAAGCACAAAAATGGTCCTTTATTTCCAAAAAATGCCCCCAATGTTCCCAAGAAACAAAAGCCAGATCCTAAAGTCTTAAAAGCAAGAAAATATTGTTGGCTAAAGTTATATATTTGTTGTTGTGTTGTTGTGTTGTCTGTTGTTACTTACGGGACCCATGCCAAGTTCAGGTTTTTTAATAGTGAGCCTACTAAGAATGTTTTTGGTGAAGAAAAAAAAATTTTGTAATCTGCAAAACAAGTTAAATTTCCTACCCAATCAAACACGTTTAGGTATTTTATTTATTATCTTTTTTACACCATTTTGTCGAAAATTTTTCAATTTGAAACGAAAAACATGTGTTAGTAGAAAGTTATAGATATTTGAATTTTTTTAAACCTAAAATATAATATAAAAAAAAATCAAATGACTATAACCTTCTACTAACACATTTTTTGCTCTTCAAATTGATTTTTTTAACAAAATAATGTCAAATTTGTTTAGAAAAATAATACCAAAATGTGTTATTTTTTTTCCCAGGGAGGGCTCCGCAAAAATTCAACTATTTTTCGCACATTACAAATTTTTTTCTTTGTCAAAACATTCCTAGTAGGCTCACTATTAAAAAACCTGAACTTGGCATGGGTCCCATAAGAAGCAACAGAGATATAGGTATAACTTTAAAATTTCACCAGCCGCCACTGATTGTTGGTCTCCAAATTTCTGAAACACACTGTACTGTTAATGAAAAAAAAATTATAAATAAAAAACACGTCGCACTAAATTAGCTAAAGCGCAATATTTTTTCCACCCACACGTGTTTCAGGCAGTTATACATACATCAACGTAAAAATCAAAAACAAAAATACAGCTTTCTATTTTTAAACGATTTAACAGATCAGTTAATATTACTCTTAGTCACTAGGCAGGACCAGTTCTTGAGACAAATCCATATTTAAAGTTGTTTTTTCCCAAGTAAAATTATTGCCAAGAAATCACACATACGTGTTTAAAAAAATGAAAGGTATCCAAACCAGATTCTTGGAATTTGCGCAATTAAAAGGAAGAGTTAATTGAGCTACAAACAGCAGGAAAACCCATAGATATTTACATAAGATGTACACAAATTAACATATTTAACTATGTAAAAAATTCAGATATTCTGGGTTTGGTTGAAAATATCAACAACAGTCATTCATTTTGAACGCTTTTCCACTGTATAAATTTAAAAAATAAAAACGACATATTATGCAATTTAGTATCCTAAATCACACCCTGCAAATAAAAAAATCTAGAACATTAGCTTCGATTTCTACAACAAACAAAAATTTCCATTGTTCCGACACAACACATACGGGCATTTTCTAGTTGATTGACTATGCCGGTGGAATACGTAACACATTTTACAAAAATTTTCCCTTTTGATTTCCACCGTATTATTCGAAATAGACAAGGTCGAAATGGTGTTTGTTTCTTGATAATAATGCAAATGACTTATTTAAAGTTGCAGCGATTTTTTTATGCATTCTTAATAGCTACGTTTATTAATAATACCCTGAAACTCGGTGCCATCTAACCAAAATAAAAATTTAATTTAGTACCCTACATAAACCAATACACGTTTAACCAGGTGCGGATATGGAAATGTTAAAGTTGTATATATCTGTTGCTAATTACGGGACCCGTACCAAGTTCAGGGGTTTTAATAGAGTTTGAGAAAAAAAGTTGATTTTTTGCTGTGCCCCCCTTCCTTTAGAAAAAATGAACACGTTTAGGTATTTTATTTATTATTTTTTCTAAACAAATTTTACATTATTTTGTCGATAATTTTTAAATTTTGAGAGAAAAAATTGTGTTAGTAGATAGTTATAGTCATTTCAATTTTTTTAAACCTAAAATATAATTTGAAAAAATTCAAGTGACTATAACTTTCTATTAACACATTTTGTTATCTCAAAATTTAAAAATTTTCAACAAAATAATGTAAAATTTGTTTAGAAAAAATAATAAAACATTCCTAGTAGGCTCACTATTAAAACCTCTGAACTTGGCATGGGTCCCGTAAGTAGCAACAGAGATATATAACTTTAGAATTTCAATATCCGCCCCTGCATTTAACTATTAATATAGTTCTTCAGTTGTAAGTATTGGTACCATTTATGGTTTTTGGGTAATATCGCCGTACAAATAAATAAATCAAAAAAGTGTTAAATTTCTCTGACCTAATATTTTAATATGCTGTAAATTAAATGATGGGTCTATAACTACTTCAAGTGACTGCAAATGACATTAAAATTATAAAATTTTCGTTACATTTCTGAGTACCTATCTTAAAGGCTAGTGATATTCTTGTAAACATCCATTCCACCACAAATTATTAAAGCTTGAAAAATATTATATACTTGGTTTGAAAAAATAAAGCTCTTATTATAAGTAATTATGGATATTACTGGAATATTACTGGAAAATGGAAATAACAAATTAATTTATAACTCTATCCTCTTCTGCTATCTTTAAAATAAACACGGAAAGTAAAATTAAATGACCTAGGACAGCGACATTTGGCCTCAACTAAAGGCTGTTTTTCAACAACTGTGCATATTTAAATGGTGAGATATTCAGCCACTCCTTAGAAATTAACCATACAAAATAAAATTCCTTAAAAGTGCGAAATCATTGACACAAAAGACAATAATTGCGTAGAAAGAGTATCGATTCTTCACTTTTGTTTAAACACTAGCAAAAAACTCATAATTTTTGGACGATGTCAAATTTCTGTTTGAAATCCATGGCTTCTTTCTTGGGATCAAACTTTTTCTTTGCTGCTAGTTTAGCCCTAAGCTCAGCTGCAGTCATACTCAGATTTAAACTTCCATTTTCTTCTTTTTTCGAGGGTACGTGGTTATTACTGTTACTATGGTTATTTTCTTGTTGTTTACCATTAGCTGTGTTGTTATGATTGTTCTTAAGAGTGTCCGTGTTGTTTGTAGGGATTATTGAGATGTCTTCCGGGTCTATTACAAGAAGTTTGGTTTCGCTTGCGTCTTGTTTTATGATTTCAACGACTTGCTTGTGAGTTTTATCAGAAATACTTTCTCCATTAACTTCTAAGATTCTGTCGCCTTGCTTCAAACCGGCTGCTTCAGCGGGAGATCCCTCATCAACTTTTCCGATGTACTGGCCTGGTTTTCCTTTTTCCGCGTGAAGATTGAACCCATACCCGTCGAAATTATCCACTTTTATGATGTGACACAAACGTGCTTTTGGATGATTACCGTTCAGTTTTTCACTGGACATTGTTGTGGTTTTTCGAGTTTAGTTTTTGATTCCAAGGCCGATTCTTCGCACTATTGACACTAACACTGACCAGAGGCACCTGCAACTAAAGGTCAAACGTCAAACTGGCGAAAAACTGTACATCGCGCGCTCTCGCTCACAATCCACTCTTGAAACAGGTAAAACCACTAGTGAAACAGGTGTCTTGTTCGTATTTTATTCGAAAAATAATTTCGATGCCAACTATACCGTCGATTTTTGATTCTATACGTTTACTGCGCTTGCTGCTAAAAGACTTGAAATCTCGTTTTTGTTTGGTTCAGTGGAAGTGGTAAGGTGAGTGCTAGTGCTGGATGGTCGAACGGAGTCCCCGTTCCCCCCTTTACTTTGGTACTGAACCACACTTCCACCAGTGACGTCGGGATATTTTTTAATATTAATGCAAAATGTACTGATTATAATTTTTCTAATATGTACTTAGGTATTACTAGCTTTCGCCCGCGACTTTGTCGGCGGTATAACAATTATACTCCATTACAAATTTTGAACTCCCATTTCACCTTCTTAGGGGTTGATTTAATAAAAACTGTAAAACACGTGGTTAAACATTTATTTTTTAGAGTACCTACTTCTATGAAGTTAGAGTTATTAGAACCACCTAATATTTTTCTCCGTACAAAGTTTGAACCACTGTTTCACCCCCTTAAGGGTTGAATTTCGAAAAACCCTTTCTTAGTGAATGTCTACGTTATGTAAGAAACCTCTGTGCAAAATTTCAAGTTTCTAGACCCAGCGGTGTGGGCTGTGCGTTGATATGTCAGTCAATCAGTCAGTTCTTTCTTTTATATAATATATAGGGATGATTAATAACTGACAAATTTAACTTACACTAACCCCTCTAATTGACGAATGCAAATGTTTGTGTTGCGTTTGTGTGTTAGTTTGAAACATTCACAATCCAAACTAGCCAACCAACCATATGAGAAATGATAGAAAAAAGAAGTTTCTTTTATTGATATAATGTTGTTTTTTTTTTTCTGTTACAAACTTTTCTCCATATCAGAAACGTCAACGCTGGGATAATTTTGACAAATAAATTCTGAGACCACCGCTACACTAGCTAGCAAATAGATTTTTTGAAAAGTGTTTTCATATTATATTTAAGTTAGTAAAATAAACAACATATTAATAGATGTTCATATTTGATAGTAATCAAACATCACCTACGGCTATGGCTTACAGCAAAACTCTTTAATACATAAGAGTTAGAGGTTACCTGCAAATTCCTATACATAAAATGGTTATGGAATAAATAAATCAATAAAACAATGAATCACAAGACTTTAATTAGTTTTCCACAGGCCTGAGAATATATATATATATATATATAAAAAAATACCTACTTATTTTGTTGATGAGCGTATATAACCAGAAATAATAGAGATGAGAAGGTCTAGAATTGTTCATAAGACCTTGGAAATCCTTAAGAAAATGATGATAGTATTTTGAATAGTCATGCTTAGAGAATAAGATAGTTGTAATCTAACAAGGATCATAATCATGAGATGTTTCTAAAGATAAAGACAAAAATATTTAAGTTCCTTGTTGATTCAACAAGGTTCTTCGATTATTGGAGTAGATGCTTGTTATTTTGATAATTAAATTTTATTATGGCAACAGTAGCTTAATTTTCCTTATTAGTTGAGGGTATTTTAGTAATGAGTAGACACTGTTATAATAAAGATTTTCTTATATGTTTTCCCAAAATAGACTTCCTTACACAAAAGCTGCTCTAAAACTCTGATTATGAAGGATAAGTTCATCAGAGAAGAAAATAGAGAGGAAGTAAAAGAGACGAGAGCTAAATTTATCCAATTAATGTTTACTTTTAACCATACTTCAGCTAATCTAAGTTATTTAGTATACATTTAACAGAAATGGGTGGTAATTTGGATTCACCCATACATGCACATTGGCACTGGCATTTTTTTTTATCAAAACCACTTTTCACCAATTGACCTCTGATTACAATACAATGTTATAACAACAAAAATATAGAAAAGAGATAAATTCACCTAAGCAAAGTAAACTCACTGTTTCAAAGATAAAAAAATATTCCTTAAAAAAATAAAAAGCTTAATAGTAGGATTTACATTAATTATAATAATTGTACAAAATACTAATAGGTATTCATCGTGATTATCATTTTTTATAATCATATTTTCTTGCTTTTGCGCTTCTTTTAGGATTCTAGTAAGCAAAACTCGCTTCAAATTAGAGAACAGAACCCAAGCAAAGTCCTTCTGGTTTCGCAAATTTTTTTTCTGTAAATCTGAAATCTTCCCTTAGGCAGGCAAGACCTTTTAAGGCCTTTTGCATACAAAATAAGCAAAGTAAGCTGATTAAGACTGAATTGATTCACTCCTTTGGTTGTAGTTCTGGCATTAAAAAGGAGTTTATATAAACATTAATATTATCAGGATCATTTAAAAAGTCAATAAGCCTATTACACTAAAACTGTAAATACCAGAGTGTTTTTGTCCTTAATTTAGCTTTATAACCAGTTAAAAAAAGATTAAAATTATTTTTAGGAAATTAATCTGTTTTCTATTAATAATCCAAGCGTATGGTATTGTTTTAATTAAAACAATCCCTAACAGCAAAAAACCTAAAGAGGAAAACTAATTAAAAATCATTTCATACAGATTCCCAAGTCTTTAAAGCCCTTTTTCTATTGGCAAATTAAGCATGCCTGATACGAGTTCAAACGGCCGGCCGGCTGGCTGTGCCAAAAGTACGGCCTTTGATTATTAAATGACCTTGACAAATGCAAGCACGACCCCGTGGTTATCATGCCGAACAGAGAGTTGCCAGATCTCTCTAAGGCGTTCGACCCCGGTATATTATATACAGAAGCAGAAGTCCCTGAAAGGAAAAAATAGGCACCAAAAATAGGTTTGCATTCGTTAATTTAAAATACAACAGAAATATGTAGCAACTGAGTTAAATTAATTGGACTTAAGTCAAATCGGACGAATTATTTCGATATAAATGGATATTACAAAATCGCCTGTTGGCAACATGGCCCAGTATGGATCCTGTTGCATTTATGATTTTAGTTCGAGGTTGTCACTTTATTTGATTGTTGTCCACATTAATAATTCGTTATAAAATTAAATATTCAGTAAATATACTTAAGAGATGCGCCAGCATTTTATTTATTAACATAACTAAATTAAATCGATAACGAAATTACGATTATAACAGCAAAGATCAAAAGCTTTTGCCTTTAGTTTTACAAAAAATTATATTATAATAGTCAATAAAAAAAAGTACCTAAAGTTTCTTTTATTACCTAACTACAAACTTAATAAACAGGGTATAGAGAATTAGAGAAATATGTAAAACCAATAACGTCTGGTAAATATGGCAACATAGGGTTTACGCCACTCTTAAATCATATTATTGGACTGAATACACCTCCCATTGGTGAGAAACTCGACGGCGACACTGCGCATGCAACGTTGCCTCTGACAATTGATATCACAAGCCAAAAAGATATTCAGACGAATATACGCGAATCAAAAATCCCTATTCAATTGTTTTCCCCGATCTTTCGTGATTATAATGTTTATGTGCATCTCGTTCCTGTAAATTAACCCCCTCTTGCCTTGTCGCGTCTTCCTTTGGCTCACCCTTTTTCCCCTTTGGTCTAGAAATTACAAAGGTAAATTAGCTTAAAACCTTACAATGTTTTCTGGGCTTACTAATCAAGTAAGTTCTTGGATGGGCAGTGTAAAGGGGGAAACAGAAGAAAAGGTACCTACCCCTACTGAAGATAGTAATGCCCTTCTTGGGCAGGAACCAAAAGACGGAAGGTAAGAATTTTGACCTATTTTTTAATTGTCAAAAGATACCCAAAGGCTGCAAATTGTCAAGTACTTAATTGTATGCGTTCTCTTACTTTTTTGTAGATAACAGGGGGAGCTTTGACAGATATATTAACTGAATACATTAGTAATGATCCTTTCATCCTCTCTGATTTTGTATTGCTTTATATACATTTGATGGTTCATTAAGAAAATTGCAATCTCCTTGTAATCTAACATTTTATTATGTAATAAATTGTTATAAAACCTTAATAAAAATTATTTAAAAACTCAAAATTATGTGTGGTATAGCTTAACAAGAACTCTACCTATTAACTTGTAGCAGGTTTATACATATCATTACCAAAAATATATACTTACTTATGTAGGTCCAAGCTTGAATCTTTACTAACTGATCAAAAGGGCCAACTTAAATTGTAGTACTGCTACAAGAATACAAAATAAAACATTATATTGGAATTGGAATAAAAGACAGTTTGAATTATATATTGAACTAATTAAAAAGAAAAAAATACCTACTCTGGTAGGTATTAAGTTGCATAAAAAAAGATTTATAATAGTGTTTTTCAAAATTTAGTTGCATAGTTTTTTTTCCTCTAGTAATTTCTGGGAAAAAAGTCAAGACCTAGTTTTTTCTCATTAAATTTATTTTAAGAATTTAAAAGCATTTTTTAAATTTTAAGAGAAAAAAATGTGTTAAAAGTTACAGTCATTTGAAGTTTTTTAAACCAAAAATATAATTAAGAAAAAAATTCAAATAACTATAACTTCCTAACACATTTTTTGGTCAAAAAATTCAAAATTTCAAATTCAACTTTTTTCCCAAATTACAAAGTATATTTTTCTTTACCAAAACATTCATAGTAGGCTCTATCAAAAACCCTGAACTTGGCATGGGTCCCGTAAGTAGCAACAGAGATATACAATTTTAAAATTTCACCAGCTGCTACTTACTGCCGCACCCATGGAAATAGCAATGCCATAGGTGACTAAGTGTCAAGTGTATCTAGCTTTTATGTGTGAGAAATCAAATGGTCTAAAATTCTATTAGCAGAACGGTTAAAATCCTATGGAAATAAAACTTTTACTTTATTCCTTTCCAGATAAAAATATTACCATTTAAAGGAATGCACGTTTTTATCGAATTTATTTACTTATTTTGTAAGTATTACGTAATGGTAATCAGTAACAGTAGCAAACTCATAATGGAAATTACCATTACACTTGTTAAAAAAGGGACTTTCATTCTAAAAGCTCAACTATGGATATTAAATTCTTTCCTCTAAAAATAAAAGAAAAAATTTATATCAGTGGGCATCAGTAAATTATTCATGTGTGAGATAGAAAATGTCTGAAAAAAACCTTTTTATAATCTCCAAACCTGGAGATTGGAAGACTGGAAAAAGTGGTTTGCATTTTTAAAATTAACACCTTGTAGGTATAAGATATTATGTCCATGTCAGCAAGGTTGAGGGCAATTGCTAGTTGAAAAATAATTTCTTATTTAATCCTAAATAATGTTTACTCGGGTATGTTTTTAGTTAACATTAACAAAAATATTATAACTTCTTTTATATATGAAAACCAACAAATCATTATAACAGGTGCTAAACAGTTATTATCTAAAGTTTATAGATAATGGTTCATAAAATCTGAAGTTACAATGTATCTAAGTACATAAAATAGTTACAAAAAATCCTATTTAACAACCTCTATATTCCATTTTATACTGTAGGTTTTTATTAGGGTTTTATTAAAGTGGTCAGTGACGTGGAACGCGGGTCGAACGGCAAAAGCGAGAGAAAGTTAGACATCGACTAATGACAGATGACACTGTGACCAAACTTAACTATATGTATTATGAAAACTATTTAAGAAATTGTTAAGCCAGTAATACATGATGGTCCTCCAAAATCTGCTTATTGACTCGGAGCTTAAAAAAGTAATATATCCCAAGAGCTATCTTAATTCAACCTATGTTCAGTCATCAACCCCTTAGAGGCCCCTGAGTTCAATGTAGCAACATATTTAAAAAATTAGCATACCTTTATGTATTATGTGCCTGAATAAATAAGGCTCCAGAGGTTCGATCCCAACCATTTCAATGCGTATAAATATAAATACCTACATTTATTTATTTTTTACTGCCGATTTCCACAGCCACGAGCCGCCAGTGAAGGCTTTCCAAATTAAAATGCTGTACTAAAAGCGAAACGGAAAACGGATACTAATTTAATTTTCAGTATAATTTGGTTTTTCTCACAATGTAAAGGACAAGAAATAGCAAAAAGGCAAAAAGGCTTAAAGACAGCTGGAAACTGGTATAAAAGAGATGTTGGAGCTTACTCCTAAATATTTTAAGGACTTTATTACTTTTTTACAGATGATATCAAATGAATTTATTGAGATGCTTTAAATCCGCAATTCCTTTTTTTTTTCTTAGGTCCTACATTATGGTTAAAATTACATTATTATTCCATAGCTACAGGAGATTCTTAATTTAGACAGAAAAAATCAAAGCAAATAAGTTTATATGCTATTTTTACAAAGTTAAGGTGTATTTAGGACACAACAACGACTAAAGATCGAAAATATGGAGTTTAGTTTAGGTGAGGGTCACCTAAATTCTACCGTTTTTTAAATCATTAATATGGCCCCATTAAAAATAATCTGAGTCCGCCCCTGTCACTTTTGATTGTTTAGAACTTTCTTTGTCGCAAAATGGATGGAAAATTGGATGAAATGGGATTATTGGAATGATTGGGTCTATTAAATTTTCAAAATCATACAAGAAAAACACTTTCTCCTTGGAAGTTTGGAACTCTTGGTAGCCCAGTAATTCTTACCGGCAGATTCAATACAAACACAAATGTTTATCATTATCTATCTTTATAAACAATAAATTAACATCTTAATACATCTATTTTCGGATCTACTTACCTAAATTTTCAGGAAAATCTAACGGAAAATTGCAATTGAAAAAACTACTAACCAAGCCGGCGCGCACCTCAACTCACCGGACGGAAAAATATTCCTGACAGGTTAGGGTAGTTACACTGGCTCTACAAGACCTAACCCAGTTCATCATGCTATCGTGCACTCGTAATCGTACAAGTTACGTACAAACAACCGATTTTTTCACGGTACTTACGGTAGAAAACTAATTATCGTTCATTACCTATTCAAAATTTAAAAACTTAGGCAATTCCTTATCGCCCGCAATAAAAATTCATGGATGCGCTGTTTCGCGAATTCGCAGATTCACCCTTATATGAACCAGGCTGTTAATTACTGACATATTGCACAACTGTTCTACGAGTAAAAAAGTAAAAATGTCTTTTGCATGAAGTCTTTCGTTTTTATTGTGTGCTTTCTAGTGGTGATTAAAAATATTTTTCAAAAATTTCAGTAGCCCTACTAAAGTTACCGGAGGTAGTCGGTTAGAAATGTTCTCCAACGTGAAAAATCAAATTGAAGGCATTGGTGGGTGGTTGGGTTCTAGCATACCTAAGCTACGTAAAGGTGAGCAGCCTGAGGGAGGTAACCCTGAAGCTGTTGGACATGTAAATCCTGCTGCTGAAACTGGCTCCCCTGTAGCAACTGACTTCGTTAAAGAAGCTAAAGAAGATGATGATAATTCCAGGTAACTTTGAGACTGTGTTTGTTTAAGGCACCTATACCCAAGAAATTTTTATTAACAAAATAAGTACAAGCTGAACCAGTTGACATAACAAGATGAGTGTTTACTATCTTGGCCTCAAAAATGTTCGAAAGCGAAATAAACTTAAATTTAGTACAGTAGTTAGTCAGAGGCAAATTTTAATCCATAGGGTTTGTTCTTTTGTGTTGCAGCAAACTGCACTAACCTGCACTTTTGTTTTATTCTTTGGAAGATACCCATAAGCAAAAAATCAGTGCAGTTTCATGCAACACCAAAGAACAAACCTTTAATTTGACTATTGTGCCAGGCATTATTTTGACGTTTTATAAATACATTAAGTTATTTAAAATACAATTTTCTTGGGTTTTGGTGGATTATTTGTAAAGAAGTGTACAAAAAAACCTAATGTAGGAATTTTAGTGCTACTGGGGGAGCAGACTCAGGACCACAGTCACTTGCAGAATCTCCCACTGATGAAAATAAAGATGGTCAATTTGGAAATGGTATGTTAAGTGTTCTCTTTGGTGTTGTATGTTTCTTTACATGTACCTTCTCTGCTGCTACTTTAAGTTAGAAAAAAGGAAGTAGAGATTTGGTTATATGTGTTAAGCATTTAAAGTTAAATGTACTTTCTCTTAAGCAGTGTTTCCTATGTTTCAAAGTTTTTCCCTCTTGACCTTTGCAGCGTTTTTTGTAAGTTTGCGATAAGGGACTACAAAACTGCCACTCTATCCTTAAAATTATAAGCAACATACAATATACCCAATCAGTAATGCCATACTACACACATACATGTATGAACCTTGCTTTTATACTCTGCTCTGTATGAGTAGAAATACTATTACTTATAATGAATATCTATCTGTTAACCTCTATATATTTTTTTGTTATACTGTGACACTAAGTTTGCTAACTGACCTGTTGGTTTTTATTTGAATAAGAAACATGCTCAGTATTTTGATAAAACTAAACAACTGCCTAGTTAGCAATCTCAAAATAATTTTGAAAAGCTGATAGTAATACATACCACACAATTTTTGTCAAAACATGTCTTTATTACAGTACAAAGTAAGGCCTTAGCTGGAGCTAAATCTTTTGGAAACTTCTTATACTCAGCTGTCAACAAAGCTGGCAAATCTGTTACTGAGGCTGGCTCTAAAATCAATGTCATTAATGTAAGTAAAAAAAAAAACTTCTTTGGTTCTGTAAAAATATGCATATGAGGGTAATAAATTCAAATGTTTGCAGAATATACTAGGTGAGTTTAACAAAGAACAAGAAGCTTTTGTAAAAGGTAAGGCTAACTCCACTGCAACAGCTTTACCTCCATGGGCGGGATGCGCAAATGAAGAAAGTCTTAAGGAAGAATGTCTTAGTCTGTCCACTGACAGAAGGTAAAAATTACTTTATTGATTAGAAAAATTGGATTCACTAGTACTACTTTTTTATTAGAAATTTCGTACGAGCTCCACCAGCTGGTGTCGATTTTCAATTTGATTATGAAGTATCTTTTCCGGTAGCCATGGCTATAATGGAACAAGATCCTAACTTGGAAAAAATGCGCTATGAACTTGTGCCTAAAATGTAAGTTCTAATTCTTATAATTTAATACAATAAAATAATAATAATTATTTTTTTTAAGAATAGGGAGGTTCTGAAGTGAACAAAAATTGTTTGAGAAAATGATCATTTTCTCACATGTTATGTTTTTTCTTTTAAGTAAAAGTTTGTGTTTTTCTTTGTTAATACCCCAAAGTCCCTTTAATATTTTTCATTGTAATTGTAGCATTACTGAAGAAGAATTTTGGAAGAACTATTTCTACCGCGTAAGCCTAATTTGCCAAGCCAACGAGCTGTCATTTATGTCTAGGGAAGGTGACAGCCATGCTATTACTGATACTTCTTCGGTGCAACCTATAGGTGTGTAATGCTTTTGTAATATACCTACAGATTTATCAACTCTTTTCACTTGTTAGATTCAAGCAGATGCAAGAAATTGATGAATTATTATAGTAGTTGTGTCTTAACGACACAAATGTTGACGTCTCATAAACACTTGTGTTATGTACAGTAATTTTTTTTTATGTTGCATAACCCATCTTTTCATAGTAGTGTTAGTAGTTTTTTTTCCTATTTATTTTATTTTTCTTTAATAAGTAGATAGGACAGAAAAAGAGCATGAATTTGTTTCTGATACCCTAATAGCAAATAAGGAAGATCTTGATGAAGTTGAAGAGGGTATGAAAAAGCTTGCATTAGCATCTAAACCTTTAATTGGTAAGTTTGTTTTGCTTCCTCAAAATTTAAGGAAAAAGCTTATCCATCAAATTTATACGAGATTTTGTGCCATTATGCGTCCTGCTAACTTTTATCTATTAAAAACCGTTTGTTTATTGGGTAAATAAAGGTAAATTCTCATTTTAGGTCATCATAAAAAATGTTTAGCAAAAAGTACAAGGGGAGGTAAGTCGTCATAACCGGCATACTTCTTGTATCCAGTTTGATTATGAGTACCTACTACAGAATTTTTAACATAAATGTCGGTCATGTCGACTTAACTTCCCCACATTAACTGTTGCACTTTTGTTGTCATGGTTGACTCTGTTCAAAAGCACTAGCAGCATACACAAAAGCTAGTCTCACCTCATTTGCTTTTTTTCTCAGTATAGATATTTTAGAGATCAAACTAGTAAAAATTCAATGTGTTAGTTTCCTGTTTATTTTTTCTCAGCCTAAAAGAAGATCAACGTTACATTTGCTTCCCCTACTAGTCCTTTGAATAAGACTTTTTACTTTTAATCCTTTCCCATAGATTCAGTTTTGATCTATTTTCGTTTTTGCTCCTTATCCCATTTTTTAATTTTTGTTTGTTTTCTTTTTTGTATAACTATACTATTTTGTGCTTTCTGGCATTTTCAGTATTATTAATGATATTCAAAAAAATATACTTGAATGTTAATACAGTTGTAAGATTAATCAAGGTGTAAAATTTAATATTATTTAAAAAAAGAATTCTGTTAAGTGCTTGTATTGTAAGATTTTGTAAGCTTTTAGTAAGTTCGGAAGAAACACTACTTGTGCAAATATGTAACGAAAAAGGAATAATTCTTCACATATTGTGTAAATAGCCTACAAGAGAAAGGAGTAGTTAAAAACTTCATAAATTTCGAAAGAAGAAAGTTTTACAGGTTTTTGAAGCACATTTCCCGTGTGAAATAGGTTTATTTACAGAAATTAAACACCTGTAATATCTGTTAAAATAAATAAGATTTGTGCCATAACTCTATAGTGCAGAATAAAAATATACCAGCGTGTAAGATTTGACAAAATATAATATAGTGTCTGTGAATCGAATCCAACCTCTTCTGGGTACCTACGCCATGGGCGCCGATAGAAATTTTAAAGTTGTATATCTCTGTTGCTACTTACAGGGCCCATGTCAAGTTCATGGTTTTTGATAGTGAGCCTACTAGGAATATTTTGGTAAAGAAAAAAAAATACTTTGGAACTTGCGAAAAAAAGTAAATTTTTGCTTGGCCCCCCTGAGAAAAAAATGAACACGTTTAGATATTTTATTTATTATTTTTTCTAAACAAATTTTACATCATTTCGTCGACAATTTTTAAATTTTAAGAGAAAAAAATGTGTTAGTACAAAGTTAGTCATTTGATTTTTTTTTTAAATTACCTAAGTACATTTTAATTTTAAAAAAATTCAAATGACTTTAACTTTCTACTAACACATTTTTTCTCTTAAAATTTAAAAATTGTCGACGAAATGATGTAAAATTTGTTTAGAAAAAATAATAAATAAAATATCTAAACGTGTTAATATTTTTCTCAGGGGGGAGGCCAAGCAAAAATTTAACTTTTTTTCGCAAATTACAAAATATTTTTTTCTTTACAAAAACATTCCTAGCAGGCGCACTATCAAAACCCCTGAATTTGGTATGAGTCCCGTAAGTAGCAACAGAGCTATACAACCATAATACAACTTTAAAATTTCTATGGGCGCCCATGAATCCTACGCCACTTATTCTTACCCTCGCGTTGGTAAGACATGGAAATATTTGCACAAGTATTTTTCCAAATAAGCGTTATTTTGTAATGGAGACAATACAATTATTCTGTCAAAAAAGTGCGGCGCAAAATGCATGTTTTCTAACTTGCAGTGTTTTTTTCTTACTTTGTTTGGTGTGGATCTTTCATATGCTTTTTATTAAATGTTCTTTTTGACGTAACAGCTATACGTGATATAGAAAATGGTTTGTCTTTTACTACGCCCTGTAAGCTGTAAGAGAAGTAAAGAGGTTCTCACAAGCTTAGACTAATAACAATAACAGTAAAGGAAAATGTTAAAAAATGCATTTTGTTCTAAAATTATAGATACATTTCTACTTATTTTAAATGCACTAAGAAACCACTAGTTAAATTAGCATGAAAATATCATGGGCGGCACTTTAGTGAATATGTATTATCAAAAAAATTGTAGGAAAATCATTATATGACTAAGTTTTAAAATTTGCCAGGCGCTCAGAACGTTAAAAAAGCAGGAAACTTTCACTCTGAGCCTCTGGTTAACACTGCAAGGAAAGCAAAATTTAAAAAAGAAATTGTAAACTTTTCTTGGCCCTGGATTTTGTTGCGGTGTTTTTGCCTTTTTATTTTGATTTTTTTTTTTTGGTTTTTATCCTTTTCCCTTTCTGTCAAATAGAAGAAGATTGGGAGAAAGAGTTGGAGGCAGAGCTGCAAGATTATGAATTGGTGATCGATAGCCAGGACAGCAATCTGGAAAAGGAAATAGAGGAAATGCTGAATGAGCACACAGATTTAAAATAAATTAGAACCAACTTCGCTTTTCGGCTCTAAAAAAATTGTTTCTGACTGACTGATAACTATATTTTTATAGTTTTATTTGTTTTCTAGTCATTGAAGTTAATCCATTGTTAACTTTAATATGAGTTAGATTTAAGTTATAGTATTTTAATATAAAATACAAGAGGTTTCTTTTTCGGTAATGCAATTTATTTGTTGCCTAAACAAATAATAGGTTCACCGTCAACGTTATTTTAAAATAGGTGAAAATAGCGCGATATTACTCAATCTGTGTTAAATTGCTGTTTCTTCTAGTTACATCAGTTATAATGATGTCCTGTGTATTATCTTGAAGGTCCAAAGAGTCCAGGACAGAGTAAAGAAAAATCAAAGTATTAATTCCGTTTACATTTATTTATCTGTTTACAAACAGACATTAAATCCTTAAAATAAAGTATATTTTGCACACTTACTTAAAATATATCAGTAGCTCTAGAAATCACTATTATCTGACCAAGATCTCTGCAATCGGCAAAGGAATTTAAAGAATGCAGGGGAAGACTTAAAGAACGTTGCAAATTTGTTTGTAAACCAGATGTGGTAAGAAAAGTTTAAATCGTATTAACGAAAAATCAAACAGTTCTTCAAAACTGGTTTACAAATAATTGGTAACGTTGTTTAAGCCTTCCCTTGCATTATTTAAATTCTTTTGCCGGTTGTAGATATCTTGGGAGGATTATACAACCGTTGATTTAAAATCATCATTAAATAAATATATCATTATGAAGACGGAAATTATATCCATTCGTACAGAACCCGGTGGTGAAATATTAAATTCCATAGTTTGTATGATGAAAATGATTACATTCCATATTTTAAACGTCTCTATAGATAATAATATTATTAGTTAAGAAAAATAAAGCATTTTACAAATGTGATAATATAATCATTGATTTTCGAGATTTACGCTAATATATTCGAAAACATCTATGCAGATTTAGTTATTCCTTAAATAGGTTTTGCAGTATTAGGTTAAGAAACAAGAGGAATAATAATAAATCTAAAGTGTAATATGTGTTGTGATTAAACTAACAAAATATGTAAAAATATATTTAAAAAGGCATATTTATGTTGTATGTAAAGTCAGCGATAAACTACTGGACATTCTGTGTAATAAAAATTTTCTAAAAACGCATTTTTTCGTTTATATATTCAAGACTTAAATAGTCTACTGTACTTAAAATTTTAAGTTTGTTACTTAAGTTTTGTATTTTAATTATTGTTGATTTTGCTGAAGTTTTAGTTCCAAACTATATGTAAGATACTATAAATAGAATGAACTACTTTGTTTACCCCATTTTACCCCTAAATACTGTTAAATAGCAAAACTTTAATTAATTCTACGATCATTTTAATGTTTGCATTGTTAGAGTTTAGAAAATGTAGCTTTTCAGTGTTGAAGCATGTTTCCTTCTCTTCATATAATTATTGTTATAAGACAAATACCTTAAATTGTTAAAATAAATGTAGTTGTGCCCATCAGCTCTGTGTTTTATTTCCACCACATATTAATTTGTAGTGAAGCATACATAAATTTTACGTAACATTGACAAAAGCGTGTTTGTTGGGAAGCAATTTTCTATATTTGGAAGTTTTATTTTTAAAGCAGGTGTAATGACCTCTGTAAAATAGGGATGAAACTACTGTGCTGCAGGGTACGAGTCACCCAACTCGACCCTTCTTCTTTAAGATTTCTTTTTAAAAATTTGGGGTCCATTTTAAAATTTATTTTACAAAATTATTAAGTCCCTATATATGTATGTAAATTTTTGTTCCCTTTTTCCTAACGGCTGCGAAAAGATTTAAAAATCAATATTTGTCCAGACAGCAAAATGAGTCATTCAGTAATTGAAACCTTAAATATGCATGAATGGGAGACGCCACTGGGTGAGGGAAAAATCCATTTTTTTTTTGTCTGAAGCGACCTCTTTAGAGCATAAACCTAATGTATACATGTGCACCGTTGTCGGAATGTGGAATTATTCCAATTTGAGACTGAAATACAAATACAGTAGATAGCTAAAAAGAAATAGTGATTTAAACCACATTTTGGGGCCATCCTCCAATGAATTTTTATTGTTTCCAACGTATTGTACAACGTACTGTTTTATATCAATTTAGACTATTCTAAATCAGTTACACTGTCTTGCCTATATATCACCTCATATGACAACGCTGTATGATAAAATATGTATACTTCGAATTTTTAGGTTAGACGTGGTTACATGGAATATATAGGGCAACGTTGCCAAATGAGGTCATGCAGTCAGGACGTGTCTCCGAGGAAGTTGCTCCTCCCATTTCCTTGGTGACTCACTTAAAATCCTAATATAATTTGACGAAACGTATGGCAACAGTGCTGGCTCCCAAGTTCAAACATTCAAACGACAAAAGCCAAGAAACCGTTGATTTGTTTGATTGTTTGTAGAAATATATTACACAGGCAAGTGGTTGTAGTTCTGCTCTTGTTTTTAATAATTTAAAGGCTGCAAAAAATAACGTGAGTACTGTTTTAAACCCTAGTTATAGTACTATATTTACTGTTACGATATGTACTTAGATTGGTTTCTGTAGAAAGTAATTCTAACGTTTTTTTTTCTTTTATTGCAGATGACATCTACGCGTTTCAACGTAGGCCTTATGGGAGACAAGAAGTCCAGCAGGGTTTTAAAACCGCCCGGCGGTGGTGCGCATAGCGACATTTTCGGGATAGGTGATAATGAAATAGTCACCCCTAGCAAAAGAAGACAGCAGCCCCAGTCCACCATTAGCAGTTGTTTCAACATGGCGGAAGAAACAAATGAAAATGACTCAAAACAGCATGCAATAAAGAATGGAGAAATAGCTGTTAATGGAAAAGAACAAAATGAGGTGGACAATGGCCCTGATGAAAATACAGCGCCTAGTGAATCGAACGAAAAATCAGAAAATGAAAAAAAAGAAATACAAACCCCTGTTTCAAAACGTGTTCGAGTCCCTCCCGGTGGATTTTCATCCGGCTTTTGGTAAATTTTTTTATTTATGCACTTCAAAAAAAGTTTTTCTGCAAGCCTTGTCAAATATAAACTATAGATTCACATATCACAAACGAAAATCTTAATCAAATATTAAGGTTTTCATTTGCGGTTTGAGAATTTATATTTTTCATTTGTGATATGTGAATTTATAGTTTTGATGATTTGTAAATTTATAGTTTTCTCTTTTATGTTAGGTAGAATAATTTGTGTAGTTTGTAATTTTTCTGTTATTATTTCCATAGCAAAAATCACACCTCATATTTTTAACAAATTTTCACTTGAACCAAAAATATTTATTAAATTACTAATATACTTTTAGTCACTTTAAAGGCCGCTTTGCATGTGGCCAGTTTTCATTGCTGGCAATTAAAGTTGTCAGAAATAAAAAATTGCCAAGTGTAAAGCGGGGTTAATGTTGCTAATTAAATTATAATAATATGCATCTTGAGATAATTTTTGCTTTGAAGTAAATTCAACTTCATTCTCTTGTATCAATTTACCGACTTAATAATCAGATTAAAAAACTTAATTAAATGTTCATATTTTATGTTGGTTAATGTAAGAGTTTTTGATATGATAGGAATTATCAAAAAAAAACACTATTTTTGTAGTGCCATTGAAAACTGATCAAATTTTTCAAATGTTTTATAATGTTATAACTAGTTAAAATACATAATTTATACACGACTGATATTTTTAATAAAACTCCAAAAAAAGACTAATGTGTTTTAATACCTGTGATCCTAACAAGAGCTTTAGATACGATCTACAACTCGTAAAAAAACAGACACTGTACAAGAGTAAGAGGGGTAAAAGCAAGAAAGAATTATTGTTATGTATTTTGAGTGCAAGTCTTGTTGAATAAAATTACAAGCATAACAAATTGTATAAATAACAGAGAGAAGTAATCATTAAACTCATTTTGGACTTAGCTCATCTTTTAAATGTTGGTAAATTAAAAAAGCTTCAAAATTGCCGATTAAAAAATCAACGATAAACTACGCTTTTTGAGATACACTAATCTTATTGTTATCACATCACCGCTAAGAACTAATTCATGAATTTGAGGGTAATAAACTTTACTTAAAACTGCCTTTTCTTACATTTAACATATGGCATACTTGAAGCAAAATTAGTGGGTTAGTGTTGGAGAAAGCTATACATATTGATTTAGCGAAAAAATGATTTTTGTTGGCAGTTTTAAGAACAACAAATTAACTTTTGTAATTAGCAATCTTATTTTACGGAATCATCATTTCAAACAATGAAATGACAATGTGTTCCACGAACACAATAAGTTCTGTTATTAACGTGGTGTTGACAAAAGTTTATCAGCATTACTGGAATCTTTGGGTGATTAATATTAATAATTTTTATCAACTTCCTATTTCGTCAAGCGTGTTGTTAAGTTTATCATGTCCCAGAGGTTTATTGACTTCTGTTTAAATAAAAATTACAATATTGCATTGTTTCTACAGAGACTTAAAATGGTATTTGCAGCTTATCCTTGAGCAGTTAAAGAAAAAGTCAGTGGTGTGGAAAAATTACAATTAGATACTAAAGGAACTTTGATTTTATGCTTGTAAAAGTATAAAATCTATTTCCCAAATTATGCAATACAAACAGTACTAGGTTTGAAGTGCGTATGCCGGATTTAAAATCAATATATCTACGACATTAATTAAATGAGTTTAAAACAGTCTGTACTTAGTTGGTACAATTTTTTTTCTAAAACAGTCATTCTTTTTTCACTGCTTCTCTGCGATGGCGCATATCCGATTGGAATTTTATTATCCAAACAAATTGTCAATAATCGACCCGCCACATCAATTCTAAAAAAGGCCATCCAGTTTCTTAAACTCGAGTTGGTAGTGTTAAAAATGCGTTTAAGAATAATGACGCCTTAATCTCGCCAGTTTCACCACCACTGGTTTAATTCAAAAATATAAAAATTACCTTATTTCTCTATACATAAAAGAATAAACTCATCGACTGACGTATTTTATCAACACACAGCCCATACCGCTGGGTCTAGAAACTTGAAATTTTGCACAGAGGTTTCTTATATAATGTAGGCGTGCACCAAGGAAGGGTCTTTCAACCCCTAAGGGGGTGAAACAGGGGTCGAAACTTCATAGAAGAATAAATCAACCCCTAAAGCAGTGAAATGGAGATTCAATGTTGAGTAAAATTAATTGTTATACCGCGGACGAAAGCTAGTATATAATACAAGGCCGTATCTACGCAAAATTTCGGGGGGGGGGGGCATCCGCGACTTCGTCCGCGTGGTGCGCTTTCACGTAGTTTCAAGGTAATAGAGCCGTATAACAATAATTTTACTCCATTACAAAGTTTGAACCCCCATTTCACCCCCTTAGGGGTGGATTCATTAAAAACTGTAAAACACGTGTTTAAACATTTATTGTTTAGAGTACCTACTTACTTCTATGGAGTTTCGACTTAATAGGACCATCTAATATTTTTTCATACAAAGTTTGAACCCCTATTTCACCCCTTAGGGGTTAATTTTGAAAGCCCCTTCCTTAGTAGCTGCCTATATAAGTTATATAGGAAACCTCGGTGCAAAATTTCAAGTTTATAGACCCAGCAGTATGGGCTGTGCGTTGATATGTGAGTCAGTCCGTGGCAGTCAGTTTTTTCTTTAGGCAGAGAAAAACCATCTGTCTTGGTTTTTCTCTGATATAGGTACCTATATACGGTATCCGAGATAAGGAGAACCAGTATGGGGATCTCGCTTATGGTTAGAAATACAGAATTGGTTAAATGGGAAAAAAATTGCGTAATTTTTTAGATGATTTTTCATTTTCGAGTTATTTTGAAAAACACTGTAGTTTCGGATTTTAAATTTCATTTTTTCTGGCGTTAATTAAACCATGTGTGGTATACACGTTACTGGTCTTGGGATATTTTTTAGCATTTTAACACTAACTAATTGATTATTTTTTACAATCCATAATTAAAATAAGAAATTGAAAAGATTTAGTATGCTTCACAATTTTTTTCATTCAATTACAAAATCTGGAACAATGTATGAAATGTTCTAGGAGACAGGACCGCACAGAAATTTCTTAATAATGGTGAAAGACTCAAAACATAATTTAACCATAATGTGTAGTACATTGTTGAATTCAGAGTAAAAAGGGCTTCTAAAATTTGACATCAAAAAATCAGGACCGTATTTAAAAAAATGAAGATGATGATCGCTGCTCAAAGACGAAACGTCGAAAAAAATTAATAACGTAATGTTTAGGCTTATTAAAAGTTACTACAAAGAAGTTTTATTAGTTTTGCCCTACCTGTCATATTAACGCCAGAAAAAAATTAAATTAAAAACTCGAAGTCAGTTTTTTCAAAATAACTCGAAAATGAAAGATCGTCTAAAAAATTATTTTATTACTTCTTTAATTATGCAATTTTTTCCCATTTAACCAATTTTGTATTTCTAACTATAAACGAGATCCCTCTTCTTATCTTGGACACCATGTATATAATTATCAGAGGGATTGGGATATAAAGAGGTCACGTACGTTTTTTTTTTTTTAGATTTATCTGGTATAAACTTAGGAAATTAAATTATTCATTTTGTTAGTGTTTAATAAATTCAAGTCAATTGAATGGATTTATTAGGAAAAGGATTATTGAACAGTGTGAAATACGAATAATGTTTATTGATTTCAAATTCAAACAAGGCAAGTTAGCTCACAAATCGAACGCATGTATATAAAATGAAAAAGTTGTACAATACCTACAATAAAATAAGTTTTAAAAACTCTTGGAATACATAAAAGAATTAATAAAAAAAAATGAGCAAAATAGAAATGTTTAAATAAGTTGTTAACACTACTATAACAATAAAAAAAATAATAAAAAGAAAACCTTAAATACAAGGCCCCAGAATAATGAAATCAATCTACAGATGGGTGAAATCAGCAGATCAGAATTGCCACAATTATATATATTTTCTTTTGCTTCTAAGAACATCTAAGTTATGACCTCTTGACAGCATTAAGGCAATAAGTTGCTCCACTTTTAAAAAAAATATATAATATTAAAACAAAATATCAAGTGTTTAAAATCAACTACATACTTAGCAATAATTTCTTAAATTTTTTATTCCTGGTAAGGATCGATATACGTTACCGAACTTTAAGTTTTATAGGCAACTTGACAACAATTTCACCCAGTATCAGGCGCGGCCCGTGAAATTTTAAAGTTGTATATCTCTGTTGCTACTTATGGGACCCACGCCAAATTCAGGTTTTTTAATAGTGAGTCTACTAGGAATGTTATGGTAAAGAAAAAAAATATTTTGCAATTTGCGAAAAAAAAGTTGAATTTTTGAATTGACCAACCTGGGAAAAAATTAACACGCTTAGGTATTTTATTTATTATTTTTTCTAAACAAATTTCACATCATTTTGTCGACAATTCTTAAATTTTAAGAGAAAAAAATGTGTTAGTAGAAAGTTATAGTCATTTGAATTTTTTGTTAAATTATATTTTAGGTTTGAAAAAATTCAAATGACTATAACTTTCTACTAACGCATTTTTTTCTCTTAAAAGTTAAGAATTGTCGACAAAATGATGTAAAACTTGTTTAGAGAAAATAATAAATAAAATACCTAAGCGTGTTAATTTTTTTCCCAGGTGGGGGTCAATTCAAAAATTTAACTTTTTTTCGCAAATTACAAAACATTTTTTTTTGCCAAAACATTCCTAGTAAGCCCACTATTAAAAAACCTGAACTTGGCATGGGTCCCATAAGTACCGACAGAGATATACAACTTTAAAATTTCATGGGCCGCGTCTGTCACCCAGTATCAGGCGCGCCCCGTGAAATTTTAAAGTTGTATATCTCTGTTGCTACTTATGGGACCCACGCCAAATTCAGGTTTTTTAATAGTGAAAAAAATGTTTTGCAATTTTCGAAAAAAAGTTGAATTTTTGAAGGTACCCACCTGGGAAAAAAATTAACACGCTGAGGTATTTTATTTATTATTTTTTCTAGACAAATTTTACATCATTTTATCGACAATTCTTAAATTTTAAGAGAAAAAAATGTGTTAGTAGAAAGTTATAGTCATTTGAATTTTTTGTTACTTTAGGTTTAAAAAAATTCAAGTGACTATAACTTTCTACTAGCACATTTTTTCTCTTAAAATTTAAGAATTGTCGATAAAATGATGTAAAATTTGTTTAGAAAAAATAATAAATAAAATATCTAAGCGTGTTAATTTTTTACCCAGGTGGGCCAATTCAAAAATTAAACTTTTTTTCGCAAATCACAAACTATTTTTTTTGTTCGCCAAAACATTCCTAGTAAGCCCACTATTAAAAAACCTGAACTTGGCATGGGTCCCAAAGTACCGACAGAGATATACAATTTTAAAATTTCAAGGGCCGCGCCAAAAAACAAAAACTTTTTGAGAAATTCTCACTAAAGTAAATATTTTCTTCTAATTTATATTAATATATAAAAAAAGATTTGCTCTTTGGAAACGCGTGCTAATTTTGTTTCCACAGAAGCAGTTATTAAAAAACAAAATGGTCATATTCTAGTGGTTTACATGGAAACCTATGCAGCTAATCTTATACCTCAAGTGTTTTGTCAAAAGATAGGCAGCAACTAGCAATGATAAAAATAATGAAGACAATGAAAAATAAATAGATTTTGGGTAGAAAATCAATTCTGAACCACTGTGCCGATTTCGTTTTCGGTCGCCCCGTAACTTAAACGAAATACGGTGGGCACTAAATATGAAGTGCCAAAAAGCATCAATAACCAGAATTATGTATATATGAAATCATTTCATACATCTGAATATGTTAAATGACATCACATAAATAAGAGGTTAATTAATAATTCTAAGTTATTCAAGTAATGTGAATAATATGGTTTTTATATATTTAAAGATTTTTTTAAACTTTTTGACATGGCCACATGGAACTCCTAGTAGTTCAATATGTCTGTACCAATGAAAAGAAAAAGGACACTGAATAATTTTGTCAATAAATAATACTTTTTTTAACCAGTTATCCTTCTGTAATAAACAACCTGAAGAGAATGTGTTGTTTACTAAGTTAAAAAATTAAATTAAACATTTAATAGTCTAACTACATTCATTGGTATAGCCTACGTAGAGTTCAGATTTAGATCAAATAAATAACAGCATTATAACATTTTAAAATATCGGTGGCAACTTGTCGCACATCCTCAAGTTAACGCTTGGAAACGGCACCATTTGTGACATAACATTAAATTTACCATCTTAACCGTTCCTGCCAGTCAAGTTTTTAAAAAATGTATCAGAGTTTCAAGAATACTTTTCGGAGATACATACTTTTTTGGACACATTTTTTAAAACATATCACTTGTAATACTAAAAAGTCAATATTAGGTCGCATTCGGTGCCCTTTATACTTCTAAATACTTTTAAAATATAACGACAACATAATTTTAGTACCGAGGATGTAAAACAAGCTTAGTAAACTACCACCTTAATTAATTCCTTTCTGTCGAAACATTTATAAGCAAAATCTAAATACAGCTAGACAATGCATCGTCAAAAAGGTGTCAAAACAATTTTTTACTCTTTATTTTGGGTGTTGTCTTTATTGGGGGCGATATCAAGGCCCAATTCAGACAGGACCTTAAGTGCCTCCAAAGCAGCTTTTTCATGTGATGCTTCAGTTGTAGGCCCTTCTCCATGGCAAACCTGAGGCGGATTCGTCCCTAAGGAGACCAGGGTCAAGTACATCTCATGGTTAGCTTTTGGAAAATCAGAAAAATGAACCTAAAATATATAAACCTTGTTAATAGACGCGGTGGTGGATATTAGGGGTGGGCAAAATAATCGATTATTAATCGATTAATATGAATTTTATCGATTAATCGATTTTTCGATTAATCGATATTGTCGGTTAATCGATTAATTTCGATTATCTTTATCGATAATCGCCCAGCCCTAGTGGATATTACTTTAAAACCTACCTGGACTTTCATTAACTGAGCCAAATATAAAAGTTGATCTTTAGAGCGTACACCTGGAGGGGGATTCTTTAGAGGTGCAGGTTGTACAGGCTTTGGAGGCTCCATATTATCGTTTTTTGGCTTAGTAAATCCAGCGTTCTGCTCAGTTACCAGCAAAACACCTGGAACGAGTTGTCTTCCTCCACTACCTCCCACACTTTGGGTGGGCTGAGGGTCATGCTTCTCTTCAACAAAAGTCACTTTCCGATTTTTATCATTTTGATTAGCCGCCTGCTCTTCTTTGTCAATCTTTTGCTGCGGAGACTTTGCAGAGCAGGGGCTATAGCCTAGCTCAGTTAGAAGAGCTTCAGCAGCATTACGTTTAGCTACCTGAAAATAAAATATACATTAAAACTTGTCATCAATTAATTTAAAAAGCGGAAGTCTTCTTTAACGACCTATACCTTTTTATTGGGGCCTACCCCAGTACAAGAATGTCCATTTACAGAAGCTTCAATTACAAACTCTCGGCGCCTTGGCGCTCCGCGCTCTTCCAAAACGGTGTAAACAGGTTCTCTTTCTTTGTTAGCCTGCTGAATTTGAATCAAACGCGAAATCGGATTAATTTCTTCAGTTATTTCTGAAGGTTTATCCATGTTAACCTGTAAGTAAGAATCATAAGACACATCAAAAATGTTTCTGTACCACCTAAATTATTAATAGGGAAAAATTACATAAAATACTACAGATTTTAAACAAACTATTTAAGAATATTTTTATATCTTAAAGCTGTAGCATTTTAGAAATCACTTAATTTTTTAGGAGTGGGATAATGGGATTATCACCTGTAAAGGAATATAAAATATGGCAAATAAATCATCAATAATAATAAACGAACGGCAAGTCTGCTAAACTAAGAATTAAGTACCTATTACTAATCCTACCTTGATAAGATTTCTAGTTTTTTTCTTATTAGTCACCCGTTTGCGTTTCAATTGAGATATGTTATTCATATTAGGCAATGGAGGCAATTTGGACAACTCCTCAAGCATTTTTTCTGCTGCACGCTTCTTGGAGATCTTCTTTCCATTGCCCTCCCCTTCAGCAACGAAGTTGCCTACTCTGCATTGAGTCACGAATACCTTCATGTGCGGGGGACCCTATGAAAATACACATGACAGTTTTATTCAGATCCTTCTGAAGTAAGCTAGTAATCTAACCTTTTCACTTAGAACTTCAAAAGTAACATTCAAGTTTCTCTTTAGAGCTATTTCATAAACAAGGGAAATTGGTGACTTCAATTCGCTGTTCACATCAGAAGGTAAGATGCCGGTAGACTGCTCATTTATCTGTCCGTTTTCGTTGTTGCTGTCTGTCATATCAATTCCTCCCAATTGCTTAATGTGTTCGATGGCTTTGGCAGCAGCATCGTGCCTAGCAGCTTGTACAGTTACACCATGACCTAAAGGGTTAAATGCTATAAGAAAATAGAACCTTTCTCACTTGATTGCTTAGACACAAGCTTGGTTTTGGCTTTAGGCTTAGTGTCGCATTGAATCTCTATAGACATCAATAAGTTCTTCTGAAGTCCTCATCATGGATCATCATGGATATTATTTTTTCTGACAATTACATTAGGGGATTATAAACCTTTGGTTCTCCTGAAGTTGTTGGCTTAGTTTTAGGTATTGTTTGTTTTCCTAGAAATGCTTCGGTTGTTAAAATGTTATAAGAAAACCTTACTCATCAATCGTCAGGTACAAATAGGAAAAAGTTTTTAATAAGACACCGTCTATCGCCAGAAACCAATTATGCATCGACAACGTCACTAAAAAAGGTAAATTACCATATTCAGTAGTACCTGGATACTCTCGATCTCCTACACGTAACCGGACTGTATAAGGATCTCCCTGGTTATGAAGAGGAGCCCCTGGTCGAAATTGCCCGTAGTAACGGTTGTCGTAGGGGTAGTGGCCCCTGATGTTCCGTCGCCCGTCATAGCCGTACCTGGGTTGCGCCTGTGGATAATTCAAACTGTGTCTTGGAAAATAGCCTGGCTGATTCATATAGCCCTAAAATAAGACTTTGTATTTGACAAACAAAAATTAAAAACAAAATTAACCTACCGGTTCCACATCGTATAGTATTTATCGGAATTGTTAAAAAGTTTTAACCACGATTTTTAATAATTTATAGGTACTGCCATTATTAATATTTTTTTAAAATCATATATACTTAGAACCCTCTCTTGGAAAAATAAAAAAATGATCCGTACTTATTTATTTCAAAAGGCTACAGTAAACCATAAGGTTTTCTTCTATGACCTAGGACCCTAGGTCACTTGGCTAAGCAATATCATTGTCTTGTATAGAAGACAATGGCAATATCTCCTGTCTGAATTTCAACTTTACCTCTAGACGCGTATTAAAGACATGAAGGTCTCTCAATTTATTGAAGAGCCCTCAACCCAGAAGAAACGCATTTAAGGAACAAGAAATGGGAAAATATTGCTGTTGTTCCTGTACTGTTGGTTTCCAAATTGGATGCAACAAATGTTTGTGTTTATTTTTAAAAATATATAAAATGAGTTTAATTTCAAATTAGGTAGATGTGGCTCTGTTTAAGGCAACCAAAATGTTATTTAACTAAAATATAAAAGGATTAAGTCTTATTTTCGTACACCTATAACATAATAAAATACAAAAAAAAAACAGTAAATAATATTTTAAATAAACATAATGAAAAAAAAAGAAAAGAAACAAATGCTTACCCTTACCTGATGTGGTGGAGCTCCGCTCTCCACCACATATACAGCCCGCTCACCTCTTTTCATAGCAAGAGCATTTAGCTCTACAGTCGGGGTAACAGCACCAGTAATTGGTTGTCTGTTGCCAGGTCGGTTGATGTTTGTTTTCGGGGGTGGATGCTTAAATTCGGTCTTGGTCAATGCTTTAGCAGCTGCGGAGTGCTGGGCCTTCTTGATACTAGGGCCTTCTGCTTCATATTCTTCTTTGCCCAACTTAAGCGTTACTGTAAAGGTTTTTTTGTGTGCTGGACCCTGTTCTCCAGTCAAACGATACTGATGTTGAATCTTGTTGTACCTTGCTGATTGAAGAAAGAAAATAAAATTCGAAATCCGCCATGGATCTAGGATCAGTTGTGTCACAGGTTTATTTAATACCCATGACTTTAGATATACCCGGTAATATTGTAAACAAGCAGTTGATGTCCTTTAATAAAAGTTAACATTCAATTCAGATCGTGTAGATGTTAGGACAATGACGACAATCCAGCCAAATAAATGGCCGGTCAATGTTGGAAATACTGTCCAGTTTTGTTCAGGATCTTTTTCTGCCTTTTGTTCTGTACCAAAAAAAAAATCGATCAAGTGTTCGTAAGTCGTATTTTAATTTCAGATTGATGTTTGGGCCGCGTTGGGCCAAGCAAACCCAAGCAAACCATGCCCACCCTTTGCGCCGCTACTGAATGTGGGGTGCAGCAATTTTGAAGCGTTTTTCTCGAACAATATTATAAAAATGAATAAAAAAATACATCATACTTATACAGGGTGTTACAAAAAGATGTTATGAACTTTTAAGGGCAGATTCTACATCTAAAAATATGAAAATAAGTTTATATAAACATGGGTTCTCAAACGCTTATTTTTCGAGATACAGGGTGTTTAATATTTTCTTTTTTAAATGTTTCTTTTTAATTTCTCGAAAATCCGTTAAGATATTAACATCCCAGTCAACAAAAACCGTTCCTAGGACCTCCCAGGGACGTCCCGGAATGTCTCATAAGATCCCAACGACGTCCCTAGGACGTCCGTTTGGAACAGGTCGGGATGTATCTGGGATAATCCCATAAAGGTTACAGAACATATACGGGATCATCTTAGCAATTCCAAACAGCCCTAGTACTGACACAAAAAGAAAACATTTTGGGGTAATATAAAGTCATTATAATATAGAATCATAAATACAATAAAGATTCCAACAGTATTTTATTTTTACACTTTATAAAAAAATTTTACCAAATTGATTATTTTTTAAAACCCATTGCTGACGTCCTCGGGACGGCAACATGAGACGTCCGTAGGACGTCACTTTGGGACCTTTCTAACGTCCAGGGGACGTCCCAGGGACGTCTTAGCTGGGATCGTCCCACCTGGGACGTTGCGGATCAAAATGGGACGTCCTGGGGATCATTGTTGTTTACTGGGATGAATTTTGGTACACGCCAGTATGTAATCAAAGGGTACCTGTACGTGTAAAAATTTATTTTCTAAAGTACTTTCATCAGTGGCGTGCGTGCGGGTAAGTCTTGATTTTTAGCGAAAAAAATAGCACGCCACTGTTTTTTTTGCAAAATTGATATCGTTTTCTTTAAGCCCAATTAATTCTGAGTGAAAAGTGTCTCTTGAGCTTTTTTGTTGACGCACCGTTATCGAGATAAAAATTAATTTATTTCTTACAATAAAAACAAATAAAAATGATTTTCTAAAAATATTTTTTGTTCAGGAAACAGTGCATTTTGATTTAAGTTTATATAGTAGATGCTGGAAATGGCTTCTCTGTGCTTCAATACATGCTCTAAATCGTCTTCACATACCTATGTCTCCTAACTCTTCGGAATACTTGAGGTGTGAAAATATTAAACACCCTGTATCTCGAAAAAGAAGCATTTAAGGACCCGTGTCTATATAAAATTATTTGCATTTTTGTAGATGTAGAATCTGCCCTTAAAATTTCTTAACATCTTTTTGTAACACCCTGTATACCTACTGTTGAATTCGTGCTTCGTAATTTGTTCTTTGTCACCCTACACGATGCCCTTGAAATTTTTTTTACATTTTCCAATTTACCCCCTGAAATTAACCCAACCCCCACAATCAAAATTCAACTTTTTATACTTCACGTCTATAACTGGGCCACCACACTCTATCTCAGTGCTAAATCTCAATTTTTTACGTCGAATAGTTTCAGAGAAAAGTGCCGGTAACAGACAGACGGGCGGATGGAAGGACACCGAAGTGATTCCATAAGTGTTCCGTTTCACGGAACACTAAAACAGACAGAAAAATATCCTTAATAAACCTGCACCGACAATTAACGGCAAAGTCATCCTGTAGTGTGTGTAAATGTGTCGGTTTTCATGGACACTTAAAAACAATTACGTACGTGTCTACACGCTGGTTCATCATATCTCGTTCTATTACAATGAATATTAACATATCTCTCACTATGAGAAAAAAGATATGGTACTCGCGAACTATATAATGGCGAAAGGCCTGTGTTGGTAAGTATGGCAATTGGCGTGCCATCGGCCATCGTGAAGAAAAGTCGTGTTAAGATTGCCCGGCCAATGTCGTCAGTATCCAATTGACATCATTGTCCGTAACATATTTATTCTTCCATCAATATCGCATAACTTATAAAAAATCCAAACATTCTCTTCCTGGCTTGGATAAAAACTGAAGTAATTTTTATTTTGGGTCAAATTTTCCATCAAGCCAGCAGAGAACTAAAAATACCCTGAATAGCTGACAAGAAAATACAGCCGATCAGGGTTAATACAAGGTTTGATCTTTTGTATTGGACTAAACTGCACTAACCTCCATTTTTTTTTGTAGAAGAAACCCATTAGAAAAAATCAGTGCAGGTTAGTGCAGTTTCGTGCAACACAAAAGAACATGAAACCCAATCAAACCCTTTTATTTTCTTTGAAAAGAACAAACCAATAGAAATCATAAGGCTCTCGTTTTTTGAAAAATGACAGGAAGACAAGTGACACTAATCCAGTGATATAGAACGAGTGTATTTTCGCGAGATCCCGTTATATATCACGCAGATATCACGTGACTTCTAGTTCCCGGCTGTTCACGGTTGGTCAACGGGATCTCGCGAAAAAATACCCAAAGTAATGTAGGAAACATCCCGTTATCTTCTGATTTTGATGTTTTTAGCGTGTTCTGCGTTGATTTTTGTGAGATAAATAATCTTTGCATATTTTAAATTTTGGAATTTGGTAGTGTAATATTTATTTTGTTGTAACATCAGCTATAAAAATATTGAAAACTTCTGCCAACCTTTAAAAGTTAAATAAACCAGAACTAGACACATGTGTGACATTAATGACATACGATTTGTTAACGGTCTTTCCTACCCTTCAAAAATTAGACTTAAGACCCTTATAAGCTACAGAAATCCAAGATGAAAATTTGAGTCCTTATAAACCTTACTGTATTGTTTTTATAACTCAAATAGTAAAATGAATTTAACCAACAAACTTTGAAGGATGATAAATATATCAGAAGAGTTACGAAAGACATGGAAAAAAAGAATAAAGATAGTAACAGAAATAAAGATGGGCAAGGAACAGCCATTTTACACTTGCTCACAAAGGATTTTTTCAACATATAGCTTACTTTACGTGGTACGTAAAACACACTAAGTGAAAATTAGCCCTTTGGATTTTCTCAGGTTTTGCGTTGACACATAGCCATTTTCGGGATTGCCAAACAAATATTTAAAAATGTATACATATATACAAGTTCCTACCTAATTCATTTACCAAGCACATAGGAGTTTTTTCTTTTATGTTTGCCAAAGGAGGATTGGGCGCAGAAGAAGTATTAGTGTTTGGGCTGTTGTGACTCATTTGTTGTTGATCCTGGTTGTTTAAATGTTGTTGCTGCTGATTATGCTGCTGATGGTCTGCTTCTACTGCACATATAGAAAATAAATGAGCAAGTTGTTTCCATGTTTCCCTTTAATACCTTACCATTCTGTTGTGTGTGCTGTGGAGGTTGTGTTGAAGAAGCATCATAGTGATATACTTGAGGCTGTTGTTGCATAGGCTTAGGCTGAGGCTGTGGCTGCTGGGGTATAGATGTGGTTGTAATCAGGGCTGGCCCTGGACCAGGAGGCATTGATACAAGTACGCCTAGATACCATATAGATAACTATATACTCTAACCATTCAAAAAATGTATTTAAAATATATAAGAAAATTAACATATTGGCGAGTATACCTTGTATGACCCTATGAACACCCAAATTTATTTAAAACTGGTTTGGCTCTAGTAGTTTTGTGCATGTCAATTTTTTAGATGCAAATTTTAGAAACTACAAATATTAAAAATTGCAAACTACCCTAAATCATGAAGGGTTCTGAGTACAAGGGAGTAAAGGAACTACAAATAGGTACTTAACAGATGTTTTGTTTAAATGCTGGTTTATGATAAATACATCACACAGTATAAGGTCTACAGTTCTAAAAAATACTAAATCAATATAACAACCACCAATTTGTACAGAGCTTCCACCTTCCATTCAATTTCCTTTTCTGGCAGATTATTTTTTACCCATAAGAACAATCTGGAATGTTTTGGATGGAAGCCCTGTAGGTATAATATTACTTGAAGTGAAAAATAAAAATAATTTATTAAATAAAGTTTATTCCTACAATCTAATATTTATATGCATTATATACCAATCCCAATATTGTCGAACTGTATTTAACTTATTTTCCCTAAACCAATACCATTTTAAATAGCCACTAAATTAAAATGTTTTTCTTTCTTTTGCTTATGGCTCTTAAGTAGTTTAAGATATGTTTGAAAATTTTGTTAAATCAGTGTTGTATTTTTATTATTGTAAAAATGGGGTTTCCCATATATTTCATAAAGAAAAGAAACCATACCAAAAAATATTTGGACAGGTCTTTAAGTAAATAACTAGATTATAACTGGGGTTTAAAATTTAAATTCAAATATATTTTAACATTAATGTGTTTTTAAATAACATAAAACCTCTTTAGGTGAATAATTTTTGGTCAATTTTTTAAATTTTTATGTTAAGTAGGTACCTACCAGTTGGTCAACTTTAAATTTTTTAATATACGCAGTATATAAACACCTCAAAATAAAATACATGTCAAGTACTATATACTTTATATTTGATTACAACCATAGTTTTAAAACTGCTGATTTAGAAAATATGATGGATGTGTCACTAATGCTACATCCAAAAACTTTAGATTTTTAAATTCTTTGCTATAAGCTGCTTAGCACCTAAACCAAGCACTCTTATGATAGCATTATTTTCACCTTTGCACTAGCTATTTCTTTTATGCTGATCTTTTTAACTGGAATCATTTAGACCCAACAAAAATATCTCTGATATTAACAGGAATTAAAGGGAAAATCTTAATTAATAAACTTCCTCAATGATTGCTCCGCCAAAGAGCAATTGACCCATTCGAATGCACAATGCTGTCTCTGTTGCCGACACCAAAATAGTGGAACAATTAAGCAAACTATAGGGCAAGCTCATATATTTCTTGGGTGTGTTAATGATGATAATAATAATAGTAATATATAAGATATCTTATAAAGACGAATTAATACATTTTTCATACAATCAAAATCATATAAATCTGTAAGTAGGTAACAGATTTTTAAATTTTGGGTTATTATCTTGCATGAAACAAACATCATTATGATTACTAATTAACTTGGTGTTAATAATAGTGACCAAAATAGGTATTAAAATTAAAGTAGAACTACTGTAGTACTACATACCAGTTGCAGGCATACTCATCATAATGGGTGTCCTTTGATTAGGGGGTGGCCCCATTTGCTGCATACCCATTCTAATGAGTAAAGAAATATAAAAATTTTAATAAATGGGTACCAGAGTATGAACTGCAATTTAAATATATGCTATTATTAGATGTTAAAAATGGATGTTGCAAGAAATGAATTTAGGTATTACCTTGGATTCCTCTGCATACCGTTTTGATTCATATGATGTTCTTGAAGCATGATATTTATGGCAAATAAAAAATGATAACTGAAAGTGGTAGTATTTTAAATTTTACTGGGATCTTGGGAGTGCACCTTGGAAACCGGCGTAGATATTACATAAAATAGCGGTCAAAGAGGTTTAAAATTCGGCTTAAAAATTTCCTTAACAACAAATGGATGTATTGTAACCAAACACCACTACTAAATCTTTAACTTTCGTTGGCAAACAATAAAGAAAAATCAGAAACTAACATGCGGCCATGTTAGAATAGAAACGACGATGGATTTTAATGACAACTATTTCTTTTTATCTTGTATATTTAGAACATGCGCATTTCCCAAAATTAATATTCCTTGAACAAGTCTCGTTATAAAGGCGTTTGCGCGCCTTTCCAAACACGTTTTCTGCATAGCTAGATTCGATTCCTACCGTGAAAAATAACCCACATTACCAGTAGTGTGTATTACGTGCTATTTGTACAAGATTTTTTGTTGGTTTATTTTGCAGTTCTAATTCCCTTTATTTTCTATGTTTAAACACTTTAGGATTAAGCTCCAGATTAAAAACATAATGTGAAATAAATGGAACACGTTTTACAAGGCGATAGGCGTTGAATACAAAAAAATGCGCAGCTGCCATGTTGTGACGTCAACGGTCTAGTCGACTAGTTTTATAGATCCACTCTGTATTTTGTAAAATATTTTTACCAAAAAGCTAATTGCTAGTTTAAATAGATTTATTTTTATTTTACTGTATGCATTCATATAAATATATTATAATTTTATATAACGACTGTGACAAAAATCACTCGTGAAGCTCCCACTATTTTTATTAGGTTTTTCAAAGTTGGCAATTATTTTAAATGGTATTTTACAAATAAAACAATAATAAAGCATTAATAATGGCAAATTTTGAATATTTTGTGTAAATCTCTCAATAATATTGTTGGGAATTAAATATAATAATGCAGTTTTTCATGTATTGCATGATTTTTGATGAAAATCTAGTAACAAAATGGAGGCCTATATTATAAGGTTGGTAACATGTTAGTAACTTCCACCATTATGTTGGCTTGGTACTAAACGACAAGTTTTTGTATATTTTGTCATCTACAAGTAATTTGAAAACGTTTTTCTGGAATAAAATTTGGTTCAAATGTGTTGGGCTCAGATTAGTGAGTAATATAAAGTGTATAGTGACTGCGAGAATGTTGCCGCCGCCAAGTGTCTGATTTGAAGTTTAACCAAACACTAAAAAAGCCGGGATTTTCAATAACAAGAGAAAAGTTTTAAGGTTTTGTTCCAAGCTTTATTTGTTTATAGAATCTTTATACTTATATTTCCTTTTACAAATGTAATTTTGCCCTCCTATACCGTTTAAATAAAACCAAAAACTTCATATGTAGTTTGCTGAAGCAAAGAATTTGTGATGCCTTTGTAAAATTTTCCTGAGTACACCACTGGCACCATGGAGGTAGATGGTTTAGATAGTACCGTGGAAAAGTGTTCTTCCATACCAAATGACACCATAGAAAATGCACCCATATCTAAAAGTGTCTCGAACTTACATGAAAACAAAGAGTTTGACTCGATATCGAATGACATTAGCAATTCGGTTGATCTTGAAGGTCTACCAAATGAAGACATGCCACCCCCAAATGGTGAACAAGAATCTTTTGACCGTATCACACCTGAAAGAGAAGAAATAAATGAGCCAGTACACAATGCCAGTGCGGAAACCCATTTAGAATCTAATTTAAATATTATAGAAAACCAGAACAATGAAAATCTCGAACGAGATAATGAATTAATGGAAGCTGAGAGTACAGATCCTCCAAGTAATATATCACAACCTGAGGAATCGACTAATAGTATGGAAAAACCTTTATCAGAAAGCGAAAACCCAGTACAAATGGATTTTAGCACAGATCTCAGTACCACCGAGCCCTCAGGTCAGCAAGAAGTGCAGATAAATGAACAGCATCAAAAAGAATCAAGTATAGAAACTCGAAATGAACTTTTAGATGACAATACTGAGACACAGCCTAGTGAGAGTAGTTTAGGGGAACCCTTAGTTGATAATAAAGGTTTGCCTGAAGGGGACAGTGATAGGTCTGATTTAAGCCCAAAAGTGGGCGATTCTGAAGGTGATATTTCTGATAAAAGTAAACAGGATATATACAATGACTCATCTTTGAGGGAACCAGAAGAAAGTGAATCGGTAAGTTTGGCTGAAGAATCTGACAAAACTACTGAACCCAGTAAAACCCAAGAAGAACTCAGTATAGAAGAACCTATAAGTAAACACACTGATCAATGTACTGATACTGAAGTGCAAGAGACTGAGGCTGAAGAAAGTCTGAAAGAATTTGTAGCAGCTCCAGAAGAAAAACTGACTGACACTGCTGAAACTGTAAGTACAGAAAGTGTGCCGGAAAGTACTGATAAAACACAACTGGAAGAATTTCCAGTAGAACCACAAAAAGAAGTTGGAAAAGTCACAGAAGAAACAGTTAATAATGAACAACCCTTAAATGATAGAGGTGCTTCAAATAATGAACCTAGTGGATCCTTAGAAGAAGAAAGTTTGCCAACAAATACTGAAGCTGAAAAAGAAAATACTGACTCTACTGTAAATATATCTAAAGAAATGTCTAGTTCTCAAGAAAATAAATCCAATAAAGAGGAAGATGATAGTATAGAACCTAATAAAGAGCAAAAAGATAGTTCTGATCCCAGCTTGGATCCCAGCGTCGAAAGAAGTAGTACAGAACTCAACACCAGTGCTAATGAAGAAAATATTGAGTTTGCACAAGTGAATTTTGACTTGAATGAGCATGAGAAAGAAACAGAGAAGTCAAGTAATAAAGGTCAGTTGAAATGAATATTATGTTTCATATTTTTATTTATTTGTTATTGTTTAGGCTCTGATTTAGATCCTATAGCTGCGGAATCAGACGTACTCGAGTCAATTGATAATAGTCAGGGAGCTGATGAAGAAATAACCATTATTCCAGATAGTGAGAGAGAAATTACTGAGGTTAGTAACAAAGTAATTTTTTTGGTGAGGTTTTATTAGCTTTTTAACCAAACCACAAAATACAGTAGATTAACACGCATTTGGTATTTGTTCATGCTTCTATTTAGGTAGCCACTGTTTAAAAAATTTTGCTTAACTGAAATTAGCCATAGATAAGTTTATTTTCTAAATTTTGATTGTAGTTTTTGTTCCAGTAAAAATTATTGCAGAATATATGTATATATTACAATACTTACATAGAAAACTTACAACAAAATGGAGAGTTTTCTATTTTGCAATTTATGATCTTGTTTGGTTCTTTTCCTTGTGAACACTGTATATTACAATATATAGGAAACTTACAACAAAATGGCGAGTTTTCTGTTATGTAATTTATGATTTTGTTTCGTTCCTTTCTTTCTGAACACACTGTATTTTACAATAAATAGAAAACTTACAACAAAATAAAGAGTTTTCTATTTAGCAATTTATGATTTTTTTTGGTTCCTTTCTTTCTGAACACACTATATGACAATATATAGAAATCTTACCACAAAATGGAGAGTTTTCTATTTTGCAATTTACGATTTTGTTTGATTCCTTTCTTTCTGAACACACTGTATATTACAATATAGGTATAGAAAACTTACCACAAAATAAAGAGATTTCTATTTTGCAATTTATGATTTTTTTTGGTTCCTTTCTTTCTGAACACACTATATGCAATATATAGACATCTTACCACAAAATGGAGAGTTTTCTATTTTGCAATTTACGATTTTGTTTGGTTCCTTTCTTTATGAACACACTGTATATTACAATATATAGAAAACTTACAACAAAATGTAGAGTTTTCTATTTTGCAAGTTATGATTTTATTTGGTTCCTTTCTTTCTGAACACACTGTATATGTGAAATTTTAAATTTTACCTTTGAAAAACCCTGGTTGATTTAATTGAAAATATTTTTTTTACATTTTTACCCTACACAGTTTATTTTTGGAATTAAAGAGAGAGTTGATTATTTGCATTTTGGTTGACTTATGTCATTAACTCGACAACAAATGAATATTGTCCTCTTTTACCACATATTTATTATTTTATATGCATCGTTCATGTATTTTTTAAATGTAGCATTGTAGAAATCAAAGAAGGTTGAAAATAAAATTTATTAACAATGTTAGAAGTTTTTTAAATAAATATACAATAATTTTTGCTCTTGGTTGTGGTTTTCTTTTTTTATTTTTGTGGCTGGAATTATATTTATTTTTTGATTGGCTTAATAAAACTGTGTTACATAGTAGTTTTGTATGTTATGGTGCATATATTGTATCTTAATTGTTTATTTAAATTATAATTATTTTTTTCTGGTGTATTAAAATTGTGTTGCCTGGTTTTTTGTGGTTTTATTTGTCATTGCGTAGATGATGGTATTTTTTTATGTATTTATTTTGTTGTATTTGTGATTTCAGATTTACATAGTATATAGGTATTATTTTACATTTATTATATTTTGCCAATATTTTTGTACGTTGCTATAAATATATCTTTAACAATAAAGTCAAAATAAAAACAAATTTTTTAAATAAATTGCTTAAAAATCTCAACTTCGCTGAAAAATTAACATAAAAAAATTGCAGGCTGAAAAAGAAGCGGCATCTTCTTTGCCAACGCTAAAAGACATTTCTGACAAAAGTAAATCGCCAGAAATATCATCTCAAGATGTAGATTTTGCCGACAGTGAATTAAAAATCTACAAATATGACAAGGAAGTTCTGCAAGAATGTTGCCAGTGTAAAGAGGTTTGTTTTTGTTTTTATTTATAGCTGGTGATTTTTTTAAAATCATAAATGTATACTGGGTGTTACAAAAAGATGTTAAGAAATTTTAAGGGCAGATTCTACATCTAAAATATGAAAATAAGTTTATATAAACATGGATCCTCAAACTCTTCTTTTTCGAGATACAGGGTGTTTAATATTTTCACACCTCAAGTATCCCGAAGAGTTAGGAGAAATGTGCGAAGACGATTTAGAGCATGTATTGAAGCACGGAGAAGCCATTTCCAGCATCTACTATAAACTTAAATCAAAAAGCCCCGTTTTCTGAAGAAAAAATATTTTTAAAAAAATTAATTTTCATTATTTTTATTGTAAGAAATTAATTAATTTTTATCTCGAAAACGATGTGTTACAACAAAAAAGCTCAAGAGACACTTTTCACGCAGAATTAACTGAGCTTAGCGAAAACGATATCAATTTTGCAAAAAATCAGTGGCGTGCTATTTTTTTCGCTAAAAATAAAGACACCCGCGCGAACGCCACTGATGCATGTACTTTAGAAAATACATTTTTGCACGTAAAGTCACCCTTTGATTACGTACTGGCGTGTACCAAAATTCATGTCAATATCTTAACGCATTTTCGAGAAATTAAAATGAAACATTTAAAAAAGAAAATATTAAACACCCTGTATCTCGAAAAAGAAGCGTTTAAGGATCCATGTTTATATAAACTTATTTTCATATTTTTAGATCTAGAATCTCCCCTTAAAATTTCTTAACATCTTTTTGTAACACCCTGTATATTTACTAGACTTTCGTGAAAAAACTTATTTTCCACGAAAAATGTTCACATATATGTATAATTTTTTTTGTAAAATTTTCAAAACCAATTTGATTCTTTTATGTAATATTTCTAAGGTATTGTTCCTGTAATCACAACCATATTTTATAACAATTATGATTTTTTCATATTTTTCTTACACTTACATTACTAGAAATGATCGGTTGTGTATTTCTTTACAGAAAAAAACGACTCGTTATCACTTTGCCAACAGTAATCAAGAGGTTACATATATTTGTGGTGAAAACTGTTTAGGTGTCTTTAAGGATGTCACCACAAAGAAGGTGACTATGGTAACTGATGAAGGGAGTGGTTTAAGGGTTAAAAATTTTATGGAAGGACCGCCCCAAGAACCACCCTCTCTGGCTTTTATAAGAAAATGTGCATCATGTGGCAAAGTAACTGATGACATTGAAATAAATTTGACCTGGGAAATAATGGATTTCTGTAATGAATATTGTCTCTCCAAGTACCAAAAAGTGATTGGATCCAAATGTGCAAGTTGTGCTGGAGATGTAAAATCTACATCTCTTGGGAAGTACTGTGTACGATTTGGAAATGACATTCGCCAGTTCTGTACCAGTACATGCCTTGAACAGTATAAGAAGGGACTTAAGGTGTGTTCTTACTGCCAGCAAGACATGTCAAATGGACCAGATGGGTTTTTGGCTCCTGTAGGAGAGAAAGGACAGTTCAAAGATTTCTGTTCTAAAATTTGCATGGAAAAGTATGATATTATGACTAATGACAGACCCCCAAATGTCAAGCCTGGAACAATGTGTTCAGTCTGTAAAACAGAAAAACCAATTACAATCGAATTTGAACACAAAACTGCCCAGAATTATTTCTGTATGGAACCATGTTTTGTTGCCTTTGCTTTTGTAAATAAAATAACACCAGGAAAGTGTGCTATGTGCCGGCGACATTTTAATAAGACTGTTCTTGAGCAACATACCATGTACTATGATAATGTGCAGTATAGTTTTTGCTCAAACAGTTGCGAAAATATTTACATTATAGCACACAGGAAAATCGTACCGTGCAGTTGGTGTAAAGTGAAAAAATATAACTTTGATATGATCAAAAAGTACTCGAAAGCAGCGCCCGTTATAAACATGTGCAGCATAAACTGTCTTAGCTTGTATCAAGTGTCACTGAATGCTGTGAATTCCAAACCTTCAGCTTGTCATTTTTGTAAAAAGCAAATGCATCCAGCATATCATTTGACTATGTCAGATGCTACTATAAGGAACTTCTGTTCATACACATGTGTCATGAGCTTCCAGAATCAGTTTCCTAAACAGATCACTCTAAATAGCATTGGTGATCCCATTCCAGCTGGAATACCACAGAAAAGTAAAAAAGCATCACCAGCAGTGGATATTGGTAAGTAGATCTTCAAGAGATACTTTTACTGTGTGTGTTTGTGTTTATCTTCCATATTTAATTTTTTTTCACACCCAATATATGTATTTGCAAAAGAAATAAATAATATTTCTATTAATTAGACTATGTATTTTCAGTTCCATCTACCGTAAATGACACAATACCCCAACTACCCGTAATCTCAAGTGTTCAAAGTTTAGCAAACACAAATGGTACAGCTACTCCGCCTCTTCTTCCTCCTAGTTTAACCCCAATAACTACAACTAGGTTAACTCGTTCAAAAGCCACGACGGCAGCTCCAATACAGCAACCATCAACCACTGTACAAACAGTACAAAACATCCAGAACCTTGATTTACCTGTGCAGGTTCAAGTAAAGCAAAACTACATTATTAAGTCTAAGCCTTGTGTTGAGCAAAGGAATGTTGCTGTCATGTGCAACCCCAGAAAGGCTGTTAAAGGTAAGAAAGGTCGTGAAATTCGTAAAAAAGAACAAAGGCTGTATATTTAATATTTTAGGGGTGCAGGCAAGTCCCTCTATGGTAGATGCGGGAATTCAAACTGATAAAGAAGAAATTCAAAAAATTTTGATCCCGGTACCGGTGCCAATTTATGTACCTTCACCGTGCCATATGTTCGCAGCGCCTGTTCCTATACCAGTACCATTTCCCTTACCTATACCTATTCCTATTTTTATACCCACCACTCGAAACAGTTCAGCTGGTATTATGAAAGAAATAAAGGTAAGATTGTGAATTATAGAGAAATTAGTAGTAGTGAAGTCTTTATCAACTTATTGTTTATTTCAGAAAATCCAAGTAAAAATTCCAACTGATCCTTATGAAGCTGAACTGCTTATGATGGCTGAAATGGTAGCTGAAGAAAAGAAGGAAGATCATACAGATTCTGAAAGTGACATTGATGACTCAGCAGCTGATGGAGGGGGCGATTATAGCCCCGAGCCCGTCGATGCCAGTAATACTTTTGGAGATGACATGTTACAAATGGCCCTTAAAATGGCTACAGGTAAAATATTCTAATATCATCTTGGCAATGTTCTCAAAATGAACCAGTTTTTAATTAATCATATTTTCATCCCTAAAACTGATACTCTCTTATGCCTTCTCTTTTCTTCCAAATAATTTCAAAAAAGAATTAATTTACAATTTTCAGAATTAGATGAACCTGCCGTCGACCTCGAGGGCGCTCTTACTGCCAACACCATAACCGCACCTCAAGGAGGAGGACACCCCGACGGGCATGCCCCAGAAGAGAGCGTAGACGATCCCCAACCTCTGCACCATCCTATGATGGAAAGAACCCCATTAAGGGGGAGAAAAAGGGGCATGCGGGGCGCTCCTCGTGGAGGACAGTCAAAGAGGGGAAGAAGGATGTCCCATCATCAGGTGGAGATGCCTATGATGCAGCCTGTTCAGCCCCCACCCCCATCGGAACCACAAGAAAAGCCGGATGCGAATATGTGCTTGAAGGTGGGGTTAAAAAGCTTTTTGTTGTTAACAAGAGTTTAAATTAAAAAATATTTCCTTGATTCTTTGATATGACAAAATATATCCGGATCTTTTTTTTTTCAGTATACGTTTGGTGTGAATGCTTGGAAACAGTGGGTTACGACGAAAAACGCTGAGTTAGAGAAATCGACTCGACACGTGAAACTTTTTAAGACAGAGATTCTACAGCTTACCTCAGATGAGCTTAATTATTCGCTCTGCTTGTTTGTCAAAGAAGTTCGGAAGCCCAATGGACAAGAGTATGCACCAGATACTATATACTACTTGTGCCTGGGTATCCAGCAGTATCTCTTTGAAAACGGCAGGATAGACAACATATTTTGTGATGCCTATTATGAGAAATTTACAGACTGCTTGGACGAAGTCGCCAAGAAGTTTTCAGTGTTGTACAATGACTCTCACTATATCGTAACGCGAGTGGAAGAGGAACATTTGTGGGAGAGCAAGCAACTCGGTGCTCACTCGCCTCACGTCTTGTTAAGCACCTTAATGTTTTTTAATACTAAACATTTCAACTTAACGGTAAGCTTTACCTTTTAAAGCCCTGTAGAAAATTATATTGTAACTTTTCTTTTTCAGACCGTCGACGAACATATGCAGCTATCTTTCTCGCACATAATGAAACACTGGAAAAGAAATCCCAATCAGCCTGGCGCCAGCAAAGTTCCTGGTTCCAGGAATGTTTTGCTGAGGTTCTATCCTCCACAATCGGCATTACGTAAGTTATTTCCGTTAGTCTTTTTGCCGTTTTATATATTTTTTATTATTATTTTCAGAGAACAATCAACGTAAAAAGAAGGTATATGAACAGCAAGAAAACGAGGAAAATCCGTTAAGGTGTCCTGTTAAGCTTTATGAATTTTATTTGTCAAAATGGTAAGGTCTTTTAATTATTCATTTATCAGTTTGGAAAGGCAAAATATTACCTTACCTTTCTGTCAGACACAACTGTACCAAGTCTCGTGAATTTTATGGCGAGTCACAGTGGAAAAATCGCCTTTATTTATTTGTAGATTTGAATGATCTTTTTTTAACATACTTTTTAATCAAAAATCTATCCCTCTGTTGAGAAAAAATGGTAAAATATTGATGTATAACTTTTTGTTATTCGGTATTTCTTTTTTCTAAATTTTGCACAATTTTGCAAGATTTTTTTATTATAAATTGCGTGGTAACAAAAAAATATGCTATATTTTGAAATAATAACAAAGACATTAAGAAATGAACAGGCATTGTATAAATTTATTTTAGTTAATAAAATAGAATTGTAAGAGCTAAAAAGGTTAAAAAAAAAAAGAAAAAAGGAAGAGTTAAAAACAAAAAAAAAAGAGAAAAAAAGAAAAATAAAATGAAAAAAGAGGCAAAGAATAGAGAGAGGAATGAAAGAAAAAAATAACAAAAAAAAAGAAAAAAAATAAATAAAAAAGGGAAAAATAGACATGTAATTGTAAGGTTAAAGTTTGGATGTAAGGCACCTTAATTCGTGAGGAACTTCTTTTCCTTTTCTTTTTCTCCCCGAGAGGGAGGAGGGAGAAGGGATGGAGAAAAATGAGAGCTGGCCATTGGGTTTCAACCAGAGCCACTAATCCAAAAAACAACAACAACAAGAAATTAACAACTAACGATATATATCGCAAAAAGGAAACATACAGGGTGTCGCTGGATGGGGTTACCTATTCCACAAATGGACCTAGTTTTTAATTCTTTGCCAAAAAGATATTAATAACAATTTTTTTGCTTGGAGAAAAAATACGACTTGTTGTAAGAAAATTAATTTTTTGTATACAGCGTTAAGTTTGGTTTTTAAGAAAAATGCTATTAGGAAATGTTGTTTAGAATTACTTTCTTAGTCATAGTCCAAGATTTATAAAAAGGCTTGTTTAAATCGATTTTTTCCATGCCTCAGTTTTTTTCCGAATGTAAGGAATACTATAACCAAAATACCGCAGGGGAGGTCCAGGGGGGGCCGTGGCCCCTTGTGAGATTGTCATACTTCGTACTTTTTGTTGGACGAATTGCCAAATATCTATTATTTTTATAATAAATAACATTTGGTTTTATGATAAGTCTTTTCTATTTTTCTGGTGTTTGAACATCTATATAAAGCCACGTACAGAAAATTCAATTAGGATTGGGAATATTATTTAAACCCAGTCTTAACTCAGTGCAACCGGCAACCAAATTACTATGAATTTTCTGCAGCCTGCATGTTTATTTTATGAAGAAGTTTTTAACATGTTTTTTAATGTTCCGTGCTAAAATTATAGCAAAATGGAATCACTTCTGTGCCCGCCCGTCTGTCCGTCTGTCACAGGCGATTTTCTCTGAAAGTATACTACGTAAATATTTGAAATTTAGCCCAGAGATAGAGTATGGTGGCCCAATTATAAACGTAAAATATAAAAAGTTGAATTTTAATTGTGGGGGTTAATTTTAGGGGGTAAATTGGGAAATGGAAAACATTTTCAAGGGCATCGTGTAGAGTGTCAAATAAGAGCTTATTGAAGAACGAATTGAACAATATATATATATATATATATATATATATATATATATATATATATATATATATATATATGATGTATTTTTTTGTGCATTTTTAAACATTTTTCTGGTAAAACGCTTAAAAATTGCTGTCCCCCACCATTATATCCAAAAGAATCGCTCAGAAAAATCTGAAAAAAATCATGAACATTGAGAATTATGTGTAGATTAAGCTAAAATTATCAAAATTGAAAAATTCTGGCACGATCAGTTGTTATAAACAATTTCCTTGTTTATTGCCTTATAACTTCTGAACCATTTGTTTTACAGAAAAAGTTTTTCGACAAAAAATATTTCCCATGATGTAAAACAACTTTTGTCCTTACACATTTTTCAAAATTTTTAATTTGACTCGATCGAAACGCTTCCCATTCAGCTCCGCGCATACGCGATGTGATACGGCGTTGGTGCCATGCCGTCGAGATCGGGCGGCCGAGGTTTGCTCAGGTTAAGTGGGGGACTGGCTTGGAAAATTTCACACTTAAACAAGAATATCGGAAATTCAAACATTCGAAATACTTTCAAAATACGATTAATTGTCTTGACGATTATTTATACGTGCCATTTTGTTTTATTCAAAATATCTTTAATTGATCGAAAGTTATGAGCATTTGTTTATAGCGCGCTTTTTTTTATATCCGCTGCGTGGTCGCGCGCGAACTTTTTGAGCGGTTTTTTATTTATTAAATACTGACGAATCTATTGGTCGTAGCAAAAAGTGCTCAGATGTAATGTAAAATTGTGTAAAATTGTCTCACTCTTCCGATGGTACCAACGGCGTTCCGTTATTTTAATAAATGAGATATGACTGAAAAAACGAAATAAAACATTAAAAAAAGTTTGCATATAGCGTAAAGCGTGGACAACTTTAGGAAATTATATATGTTGTTTTTTGCTTTGCAGTCCGGAAAGTGTAAAAACAAGAAATGATGTGTTCTATTTGCAACCAGAACGTTCGTGCGTACCGGACAGCCCCGTATGGTACTCGACAATGCCATTGCCGAAAGAAGCGCTTGAAAAAATGTTGCACAGAGTAAAAATGGTAAAAGAAATCAACGTTGCTCTACTTACTAGTTAAACATGTCATGTTTTTATATTATATAAGCTACAAACTTGAAAACACCTCTGTTTTGTATAAATGTACTATTTTAGAACAGTGGAGATAATTGTTTATTTGTTTTAAGAAAATACTAGTTTTCCTTGTATTTTAATTAATATTAAATGTATTAGAATACAATTAAGAGTATTTTTATTTTCTTGTTTTTTAAGGTTCTAACTTGTATGTACCATTGCAATATTGCTTTTATAAAAAATATTTTAAAAATAAATCAAATTCATGTTTTTTTACCTTTTCTAAACCGTTTTAAAATCACCATTATAAAACACCAGCAGTGTCCCCAAGACCAAGTTTTTTTTACATACATTTATTGAAGAACTACCCCATTTGCCTCCTTTACCCCTCCCCCACACCCACCTGTCGGCGTCGAAAATTTTTCAGTGGCTATTTTTCTAGGATAGCAAACAAGATTGATAAAATAAAACACGTAAATTGGTACAAAATATTTAAAAATGTATTATCGAATTTCTCCCAACATAATAAATAATATTCACATTAGAAATTACCACCGTAAATATAAACTTTGAAAAAAAATAACAATATTTTATCAATTAAATGGTAACTGATGGTAAATAAAATTTATAATTCTACCCTAACTTAAAAGTAATATAATCGAATTATTCAAACTTATTTCTTTTTTTAAAGGACAAACGCACCATAAATGTTATATAAAATTTATTTAACATGTACGTAACATTTACGTAACATCACAAGTGTATCTGCTGGGTAAATGGTGTGATCTTTGATTTAATTACCTGTCAAAAACTTGACTAATAATAATAATATAATTAAAAGTGATTAAAACTTTGATGAATAAATAAAACGTGTGCCGGGTAAAAATATTTAAAAATAAGTTTAAATAATTTTCAGATAAAGAGAGGAAATGGTTTCTATTATCTGTATAAAAATTCTTGTCGCACAATGCGTTTTTTTTTATCTTTATACCGGTGGCGGCTGGTGAAATTTTAAAGTTGTATATCTCTGTTGCTACTTACGTGACCCATGCCAAGTTCAGATTTTTTAATAGTGAGCCTACTAGGAATGTTTTGGTTAATATTGTCTAATTTGCGAAAAAAAAAGAATTTTTCCTTTGACCCCCCTGGGAAAAAAATGAACACGCTTAGGTATTTCTTTTTTAACAAATTTTACCTCATTTTGTCGAAAATTTTTAAATTTTAAGAGAAAAAAATGTTAGTAGAAAGTTTTTAAACCTAAAATATAATTTAAAAAAAAATCAAATGCCTATCTATAACTTTCTAACACATTTCTTTTCCTAAAATTTAAAAATTTTTGACAAAAAATGTAGAATTTGTTTGAGAAAAAATAAATAAAATACCTAAGCGTGTTTATTTTTTTTCCCAGGGGGGTCAAAGCAAAAATTCAACTCTTTTTCGCAAATTACAAAGTTTTTTTCTTTACTAAAACATTCCTAGTAGGTTCACCATCAAAAACCGTGAACTTGGCATGGGTCCCCTAAGTAGCAACCGAGATATACAACTTTAAAATATCACCAGCCGCTACTGCTTTATACAAACAATAAAGACAACTCGTCAGCATTTCCCCAATATAGACCGAGAAGAGCAAATCATATAGATACCAATTCTTGTTATATCACAAATAAACGAAATTAGATGCAACAGCTGAATCTCTCGGCCTAGTGCTGACTGCTTCATGTAGGAACAAACCTCTGATTTTGTGGGTTCTTTTTGAGAAAATGCTGTTGTATTTTCCAAAAACTTTCTGTTTCTATTTTTGTTTATCTGTGATTATGAATTTACAAGGATTGTTCAAATATCCACTTAAATTGGATACAGTCACAGTATAAAATAAAGACAATTTTTAAAAATTTGAACATTATACAATATCTGACTAGTAAATTATAATATACATATCTAAGGTAAATGTTTAAATTGATATTGGGTTATGGTTGTAAAAAATTGTCAGTTGATATACAGTTCATTTCACGTATTATATATATTGCTTCGCTTAATTGATACTATTTTGTATTATTGTTTAAGCAAAACTTCACTTTAAAATTATTACAAACTTATATGGCATAAAATAGGTTTCCCAAAAATTGTTATATAAAAACTAATTTTATATATTTGTATATATACACTGGTTTAATACACCGAGTTTGATTTTTTTAATAGCAGTAGTTAGAATCTTCCTTTGAGGATAAATCATATCCATTGCTATTAAAATGTATAAGGATTGCAGCGCTAGGTCTTCATCCTTGTGACCTAAAACTTTTCTGCATAGCTAATCATATTTACATAGAAAAAAAAATGGAAATAAAAACCTAATTTTAGCCTGCACACAATAAATTATTTTTCAAAACTGCTTGATCTGCTGCAGAAACAGAGGCGCCAACAGAGGGTTCAGGGGGGCATTTTCCCTAATGCCCCAAAAAATACATTCAAAAATGAAAGGTATAATGTAAAAAAATGGGTTCCCCCCTGCCCCAAAGCTAAATCGGAAATGACGCCCCTGTACAAAAATATTAAATTATATATACCTAACACTGGGTCTATAACCTCTCAATTTTGATGGGTACATACTAAAATATTTGTAATTATATTATTGCTCACTGATATGATCTTGGGTTGAAGTTATTTCTAGGACAAACCAGTAACAAAACTAATGTAAAATAAAGGCAATTTCTCCTTATTTTTTAGAGATCTTGTAAGTTGGACAATTTTTTAAAAATCTCTTAAAAATTAATAATGTAAAACGCCCAAAAACCATAGGTACCTATCTTCGTATAGGTACAAAAAAGTTTTAATTAATAAAAAGGCCTCTTAAATAAACTATACAATTTAAAAGTTTTTGAGGAAAAGAGCTTTTTCCAATAAAAATACCAGGGGATCTAGGACAAGGTTACATGCAATATTTTAAATTAGAAATATTTGGGAGGTTATATCCTTTTTTTCTTTCTTTACTGTTCTTAAAACACGCTGAAATATACAGAGGTGTATTTCGCAGCACCACCTCGGTGCTCACTGGCTGAATCATATAGACATCAGTTCTAGTGAAAAATGCAGGAATTCTTTTGACATATTTGAGGATCACTCTGTATATTACAGTGGCGGCTGGTGAAATTTTAAAGTTGTATATCTCTGTTGCTACTTACGGGACCCATGCCAAGTTCAGGGTTTTTGATAGTGAGCCTACTAAGAATGTTTTGGTAAAAAAAAATTGTAATTTACGAAAAAAAGTTGAATTATTGAATTGACCCACCTGGGAAAAAAATTAACACGCTTAGGTATTATATTTATTATTTTTTCTAAACAAATTTTACCTCATTTTGTCGAAAATTTTTAAATTTTAAGAGAAAAAAATGTTTTAGTAGAAAGTTATAGTCATTTGAATTTTTTAAACCTAAAATGTAATTTAAAAAAAATCAAATTGCTATAACTTTCTAGTAACACATTTTTTTTTCTCTTAAAATTAATAAAATGATGTAAAATTTATGAAAAAATAATAAATAAAATACCTAAGCGTGTTTATATTTTTTCCAGGGGGGTCAAAACAAAAATTCAACTTTTTGTCGAAAATTAAAAAATATTTTTTTTACCAAAACATTCCTAGTAGGCTCACTACCAAAAACCCTGGACTTGGCATGGGTCCCGTAAGTAGCAACGGAGATAAACAACTTTAAAACTGCACCAGCCGCTACTAGTATACTATAATTAAGAGAACCTTTTGCGTGTTTCAATTTGTGAAAATTCTAAGTAAAAATGATGCTCTTTTCATTTGAATAAAAATGGTGGTGTAACATTATCAAATTGGTATGGGGAACATACATACAATTTGTCATTAAAAATGTTTTAAAGGGTAATGAGTATTTTGTAAGGACACATCACATCTTGCAGACCTTGTTCTATTTGGTCATACGATAATACGGTCATTACTTGTTTTGATTAATTCAAGAGATCTGCAGCTTGGTTGGACTTGGTTTTAAAATTTCAGATTTTTACATAAAGGTAAAACATGACGTGCTATTAACCTGTTTTCCGCTCAGGAACACTAATTTTCGCAAAGGAACCTCATATTATTTAACTATTGACTAACTTACTACCAGTTCAATTTTTCTATACTTTTTCCTTTTATTGGAAACAGAGTCCTTAAAAAGTACCGGATCAAGCCTTAAATTAGACCTTAGAAGTGGCATGTAACCAAAGACAGCAGCAAAGGTATTGAGACAAGTCTGTCTTTGAACAAAATGATCAGGATCATTCCAGGGAGACCAACTACCTGCACTCGGTTGCTCTTTGTACTGTTTTCTTTGTGTAACTTTAATTGGAGGCCTGCGAGTCACATGGCTTACCAAAAAATTCATAAGAATGTCTTCACAATTCTGACTTTGCTCAACCGTTTTGTGTAAAAGAGGACTTAGCCACTCAGTGTATAAATAATTGTAGTATCGATGATAGAATGCAGCTCCTGTTAGAACTATTGAGTAATCGTTGGTCCACTTCGAAGTGTAGCCCCACGTCGATTTCGAGTCGTCCCAATAGTGAGACCTTCCAGGATAACCCACTATCCTGTCTGGAAACTCCTTCCAAACAACAAACGCGAAATCAATTTCTTCTGTTGTTAGGATAGTGTCTTCATCTAATGAAAGAACGGTATCTGTCTTAATCTCTGTATGTGGATAAAACCTTTGAGAAATACTAGATTTTCCTTCCAGTCCATTGCCAGTTTCAATGATATGTAGAGGAATATGTATAGGTAAATTTGGCCAACGATTTCTATTCGGTGGTCTTTTGTCATTGGACCAAACTATAAGTATTTTTGATACATATCTGCTTTTTCCTAAGTAGCTGACTAGTCTATAAAGCGTGGAAGTTGGTGACAATAGTATTCCTGAAAAGAAAATACCTTATTTAGTTTAGTATATTTTGAAGAAACCGCGGAAAATAATACACGTGACTCCGCCGACCAATAGAAACCTAGACGGTTAGTTATTAGAGTAATGGCCGCGGTATGACAGGTCTCCGTGGAAAGTTATTTCTTTTAGTAAGAAATTAAGTGTTTTTATTAGTAAAATAAGCAAGGTAAGCGAATGAAGGTTTTCTTTAAAAGTATATATTCTCAAAAATTGTTGTCATGTAATTTTTCCGTAAAAATTTGATGGCATATCTGCAGATAAACAATCGAACCGGCCTATCAACCCTTAATAATTCGAAATATTTGCAGTGTCACGCAACAATATTAATTAATAATAAAGCAGCCCGATTATTGTTATGGTTTTTAAAATTGGAATGCCATAAATAAATTGTTTGATACATTATTTTTAAAAATTTCCAATCGTCTACCGGTAAACGTCTTCGACTAGACATTTTGTGGTTGATAAAACTGATTCAGCCAATCAGGACTAACCATTAGGGTATTTCAGCCAATTAGATGCGTTTGTTTCGTTTAGTTCGTGCCGTAGCATTTCGAGCGGGCAAAGTGCATTTTATTGAAAAATATTAATTTTGTGAAGTGATTTTTATTTAATTTTGTGTTACAAGCAACAAGAACCTAAGCCTCGAAATGCCACAAGCAAATGTAACATTGTAGCAGGTATTTTTACAGGAAAGTTTCGCTGGTAAGTTTGGCGTCGGTCCTTACCAATTTTTTATCGTGTATTATATGATTTTTCTCAACTTTTGCTTGAAGTGTATAAATATTTTAGTAAATTTAATAAAGTATAATCTAATTACGTATAGATTTACCTCTTTTTAACAAAATTTTAAATGCGGTAACAGGTGATTGTGTCTAAATCTCCGCAGTCGGAACTTTAACAGGTGTTATATGTCCGGCACATTAATTTTAAAGAAATGTGTACAAATTTTTACTATTTTTTCGTTACCGAATGAATGTTTTTACCATTAGTATATGTACACATCTGATTCACCCTATGTTGTTGTAAATGTAGTGTGGGAATCACCTAAATTAGTTCATAAGCACTTTTATTGTTGAAATTATATGAGACCCTTTATTAAAACTACTTTATTTATAAAGCAGTTGTACCAACAAAAAGGTTTGTTGGGTAATTTACCAGTATATTGATTAAAAACCTCCACGACTTGTGAATTTTTAGTGATTAAGTGTTCACTTCTCATTCCTCTTATCAAATTATAGCATGTACAGTGTCACAAATAAATCATGTCCCATATTTTGGAAATTTTTTAGGAGAATCCTTGTTGAAAAATAATGAACTTATTGAATAGAGTTCAATATACTATTTTATAAGTTTCTGCTGGAACTTTTTGTGGTTCTTAAGGTACAAAAGTTGAATTGTTTTCACTTGAACTACTACTAAGAAATAAAACTGTTTTTTCAACCATATTTAATTTATATAAAATAACTTTTATTTGCACCTAAACTAAAATATTGTTCTTTGAAGAGTAAGTTTTTTATTTTTAGAATTTGCATTATATTTTCTTACCTAATTGGCAGTATATAACAGCAGTAAAACTGTTTTTATTTGACTCTACATGAAAAGGAAAGTCATGCAATGAATCCGAGAACGTCGGCAAAGTGACTAGAGCACCTGGAAAGGAATTCCAGATAGTACCATCTCGTTTTTGCTTATTTGGCAACTTGTCCCGTATTATTTCAAGCGTTGTATATACTATTTTTTCAATTGATGAAAAATATCTGTCCCACAGCACCTGCGTTTGCTGGTGTAACTGTAAGATTTTACTGGGAGATATTGAGCGAATTGTATGAGGGACCTGAAACAAAAAACAAATTGTTACAAGTTTTGTATTTGTATGTAATATATTATATTTACTTGTAATAGCAGGCGTTCATCAGACCAAATAACAGCCTTATTCCAATCAATAACTTCAGAAAATGGTAAAGCCCAACTGTTTGAAAGCAAAACAGGAACACATCCCGCTTGTAAGGCTTCCAAAAATCTAAAAGACCCTAGTCTTCTACCTCTTGGAACTAGGCAAAATGTTGAATTTTGTAGCAAGGTTTCATAGTCATACCTAAAACCAAAAATTGCTCTCCTAATATATAATTATTAAAAAATCTCAAAATGGTAAAAACAACATTGAGTTGCATACATCTAATTTATAATATAAAATGAATTAAAATCACACCTGTCATATTCTCTGTTATCTTCATCACACCTTTCATCCTTCATGTCCTTCCAACTTTTACCATGACGACATGTAGTCACCATTATCATGTCTTTACGGTTGTGCAAATGATATAAGGAATTTCTTGTGTCAGAACCTATGCCATGCACATATCTCTTTCCCTTAAAAGCTAGTAAATAGGTCTTTTCCAACGGGTAGCTGTTTCCAAAGTTAGATCCTGGTTCTCCACCTAAAAATGTAATTTTTATAGATTATTAATACTACTCGGTTGCCTTATTTCTACTAATGTTGTCTTGTAACATGAGTACCCTAACTTGCTGAAAACATTGCCAAAGATTTTTTGGAAATTTATTTACATATAAAGACTGTATCAATATCTTAATATTGTATTTCTTAATAAAAAATAAAACCTACATTATATACCTACCTTTCTCTGGATGTATTTTATGAAACAGTGGTATGCTAATATCAAATCCTGGTCTTATGTGATCCTCAGACATACTAGCCTTAGCTAGAATTGCTTTTCCATAGTCAAAATCCAAATTGTTTTCTGTATAGTTGGGCCATGTGCCAGAATACAAGTTAAAGATGACATGGTTAAGACCATCATTCCAGTAAGGTAACCTTTGTATTTTACTTTGCATATTCCGGACATAGTCATTACTTAGTCTGTCTCTGTCTAAGGTATCTATACTTAGTACAAATAGACATGCTTCCTTTGGATCTGGAGTATAGTAACGTGATTCCAACAAGACGTTCAAAAGCTTCTGGTAGGACGGACTGGGGACATTGGTTTCTTCTTGTGGGTACACGTAAACTTTAAAGTCTTTTTCACACTTGCTGAAATCAAAACATGTTTCCATGCGACACAGAGTTTTGGCATCATTTTGGGTGATCCGTCTGTCTCTGCCTATAGTGTAACCAGTTTCTATGCTATCTAAATTGACATAGGTTGTTAGTTCCTCGATATCAAATGGGACATTGGGGGTATGCCGAAGGTGATACCCGCCGAAATACCAAATTGTTAAGAAAGCTACAACAAATACTAGTAGATACCGCCTCTTCGCCTGCATAACTGTTTTCACATGCACTATAAGATGTTATTACAGCCCATTGTTTTATGGAATGGGAGGCTTCAAATTCCTTACATCCAACACACTCCTGTGGATATTCATCTTCTCCCCTTTTTAAACTTGATGTGTAAAGTTATTCATGTACAACTACTTTTATACACTAGGAATTAGTAAAAAATGATTTTTATTTTTGTATTGTCTGAGGTGGAAAGAAAAAATACCCCCGCCGTCAACTATACATGACAGAACTTCAAGGGATTTTGACACTTTAACCCTGTAAACATCCAAGTATTAGGTTATGTTAAGTGGGTGGGGATTTTCCTGATACTGTTCTTATTGGTTAGCGCATGTTTTTGTAGAAAAATTCAGCCTCGAATGCCAAGTTTATTTCTTTCAGTGGGAAAGTTTCCTGATTTTTTCAAAAGAATGTTTGATGCTCAAAGAAGTCCCAGATTTGATTATCAAAATACAGAATTTTTTTAGTTTTGCCTTTATTTAAATCAGAAGGTGTCAGATGCTGTCAGGTCAGATTTATACTGGCTACTACCAAATGGCTGGGCTGGGACAAACTTTCAGACTGACATACATAGTCAGCCCCTAAACCCTAATCTATGGTCAGCACCAGGCTTGTTTGACAGCTTTATCCTGAGGCCTTATGTCTTGATCTAAAAACAATGTCGATCTTTGTGCAAGTGACAGTGCCTCTCTAATATTTCAATTGCAGAAGTCTCTGGAGATTCTCCCTAAAATATTGTTATATATGGGATATTTATTTATACAATTACACTAGAAATAAGATTTGATGGCATGTTCACATTTAAAATTTAATTTTTAGGATAAGATTCCTATTATAATTTTATAATTGAACTATATTGGTTGGTGTCCTTAAAAGTGTTAACGTAATTATAAAATGGTGTATGCAAAATTGATCTCGATATGTTATACAGTTTTTTTTAATAATACTTAAAACGTTGAGACTAATTTGTAATTAAATTTGACAACATTGTTTTCTTCCAGGCGCATGAACAGGGGAAAAAACAGGAAGGGCTTTGAACTTGAACATTGTTCCAGATTCCTGTTTTGCCTATATTCTTGGGGGGACTTTTAAAATGATGCTTGCCTTGTATCGTGGCCTAGTTTTTTTTTCAAGCTTTTCGGATGTTAAAAATAGGTCGAAATAATATTAATTTCGACAGGAAAAATGATTTTGTATGACGTTTGCTGATATTTTTATGTTTGTCGATAGCGTGCTGGCTGCTGCGTAAAAACTAAAATAAATATTTAGTTTTGGTTTAACCTAATGTTCTTCACATACATAAATTTTGTTTGTTGTTTAAACAAATTATAGATAAAATAATATTCGCCTTCAAGGAATTCAAAATAAATTCTCGCGGAAATATCTTGGCAATCAGTAGTAGTAGTAGTAGCATTGCGTAGCCTGATTAAAATTTTTATGGTAGAAAATAAAAAACAAAAACAGAAAAGACCGCTTTTTGGCTTTAACAGAACTCGACGCATGGTGAGTCCATTAGCCCTTGTATTTGGTCAATTTAAAAGTGTCAGTGACCTGGCCAGTTTTAGTCAAGGTTAGAGGACAACGCTCTCCTCGAAAAATCTGAAATTTTACAATGCCCGCCCATTTTTAAACACTACAATGACGTCAGTCGTTGCGCCCAATCGCCTTGCTCGACTTCCGTGAACTGTCTTGCAACAGGACCGCATTACACAGCATGTGTGCTGTGTGGACTGCATAAACTCGGTTGTTTTTGAGATATTGTGTAATTATTTGAGTGTTTTGTTATAAAAAAATCAAATAAATAAATTCTTATTAGATCTTAAACTTTACATGGAATTTTAAGGATAAAAATTCAATATTCTCAAGACTTCAGCAGTGAAAACTCTTCCAACGGTTATTTTAATTATTTTTATATACATTTTTTATTTTTTAAGATATATAAGCAAAATTCGGCTGTTTTATTCAAATCAGGCGTTGGCAACTCGCTTTGCGTATATATTTGTACATTATGTTTATAGTATAAAAAATATGTACAATTGTACATATTATGTATACAGATTAAGTGAGTTCGATTCTGCGTCATGTCATTTGACAGCGTGGCGAAACTAGTCGAACGTTTCGAAAAATTCCGAAAGCGGGCCAAGGGATTTTTGAGGGGCATGCGCCTATAAGCCGCTGATACTTGACAATTCCTGTGGCTTGAAAAATATGGCTGTAAAATAACCCAAAGCCTTTGTTCGATTCCCAATGTTTTCAAACTGAAATGCCAACAAAAAAACCTACTCTCAAGTAAAGTAACAGCGACTGAATGGAACCCAAGATGTTGTGAGACGCGCATCAACTGCGGAAGCTCGGAGCAACAGGAAAAGTGCACCTAGTGTTAAGTGATATGACAGTGAGGACAGGGGTGATAACCAGTGCGGTCGTGTTATGATCGAAAGGGTGCAATCGTGGCAATCTGGACCAAAAAAGAAGTGTTTGATCTGATGGTGGTCTTTTGAGAATGTCCAGTGCTGTGGCCTGTAATCCGCTCAAAATGCCCATGTCGCGGACACAGCTCTTTCCTTCACACGCACAGTACATCCAGGAGGGCGGCGGAGGTAACCTACCTCCGTTAAAACAGGGCTCCGCTAAAGAACAGAGTCCACCTGCCGCATCTACGGCTAGCTCTGCCAATTCAGCAATTCTCCCTGAATTAAATGTTTCTAGTTTAGGATTGCAATGCTTAAGCAGGGGCAACATGTCCACTCCACTAAAATCTTCTCAAACAAGTCTAGTAAGCCTCACAGGCAGTGAATGTAAGCCTCGTACTATGGTAACAACCCCAGAACAAGTAATGAAACTCTACATGAATAAACTTACTCCTTATGAGCACCATGAAATTTTTAATTACCCCCAGATTTATTTTATTGGTGCCAACGCGAAAAAAAGGCCTGGAGTGATTGGAAATCCAAATAATTGTGACTATGATAATGACCAAGGGTCCTACATTCACATTCCTCATGACCATGTAGCCTATAGGTATGAAGTACTTAAAGTTATTGGCAAGGGCTCATTTGGACAAGTCGTAAAAGCTTATGACCATGCAAATCACATGCATGTAGCCCTTAAGATGGTTCGCAATGAAAAACGCTTTCACAGGCAGGCCCAAGAAGAAGTAAAAATTTTAGAACATCTTCGCAAACAGGACAAGGACAACACTATGAATATTATTCACATGTTGGATTCTTTTACTTTTCGGAATCATATGTGTATAACCTTTGAGTTACTTTCTATAAACTTGTATGAACTTATTAAGAAGAATAGATTTAAAGGTTTTAGCTTGCAACTTGTTAGAAAGTTTTGTCATTCCTTGCTCTTGTGCCTTGAAGCATTAAATCGGAACAGAATCATCCACTGCGATATGAAACCTGAAAATGTTCTTCTTAAGCAGCAGGGTAGAAGTGGGCTCAAGGTACGTATATAAGCATTTTGTTTTTAAGTTTATTTTACAGGAAAAGCTACTATAGCCATTCTATGTAGTAAGAACTTTAAGACATCCAAACTTAAATTCAGACTGTCCAACTTTGTGGTTTTAATTGAATTAAAGGTGTTTTTTTAAGTATATTGTCTTTTGTTATCTTTAAGTATTTTAAATGTTTTTCTCTGTAACCTGTGCCAATTTTTGAAGTTGCAAATAGGTCAGTTGTATAGTTCTATTGTAAAGCTCAGTTTCTTACATCATGATTTGATTTGATTTCTTGATTATTTTTAGATGTATCTTTAAGGTTTAAATTTAAAATTTCCAGCTGTTTTAATCACTTAATAAATCTTTGGTTAATGAATTAAAAATTTTACAACAGGGACATTAAAGTTTTATAATAAATTACCTTTCTTATCATCTATATCAGATAGCAAAAACAATTCAAATATTGTAAAGTATAAGCAGAACTACTTTAATTAGATAACATATTATGCAATTATGAATCACCACAAGTATAATTTTAATTTTATTATGTTTGATTAGGTTAAACTTTTTAGCTTAAATACAGTGAGTATATCAAGCGTTCTGTTCCCACAAAAATCACAAAAGAACCAGAACCAATAAAAATACTGGAAATCAATCAGCAGACGCGTCACATTGCCAAAAAAACTTGATTGGTGCTAACTGGTTTGTAATTTCTCTAGGAACCATGTTTATAGCATAATAATAATTTACTGCTAGGGCTTCTCAAAGTATTTCTGTTTTTGGTTTCATAAAGCAATTACAAAAGACAGAAATAGTTTGAGAGTGCTCCAGAGCAGTAAATTGAAATCAATCAATCAAATCAAAGATTTTTTTGATTATGAATTAGGTACCTACCAAGTTTTTTTCTCTCAGATAATGTCTTATTTAAAAGCCTCTATACCTTAGCTGTACCAATGTTTAAACAAAATGAGAAAACATATGTAGATGGTACAAAGAACAACTTGTATATATTTTTTCCATAATAAATAGTAGATATACTAACTACATTAAAAGAAGGAGCAACATTTTAATATTGCTGTACTAACTGGTACAGATAGATTTAAAAAAGTAGGTAAAATAAAGCTTTTAAACCTTTATTTTTACCAACAATTAGCCTTCTTTTCTAATAATGAATATTAAGCATTATCAAATTATAAAAAAAACTCGAAAAAAAATACTGTTATCTATTGGAGGAATGTATGTATGTATCCTTTTTTATATTCTTATTCGAAGTATATGTCCTGTTTCCTAAATATGCAGAGGTCCAATTCTTAAAACTGGGGAATTAATACGCCATTTTGAGGTAATTTTGCCAGAGGAATTTGGTCTCTGCTAGTTTCAAGAATTGGGCCCCTGGATGGCTACAAATTTCACAGTAAGATAATAAAGCCATTAACTCACCCAATCAAATCAATAACCAGAGTAATCAAACAAACTAGGGTAATAAAGCAAGTTGGCAAAAATTAATATTTGTTGTGATTCGTCAAATCATTACATAATTAATTCTCTTTAATACCTTAATTAATTACATTAGCTTTATCTTGTTTTTTTTGCTGGGTTAATAATTTTATATTTATCACATGGTGAAGAATATTTTAGTATCTTTAATATTGTAAAAACAGATTTAAATCAAGAAAAATCATCTTGAAGTAGATATATTCTAATTTTACTCCCTGAATGAATAGGGTATAATACGAAATTAGTCGGAATTAGTCAGACTTGTTCTGTATTTTTTATCATGTAATTTTAAAGAAAATTGGCCCAGTAGAGAATTAAGAACTATTCACTTAGTTCTCAAAATAAAACTCTTTTAGGTGATAGACTTCGGATCTTCATGTTATGAACAAAATAGGGTATACACCTACATTCAGTCAAGATTCTATCGGGCACCAGAAGTTATTTTGGGAGCTCGTTATGGGATGCCTATTGATATGTGGTCTCTAGGTTGTATTTTAGCTGAGCTTTTGACAGGTTTCCCCCTGCTCCCAGGTGAAGATGAAGCAGATCAATTAGCTTGTATTATGGAACTGTTAGGGATGCCCCCACAAAGACTTCTGGACCATTCAAAACGAGCTAAAAATTTTATTAGCTCCAAAGGGATACCGAGATACTGTAACTGTTCAACTTTAGGTGATGGTAAGTTTTGTATGCGTACAGCAAGAGGTTGCTCTAACTATGATTATTTCTTGGCAGGCACCGTTGTACTCTCCGGTGGTCTTAGTCGCAGGGGTAAGCCAAGGGGGCCTCCTGGCAGCAAGGATCTCAAGAGAGCCCTAAAGGGCTGTGATGACCCCCTCTTTTTAGACTTTATGCAGCGCTGTCTCGAATGGGATTCTGATACAAGGATGACGCCAAATCAGGCCCTACGACATGCGTGGTTAAGGAGAAGGTTGCCAAGACCTCCAGGAGAAAAGGTATGTTTGGTGTAGTCTAGCTGAAAGCTAAAGCTGTGGACAAAAAGTATTTAACGGTATGTGGAACAAACTTTAAATTATATTAAGTTTAATATAAACAATAGGTTTGAATATAGTTCAGTAGTTTGGAATACTTCAATGTTTTTCTGAACAATAAACTTTATATTATTTTATAAAGTTTGAGTCTTACAGTGCCATTTTTTAGGTTGACCAAAATAGTGCAGGAGTCTCTAGGAGCGGCTCCACAGGGGGTCCAAGGACCCCAAAAACTCAGCTGCAGCAGCAGAGTTCTTTCGGTGAGGGAGATGCATGACGTGGTAAATACTATTTCCTTTATCGGTGTTGCGTTGAAAGTCAAATTAATGGCCAAAGGTGCCGATTAGTGGCCCTTTGGGCCACGTACCGTTGGGTTCAGTTCCGGTATCATAATGGTTACCGGGGTATTGATGTGTAAACTGTTTTATACATTGTTACGTGAATTGGTATGGTTTTTCTGGAACTTTACAGGGTTAATGTTTGTAAAAATGTGGCGTTTGGGAATTAATAATATTGATTTAAGAACAATAATATATTTATTTACCCTTCAATCAAACCATATTTAACTTTCCACTCTTGATCTATATTAGGTATTTATACAAGGTATTCCATATATAAACTGAAAGATTAAAATAGTTACATCTAGAGCTAAATTTGGATATAGGTGTATAAACACGTCATTTTGCCTAATAATGTTGTACAATTACATATGTAAAATTTTATATCTAAATTTAGTTTTAGATTTAGGTACTTGTTTTAATATTTTAGATTAATTGGGACACCATTTTTACATTGTTTTTGTGTAAAGTGTAAATTTCATAAATTTTAATCACTTAATATAGATCATTATTATACTTTTTTGCTTTAATTTGAATTGAAAATTATAAATCGGCATATATTTAATTTTTCCTGTTCCTAATACCCCTTAACCCCCTGCAGTAATATTGGTAAAAGTTATTATTGTCTTTACATGAAATTTTTTTTTGGGTGCGATAACTCGGCCAATAAAATTGCGACAATAGTTTTTTTATGACACATACACATGGGGAGGGGATAAAATGAAAAACATATACATGTCTAAACCCCCACATGAATTTTTAAAAGGAGAATTTTAAAAATTAAAATCCTGTAAGTTTACAGAAAACAGAGGTGACTTATTGAAGTCATAAAATAAGTTTTATAGAAATTGGAACTGTTATTGTTATGACGCGGAAATGTAGGGTAATGAATTAAAATTGTGTTTGTGTGGCACTTAGTTGTTCCGGTGAATTGTGGCTGTCGGATTTGGGATGATGTTTGGGAAAAGTATTCCTATTCAATGCATTATTTGCTTTTTGTAAGAGACTTTTTCTACTTGTTTATACAATTAATTTAATTTTTCTGGTGTTATATTGATTATATTCTAATCGTGCACAACACCGTAGTGGTAGATTCAACAACATGGATATGAAATGGGCAATGGGGAATTGGTCATTCAAATAAAAATTTTGAAGATTAATATTCTTTTAATAGCTTAGATTATTTTACCCTATTCCCAAGGATATAACTTTGCTTTGGCATAGTTGTTTTTTTAACTGCATTATAGAAATAATTTCACGTAGCCCAGTTGGCGCCATGGTGCCTAAGAAATCAATATTATACTGCCACTTCTCAGTGGCTGACCCTTGATAAAATTATTATTATTATTGCTTTATTAATGAATATGTTGTTCATCCTAGGGTTTATAAAAAAACCTTTATACCTTTTTAATTTTAGTGAAGCAAGGTCAGATTTTTTTTACAATGTTAAATTTTTGGTTTTTGAATTTTTCGAGACTTTTAAGTGGGTAATTTGTATTTCTTTGCTTGGTATTAATTTTTGGTTTTGCAGAAAATTGAGTATCCTATTTGTTTTCTACTGCTACTTCCGTATTGATTTTTTTTGCCATTGCAAAATTTTAAATTTTCCCATACTTGTTTCGGATAATTATGGATTTAGAAAATAACCAGTATAGTACTTTGAAAAAAGAAAAATATTAGATAAGGTATTTAAAATGCGTACTGTGTATCTGCCTGTCTTATTTTTCTAGTAATTTGTATTTAAAAAAATGGGGATTTGCATGTCTGTATAGTGGGTTTTGCTCTCAGAAATGGCATTATTTATTGTTATAATCAGTAATACTAGTGTCAGATAATGACAGGTTTATTTTTAGTGTTCCGTGCTAAAATTAGCAAAACACAACACGTGGAATCACTTTGGTGTCCGTCCGTCCGTCTGTCACAGGCGATTTTCTCTGAAACTATTGGACGTAAAAATTTAAAATTTAGCACAGAGATATAGTGTGGTGGCCCAATTATAGACGTGAAATATAAAAAGTTCAATTTTGATTCTGTGGGTTAATTTCAGGGGTAAATTGGAAAATGGGGAAAAAATTCAAGGGCATCGTGTAGGGCGACCGGATCGCGGTCCGAATCCGGACCGCGGAAGGTAGAAAACGAGACCGTCAAAAAAATCTTAATAAATTTGTAACAACAAATACCTATCTACCTTTTATTATTTAGGAGTTAAAATAAAAATTAAATACCAATAATATGAGGTTGCCACGTTCCTTTTCGAAAAACCAAAATTACCTGCGGTCCATTTGAACTTTTTTTTCCTCCGGAGCTCGATAAAATTGTTCAAAAGTATCCGGACCCCACTAGAAATTACTTGCCGACCCCTGGTGTAGGGTGTCAAATGAAAGCTTATTGTAGTACGAATTCAACATTATATATGATGTATTTTTTATCCATTTCTAAACATTCTTCAGGAAAAACGCTTAAAAATTGCTGTCCCCCACCCTCATCACCAAAAAGATCGCTCAGAAAAATCTGAAAAAAATCGTGATCATTGAGAATTATGTGTAGATTGAGCCTAAATTATCACGATCGAAAAATTCTAGCGCGATCAATTGTTATAAACAATTTGATTGTTTATTTCCTTATAACTGCTGAAGCATTAGTTTTAGAGAAAAAGTTTTTCAACAAAAAATATTTCTCACGATGTAAGGAACAATTTTTGTCCTTACACGTTTTTCAAAATTTTTGATTTGACTCAGTCGAAACGCTCCCCACTCAGCTCCGCGCATACGCGTTGTGATACTGCGTTGGTGCCGTCGGCGGCAGATGGGCGGAGATCGGGCGGCCGAGGTTTGCTCAGGTTAAGTAAGCTGATGGCACGGAACACTAATTGTGCAAGTACAACTTGCACTTGACCGAATTTTTTTAAATTTATTTTCAAGCAAATATAATGTTAAAATTTATACATTGGAGGAGATGCATGGCCAAGTGCACTATTAATTTTTTTATAAGACTATAAAAGGACCACTGCGATATACAATAAAAGAAGGCAACTTGGACTTTTTATATCTATGTATGAATTTTTTAAGTGACCTTTTGGAATAATTTATTTTAAATTTTTATTGTGCATATTACGAAAATAGGGTGAGCAGGTATATAGTAAGTATATACTTAACACACTGAAGGGGGCTTCTCCCACTACCTATTTTATTTGTGAGTGTTTTAGTTAATTTTTTTATCATATGTAACCACACTATTTCATGATATTTATTTCATGTTCATTTTATTGAAAGGTTGTGCAATGGGGGTGTGTTTTGAACATACATTTTAAAAATTTACTGCCTTTGTATTATTTTAGATATAATTTTTTTCCGCAGTTTTGTGTCGTTTTTATTTATAAAATTATTTTACCTATATTGTTCATTTTATAGTTTATATTGCTAAATCAAATGTAAAGAATTGTGTGTACAGGGTGTTTCATACATTGCTGGCCTTACTTTCTAGATGCATCCTGTATATTGTCAACAGTTAAAAATAGAAAATTAAATTTTAATAAAAGATTTTGTGATACTACTATTACTACGAAAAGTGATATAAAGATCCAATATCATCATAAGTCAGATATTTTGTATGTCTAAATTTTTTACAGTAAGATTATTTTTAGGTTTTGGTCAAAGAAGGTGTAGGCTTTATTTAAATGTTGAAAATTCATAATTTGAAATAAAATTGCAACCCTTGTTTGACCGAAAGTTTTTGTGTGATTTTTTAGATGTTATGCAACAACCAAATATCAAATTCTAGTTATAAAATAAACAACTTTAAAAAACATATGTTTGCTCAATCAATACAGAAACACAATCGTTATTTGATTTTTTACGCTAGTTTGATCAGTAAAGTAAAAAAGAAAACCGAGCCAAGCAACGCTATTATGAAAATTAGGTTAGTACTAAATTTCGGCTTTATATAAAACTATTATTAACGGCGTGGTCAACGCAAAATTTTGTTTAGGTGCAAAAGCACCATTTAGAAAATTTTCTGGCTAAACAATACATATACTTAATATTCGAGGAAGCTCCCTCTACTATCCAAAAGTGTAAGGACATCTAAAATCTACAATTTGTTGGAAGACATCAGGAACAAATTAGAAGCTTTTTGAACCTAACTTAAATTTTGAGTTGATTTGAGTTTTTAAAATTTTCAGCATTCAGCAGTCTTAGTAATTATTAGGCTACATTTTCGGTAGCTCACCTTTTGTGATAAGTTTTTACTTTTAAGTTAATTTCTATACAGGGGCATTGTAAAGATAGTAATTTATTTTGCAGCGCTCCTTGCATAATGCTGATCTTTTAATCTCAAATGTACATAAATTTAGTGTAATTGTGTACAAGGTGTCCTAGAAAAGTAGTATTTTCTAGCTGTACGCTAATTTTTTGTTTTTATTTTAGACTGCCCTGAATATCATACATCTTATATATACCAAAAAGGGGTTTTTTAACGGCATTGTTTTTACTTTTATCTTTTTGTATAGATGTAATATAGAAAAAGCGACGTCTAGAATCAACTGTTTGTGCTTTTAAACTCTTAAGTTGTAAATACATTTTTTTAAACAGAATCATTAAAAAATTCCTTGGTATTCGAAATTTTACGTTTTAATGTACAGTGGAATAAGAAGTAATCAGGGTAAAAATGACAGTTTGTCTTAATGTGCAACGATAGTTGGCCTCAGTAGATTACTCAAAAGAGGTATAGTAAATGTTAGTCTGTATGTGGCGACAGAGGTTAAAATATACCCAGCTTGCGTACATTATTCCATGTCATAATAAACAGAGGTCCAAAAAGTTGTTTTTTTAAATGGACTTCTAGATTTCAGTCACAAAAAACAATGGTTATTTCCATGGATGCATTGTATTTTATTATTATTTTTGTAAAAATGCAGATTATTCTATTTTAAGAATTTTTCTGCTGTGCTTGTTCATCGTCTTTACAAAGAAAAAATCTTGCATCTGTCAGATTGTGCTTTAAACCTTTGAAAACAAAAACAACTTTTTTACCGGATTGTTAATATTGTGACGACACTGTACATAACACTTCACTCACGTAAGGGTTATAGTGACTTCACCGCTTTATTGCACTTTTTTTTGTTGCTAATTTCATTGACCAATGCGAGAAGGTTTTTTAAAGAAATTTTTAGTTCCGATGACAAAACTTTACGAAAATTTTAAACTCTAACATGAGGTTGTTTTTAAATTCCTAATCAAACAAAGGTGAAAGCAATGTGATTTTTTAAAAAAATTTGAGTGTAATGAGTTCTATGAAATTTCTACATTGATATCTCGCCTGCAAGAATATTCAGTTAATTTCATCTTGTAGGATGTGTATTACGTTATACGATCCAATATAAACACCCTGTATATTTTTCATAATTTCTGCTTTTTCTTCTGGCTGTGTAAGTAGAGTGCCTAGGAATGCAACCAATCAAGATTCTAAGTTGCCCTATATGTAATAAATACATAATAATTGTGTAAATATAATTTAAGAAATATTGGAATAACTTTCATTCAATATTATTATTACTTCTCGGCACTCTTTATTTGGCTAATTGGAATATCATATTGCTGACGTTTTCTGTATTTTTTTTGTAGTGGCCGTAGTTTTTTTTAAAAGACATTAGATAACCCACTTAAAAATCTAAAGAAAATTTAAATAGTGAGAAAAAGACAAAAATGGCAACGAAATTACTATTCTAAATCGACTTGAAAATTATTTATATTAATAGTAACTTAAGCAGGTACAGATATCAAAATTAACTGGTCTAAATTACATATAGGTAAGTGTTTTCTAGTTCGTTTTATGGTTTCCATTTAAGTATCATCATAATTTTATGAACTGGAATTTTCCGTTATGGCATTACTATTATTTATTTTAATCAGTACAAAATTATCTTTGTTTTGCATAGCTTTTTAATAGTTCCGGGATATATGACGAACATTTGTAAGCCAGCGTGCTGATTACTACAATTTTTTTTAATTATGCCAATTTTCAGATTTACAAAACTTATATTTTGGGTGTATCCCTCTCCTACTATCCCATATGTATAAGTTTTTTTATACGCTTCACCATGAAGGGAGACAATTTTTGTTTCCCTGTAGTAGCAATCGGTAAAAAATTTCGAACGTATAAATTATTAACTTTATTGCAATTAGTTATTAAGTGGGTTATTTATATTATCTTTCACAAGCGAAAACAAATTTTTATCGATGTGTTTGGTATGATCTATTTAGATATAAGTTTTTGACTGAAGTAGTGTATTTCCCTAACGCACAGTTTTTTTAAAACTTCCTTGGTATTGTTTATTTCGGTATGTTGCATGTTCAGTTTTACCACTGTTTAAAAAAAATTCGAAATAATTGCAAAAAATAACGTGCACTATTAGTTTTGTAAAATTAATTTTGTAAATTATTGTTTTTAGTTTCATAGCGTGGCGTAAATACGAGGGAGTGCTAACAAGATTTTACATACAATTGTTTATATCTACTTTGAAATTGGACAGATAATACTGTTTTTAAAGTTCCTAACAGTTGTACTGTTTATTGATGTGTTCTTTTTTATTATTTTTTTGCATTATGCGTGGTTCTTTCTAATTAAAATACCCCTTTTTGAAGAAGTGTCCGAACAGTCTTAGTTTGGGCACATATCTTTGCTATTACTAAAAATAGGGACACCAAATTGTATGTGTATCTTATTAATTAATAAATCTACTATTTTATGTAAATTAACTTTTTCAACCCTCTTGAGGGGTAACGCTAGGGAGTTGAGGTCAAAAATCTCAATTGCAACCCTATGCCGTGTGGTTCTTCATTTTAAAGGTATTCAAAAAAGAAACATTTTACGGCAAACCCGAGGTCCTTATCTTAATTCGTTTTTAAATGGCAAGCCTTTAAAAATTTAAATACCTTTATTTTTCTTATTACCCTAAAAGTTGTTTAAAATGACCACCCTGAACTTCTTGGCAGTAATAAAGTCGATTTTGGAACTCGCTTCTCACTTTTCGAGAATGGCAGGTGTTTACTTCTTGGCAGAGTTCTAAAATCGACTTTATTACTGCCAAGAAGTAATGGTGGTCATTTTGAACAACTTTTAAAGTATCATGAGAAATAAAAGTACCTACGTAATTTTTTTTTCACTATTTTAAATTTTTATTGGCTTGCCATTTAAAAACGAATTAAGATACAGACCTTGGGTTTGCGGTAAAATGTTTCTTTTTTTAAGGCCTTTAAAATGAAGTACCACACAGCATAGGGTTGGTTGCATTTAAAATTTTTGACCTCAACTCCTTAACGTCACCCCTCAAAGGGGTTAGAAAGTTAAATTACATAAAAAGTAGATTTATTAACCCACAAGATACACCTAAAATTTGGTGTCTCTATTTTTATTGATATATTTATATTACTAAATATTTATATGTAATAGTAATAATTTTGTACCTGCACGGTGCCTATTGAATTTTAAAATACCCCTCCCCTTTTTTTACTTCTTAAAACTTTTGACACTCCCTCGTACTATTTTTTTTTTTTTTCGAAAAAGAAATATTAATTTAATATAGTACCCTCGTAAATCACGTCTGATATTCATTGTATTTTTCACACTAAAATACCACACGGTGTGCCTCGACTAAGTTTAATCCAAGGGCTTCCATTTTTTTTTCAAAATTTGTTAAAGTAGTGTGGCCTAAGTAATTTAAGCCCAAAATGAAAATCCTAGATCAATATTTTGAAAAGAAAACTTGATTTTAGTAATTTTTTTTAGCTGGGCAGCTTTATTTTATGAAGAAGAGTAGTATCCAACTTTTTTAAGGCGTATAATCTTCTTTTAAGTCCTAGAAACAATATCTTATTAGTGGAAATATTTAATATTTTTAAATAGCTTTGATAATCCTGAGAAAAGTTGAAAAATGAGTTTTTCTTCAGTTTTTGGAACCTATCTCTGAAATGGTACGTCCAAATACGGTGGTTTATGAATTCATTTCAAAGATAATGCAATTATCTACAAGTCAGAAAAAATTCCCTCGCTATCTACATCTGTTCAAAAGATATAGCTAACAGAAGTTGTAAAATTCGAACAAAAAAATTGTGGAATCAGAATGTTGTGATATATTTCAATTATTATAAGTTATGGTTAAAACTGTCCATCATTTTCAAAAAGTTGACCCATTTTGCTTGAAATTGAGTCAACTTTTTGAAAATGATGTGAACAGTTTTAACCATAACTTATAATTATTGAGATATATCACAACCTGTTACCTATATCTTTTGAACAGATGTAGATAGAGGCAATTTTTTATTGATTTGTAGATAATTGCATTATCTTTAAAATAAATTCATAAACTATCGTATTTGGACGTACCACTTAAGAGAGATATGTAGGTACCAAAAAGTGATGAAAAACTCATTTTTTCATCTTTTTTTAGAATTATCAAAGCCATTTAAAAATATTAAATATTTTCACTAAGAATATATTGTTTCCAGGACTTTAAAGAAGATTATATGCCTTAAAAAATTTTGATACTACTCTTTTTCACAAAATAAATCCGCTCAACCTAAAAAAAATTGGTAATTTCAAGTTTTCTTTTCAAACTATTGATCTAGGATTTTCATTTTGAGTTTAGATCACTTAGGCCACTTCACTTTAACACAGTCTGAAAAAAACATGGAAGTGGGAAGACCTTTGGGTTAAACTTAGTCGTGGCACACCGTGACTACAGTTATTTTTGACTTCATACTTGACAAATGCGTTTTTTAAATTAATGACGGCCGAGAAGGAGTTTGAAAATTCAGTGAATAATTGGCACTTCTGTTTCAGGTTAACTTATAAATAATTTTAAAATCGATTACTATTAGTTTTTAATTACCTAGTTTAATTGTTAGGGGCTAAAATGTGCTCATCGTGTACAGGGTGTTTGTTATAAATGGGCCTCTTCGATTTTTTTCTGTACTATTGTGTTAGGAAGAATTAAAAAATGTCTTATGCCCCAGTATGTGTATTTTATTGAAAAAAATAAACTGAATTTAAATTATAAATGCCCATTTACGCAAAACACTCGGTATATAAAATGGCCCCCATACTGCCGACTGCTTAAAAGGGCTTGATCTCTTCATTATTATTAAGGCTCTGGACAACGTTTTTATATATCACTTTCGTGTAGATAAAAGATATATAAATACAAGGTATAGATGAATCTAAAAAAGACTTTTATTGTTTGAAAGTAACTTAAAAGTTCTTGCATTGTTACTTTTGAGCTAATGATGTACCGCGCACTTTTTGATTTCTGTGGATTTACGTTTTTAGATCGACTTTCCTGTCAAACATGAACGAACAAGGCAATCTCTGTTAGTTTCGACAAATTTTGACAGAAAATTTGTTGCGTATGTTCGCAACAGATAACTTAACCCAGCTAAGTTTATAAACTAACTGTTTAAATTTAGCAAAGATGTGATTGTATGTATTGTTAAGTCATGTTTATATATCATACTAATAGGATTTAAATACAACTCTCTTTATTAAAATTATTGTTTTTCTAATTCTCCATCCCATTTCCTGGTGATACATGCCAATATTTAGACAACTTTGCCTACTAAGAAGTACTACCATAGACTAAATAATACTCGATTACAAACTGAATCCCGATTTCACCCCCTTAGGGGTTAAATTTTAAAAAACCCTTCCTTAGTGCTTGCCTAAGTTATATGAGAAACCTCTATGCAAAATTTCAACTTTCTAGACCCACCGCGGCTGTGCGTTGATACGTCAATCAGTTTCTTCTTTTATATATAGATAAACTTAAAGAAAAAACATACTTAGAAAAATGTAAACGTTTTTATTTATATAAAAATCAACATTTAAAAAAATATAGATTAAACAGATTATTTAGGAAATCTCAAAACGGCACCTGGTTACTTATTTTTACCGGAAATTTAATATGTATATTCTTAATCTTTATCTAAAATTACTACAAGCTCAGCAAAGGAGTCTCTGAGAGCAGCAATAAAGTCTGATCCCTTTTGGTATGGTGGGTAACTTGTTACCAGAACACCTAGTTCATCATCTCGAATAATGTACCTGGAATAAAATATTTATTTTTATTTACCATTCAATGTAAAATTAAAACCTAATTTAGAATAAACACACTTTACAATTTTTTATCGCGATTTATTCTTGTTCAAAAGTTGCTTACGCTATTCCAAGTCCATCCCTTTCCACAGGTCCAAATCCTCCAGCATAGATAACCGGTGAGCTTAACGTACTAGTACTCAGAATAATATGGTTCAAATATGCATAATCTGGATCATCAAATATATTGCATAATAAATTCGTTTTTTCTGCAAAATGTTTTAATGCAAACAAATGTCTATCAAATCCTTGTCCCATGGCTGCTTCTCTAGTCAGTTGATTGTGGAGTCTTGAACAATCGCCTATGATCAGTTTCTGTTGATTTATGGAGGGCTTGTCATTGGAGTTGATAGCTAGAGTAAAGGCCTACTTTTATTTTTATAGATTGTGAAGCAAAATTTTTGGTTTAAAATGGCATACCTTCGTCAGTGTGGTGATGGGTCGGACAGTTTCGGTACGACCGTGTTTGAAGGCGGCCGTACTACAGGATTCATATGTAGGGACAAATTTTCCAGTCATTTTGTGATAACCAATCTAAAAATTATACAAATAGTGTTAAGAATACACTATATTTTACAAGAGTTTAAAATTCTAATATAAAGAAAGAGAAGGGAACTTACTTGAAATCCTAACTGCATTACTGCATCAGGACTGACAGCTTGTTTTTTACAAATGTTCTTGCCCACTCGATCAAAAATGAGGTAGTCAATGTCTAGGGACTTGCAAAAATACTTATACTCTTTTTTGGCTCCTTGAATACAATTTTTCAGGTTGTCATTTAAATTTATATCTGAAAGAAGATATATACCAATGTAATTAAGTGTAAAAGAAAAGACAGTGGTCATATAAAACTGCTTTTTACATAAATATGCTTTTAACATTACCTACCAAGTCTTATAATGTTGTTAACATCATCATCATAAGGTTTAGTGTTAGGATGAACAAATGTATTTTCAATGGAATCTTTATAAATGTCTTGGACATATCTTAACACTGCCACACCATCACCCCATGAATGCTCAAAGTTAACTGCTGCTACTCCATCTTTGCTTACTTGAAGGGAAAATGATTTATCAAACCATCTGAAGGAGAAAAACATTCCAAATATTAATAATTGTGTTTTGTATTGTTTAGATTTCAGTTTTAAAAAATATTTTTTTATATATACAAGAAAGAATGGTATAAAAAAATATATTTTTCTACTTTCTAGTTGACACTATATGTATGTATTAACAAAATTGTTACCTATTTTCTCCATCTCCGTGTAAGAAATTTCTGATAGTGGCATAGACATCTCCATTAAGAATAATGTCATCAAGACAGATATTAAACAGAGCAGAGTCAATTAATTTTAAGCTAGTTTCATTATTATTATCGGCTAATTCATGCCTTATAGTAGCCCATCGGTTTCTTTCCATGGTTGTTAAAATTCCTATCGGGTATTCATTTTTCTCAATGTCATCTTCTAAAATAAATTTGAGTCTGGCAAGTATTTTTTCTGGCGATAATATTTCTCCATAACGATCTAAGACAGCAAATGCATAAAAATGCCCTTTATGTTGCACAGTTATATGGTTTCCAGGAAGATTTTTTTCCAGTCTATCTATATCACTCTCTGGTATTCTTGTAGAGTTAAATAAACTTGGATATTGTGACATATCAAGAGGGTAAGCCTTAAACATGTAGGCACCATACCAAGCTAGAAATTCTGGCAAATTGCTACATACATTTCGAAACATTTCAGTGTCACTTCTTTTTGGATTCAAATGATAAACCTCAGGTTCAAGTAAATTTGCTCTAAGCGATTTGTAAAATCTGATGCTGCTTATAATTAAATTGGCACTTCGAATGAGTTGATCATTGTATTCTTTACGGTGGTCATTATGAATTACAAGCATTGGATTGTAATTTATGGGTAGAGGCTTACGTTCTTTTAAATAAGTATTAAACCAAAGCTCTGATATGTAGCTGGTGTTCTTGTTTTGTCTGTCATAGTTTTTTAAGAGCTGTTGTAGTTGCTTGCCAACATTTTCTTTAAATTGATTTACATTAGCTTCTGTTTTTCGATATGCTTCATCTATTAAAAGAGGTTTCTGAGCTGTAAGATATCTTTCACATGTTAATTCGAGTTTTGGTATAGGAAGACGAGGTAAAGAGGCTTGAAAATGCATCGTAGGAACTTGGCTTCTTTGGATAAACTCATAATCTATAGGATATTGGGTCGAACTAAAAGCTTTTCTAAGAATTTTCCATTTTGATACGGGTGAAACCGTTGAAAGTTCTGCTAATCTTTGAAAATTCATTCTTACAGGTGGTTAGGCTTGTAATAGAAATAGAGAAATTCTAATAGAACTAAAATATGAATGGTATTTTACCATTAGAAAGGTCAAAAGGTTAGGGTTAACTGAAGAAAAATAATATATGCACTAAGAATACCTCGACATCGCGAAAAATTAAATATAAACAGGTACCAAATGTAAACAAAGTTCACGCGGAAATAAACAAAAACCCTGTGTTTCGTCACGTCCTCACGTCTTAAAATTTTGACATACCCCGTATCTGCAAGACCACACTCTTTTGGAGCATTATCAAGAATTCAAGAAGGGACAGCGTCAATTCACATTAATTGTCCTCGTCTAATCAACTTTTTTAAAGAAATAGAGGCTGTAAAGAACTGAATATAGGTGATCACATGATCAACTAATGCCACATCTAACTCCAGGTCACAATAGTCAAGTCGTTAATTTTAAGGACTGAATAAATTTATTTTAATTACATCCACACGCCTCTAATTTAAAGAGCTGTGTGATTACATCCCATTGTTTATCCTATTTTACATTATTTTCTTTTGTGTCTTTCCAGTTTACCTTTATTTTATATATCTTCGGATACTCACGACATCTGTAGACTAAAATCGAAACTAAAAATTCCGCATTAGTAAGTTCCTATTTATAAAACTGTCCGTAATAAAAATTGATATTTATTTTCACTGTCATGTTATTTAAAATATTCCAAGAATATTAATTGTCTAATTTAGTACAAGTACTTCTCAGTGATATTAGTTCGCTCATCGCTTAGAAAAATGAGCAAGAAAGGAAACTCTGGTGTCGAAATAGCACCATTACGGCCTCTGGATGATTTTTTGTTGGAAGCTGCTAGATTTCAGATCCCAAATTTTAAAGACTTGGAAAAATGGGGCAACAGAGTGACCAGCAACTTGCTTTATTACCAGACAAATTATTTTCTGTTGGCTTTAATTATATTTGTGATTGTTGGGTAAATATAAGGTTTTATTCATTTTTAATTATTGGATTGTACCTAATTTTTTTTCAGAGTAATCCACCCAGCTCGAATGATCTGTGGATGTCTAGCAACAGCTCTTATTTTTGCAATATTTGTTTACATTACGAATGAGAAAGCTTCAGCAGCTCAGTTCAAACAACACCATCCTTTAATATCTATATTTATCATATTTGGAGCTCTTTATTTTATTGCATACATGTTTCAAAGTCTACTTGTTTTCTTCTTGGGCATCTTGCTTCCATTTGCAGGTAATTTTTGAACATAATATTTACTCAGGATGGTTAACAAGGTCAGATGGTTATTATCTGAATGTAGTCTCTTGAAGGCCGTAGGTAAACTTAAATTTTTGTATATTTTTAGTGATATTTGTTCATGCTTCTTTAAGGCTAAGAAACATAAAAAATAAAATAGTGAACAGAGTGGAAGTACTGGGCCTTAAGAGTTCACCAATGGGGCTTTTTCTTGAAGAGATGGGTGTGGAAAGCGAGCTATTTTGAATCGAAGTGTGAGGATCTCCTAATTTTTCTGATGCATTTGTTTAGACAGCTTAGGAATCTTTGCAAATTCTCACGTGCAGATAAACCAGAAGAAGAAGTGTTTATTTACTCTAAGAGTCATTAAACTTGAAAGTATTTTGTATTTTAGTTGGTAACTATCTAAAAAGTATTTTTATAAGAAAAAATACTTAATACTGTGTGATAACCCTTATAGTTTTGATTTTATTATTATATGTAGCTATTAGCTGTAGGTAGGTACCTATATATCTTAAAAATGATTTTGCTTTTGCATGTTTTATACTTTATTTTGATAAAATTTTATATTTTCTTTAGTATAGTTAGTCAGCAAACAAAAAAACTTATCCTATTTGCTCATGTATCAAAGTATTCATAATAAAATACATATTCTATAAAAGCATTTTTTATTTAATGACTTCCGAGTTTTATAATAGGTTCATTCTGGTTCTGGCTAAAATAGACCCTATTGTTTTTAATAATTGGGCTTGACTGGGGGCTAAGTTACTGGGGCTAAAGTCGCCAAATCGGAGTTTTGCTTGAATGGGCCTAAGAAGGCTCCTTTAAAAATAGAAATGGGTCGCCCAATGGGGGGGGGGGGGGGAGTTATCCAACAAAGAAAATTGTGATTAAAAGAATATCTATCTACTTTAAAGGTGTTTATTTTTCAGTAATAACAGGTGCCTATTTATAAAAAGCTAAGCTGTTATCCATAATAAGAACTGTCAAGAGTGTCAAGTCCTTAATGTATGCTTGTTCTTACTGTCTGTAATAAAGTAACCGTATACGCTACATAGCTAGCCCTTTCTGCGCATGTCATTCGTTTTATTTACGTGACTGTTTAAAAACAATTCCATCAAGAAGATACAAAAGTTGCAGTTTTTTTCCGAATTATGCAATATTTCGTAGTGACGATCTGCATATCACCAAGTATAATTAAATATTGTTCCATTATTATTAAATTTTTACATTATAGTTTATAGATCCCGGAAAATAGGTGAAAATTAAAGGTGATAAAAATTTGTAGGTTATAAAATGATCCTCCGTTTTTGACCGGTTTTGTATTTTTCAGATGGCTGGGGCTCTTCCACCCCCGCCAGAGAGGTCTCCTCTCTACGACGCCATTACATGCGTTTTAAGCGACGCTTTGCGAAATGAAAATAAAGCGCAAAAGTTGGCCAACGAAAGGAAGAAGCAACTGGAGCTTCTCGAAGGTAAGTAGATGGGATTAAGTTTTCTGATCTAAAGAGATTGGTACTGATCAATTTTTATTTACTGTAACTAAAAATACTGTCTGGTTAAAATTAGATATTCATAAGGGGTGTATAAGAAGTCAGGACATTAAAAACTAATCTATGTTAGAAGCTTTATGCTGGTGGTCTATCCGGACAGAAATAAGTTTTAGCAGCAGAAGCTATAACTCCACCTCAAATATACTCTTATTATTAGAAGTAAATGCTGCTGTTATTAAAACAGGGTATTTTATATTTAGACTTAAGACTAGATTTAGTTAAATCCAGTTCTTAGATAATCAAGTTTGAAGCTTATAATTTATTGGTGTTTAGAATACCCAATGGTGTTATGTGAAGTGATTCTCAGTGAAGAAGAAGCTCTGGTTGAAAGACATCTTGCTGCTACTTTCCTCAAAAACTATCTTGAAGAGTTATATAAGCATAAACTTCAAAATTCAGCCTTCTTTCAAACAGGAATGGGCAGGAGAATAGCCCTGCAGTTGCTCGAATATTTAGATAAGAGCAGTGTCATTTTAAGGCAGATGGTCTCATATAATTTAGCTCTGTTTTTGGCTTTGGGCTTCTGGGATACCTTGACTCTACAGCTGAATGATATGGTTATAAGTGATAATTCTGACACCATACATAATGCTGTTGTTGTACTAGCCCAGGCCATAGATTCCAAATTTTTTGACAGCCAAGATCACTACCAAGTTGAGCAACACTGGTTTGATGTACTTCTTGGTGTATTTAAAATGGTAAGTGCCTGTATTAAATGGGGTTTATTTTTGTATTGTCCTTGTAAAAAAACGTACCTCATTATTCTTGCAATGTGCTCTTTAGGGGTAACATAGCTACTGTTAATTAATATTTTAGACAAATATTCGATCAATGACTAGAGTCTATACAATCCACCCGATGTTTGTAATGATGAAGTATGTAAAACCTAATTCCAATTATGTTCCGGATTGTTGGACCAAGCTGTCTGAAGAATTTGAAAAAGCATTAAATGAAAGCTACTCCCCTTCCTCAGACTTTCAATTCAAGAGTGAAATCCTAAAGTGCCTTAATGACAGTACAGATGAATTTGTTGAATACTGCAATATTATAGTACCCCCTGTTTTACCAGCCATTGGTAACTTACTTACCATATGTTGTGAGCAATACAAGAAAATTGTTAGAGGATCAGAAAAGCCGCCGAAAGATGCAGGTGAAGAAGATCACAATGAGCCTTCAAATTTTTATGACTTGGTTAGCAGCATCTTGGAATTTATCTACTCTCTTGTGGATATGAACTACTTTGATGTACTTATAGAAGACTTGGATAATCTTCTATATTGCATTTTTATTTTTATGTCTTGCCATAGTGACATGGAGAGGCTTTTATATGTTGACTTATTGGACAAGGATCATCATTGGTCTATTAGGGATCTCTGCTGCCAAATCATAGTTGTGAGTTTTCCAAATCTGATGTTTATATAACAATAAAGGACAGGTAATTGTAGCTATAAACATTTTATATATTTTAGTTTGCTCTTGAGAAAATCGAGGCCCGTCGTCCAAACGGCAAAGCAATGTTCTTCAAAAGTATGTACAACGTCTTTCAGCGTTTGAGAAGTGAATTTGAGTCTTTATCAAATACCCCTGGCGACGCTTACAACGCCTTTTACGTGACTCGAGTCACAGAATCCATGATATTCGGAGTCGGTATAGTTAAGGAGAGATACAATCCAGATGATCCAGAATTCGCTTTTCCTCTGGACTTCTATATCAATCTCTGGACAGGCATGATCGACCATTGCAGCAGAATGTTGCAAGGGAGGATTATTTGGTTGGGCGGTGTATATTGTTCACAGCTGACTGCCAGTTTACTGAGCGTTCACATAAAGGCAATTTTGCATAATCTGAATAGGGATAATAAATATCTGCTTGTTCCTTCTGCTGAGTAAGTACCACTTAAAAATGTATGATTAAATCAAAAGAAATACATTTTTCCATGTAGGTATGTTTTGTTTAATACAAGTCCTGTATTCTAGTTCCTCACACGTTTTATTTGGCTCTAGGATAATACATATGTTTTAGGGCTTTGTGTAACCATCTCAAAATTGTTAAAAAGGTGGCTCCAGAAAAGAAATACATAATATCAACAATGGCAAGAGATATTATGAATTGCTTGATATCTGTAGTCCGAAAATCTAAAGATGATTTTCCTCTACATCATTCCTTGAACGCATTGGGATATTATATTAAGGTAAATTTCACTGTGCTTTTTTTTCATTAGATTGAAATCCACACGTTTCTTTTCTTACAGTCTTACAAAGAAGTTGCAACAAACAGCATAGATAATATTGAAGATATCCTGATCAAAACGATTGTAAGCCACTTCGTCGATACGTTCATCATGAAAGAAGTAAACTTCATTGTAGCAAAACTAGCACAGAATCAGAGCTTTAAAATTTTGATTCATGATAAGTTCTTAACTTTCTTGCAACATGTTGTGCACAGCTTGGAGCCCAAACAAATGAGGCATGATCCTGATAAAGCCTTGGATATTCTAAACACTTACAGCTTGTATTCTGAAACGGTTGATGACTACTTCATTCTTCAAACCTTCATGGGTGCGGCCACCCTCCTCAACGCCAATACAGACCGTGAGGCTGAAATTGACGAGTCTGCAGGAAATCTCCTGACCACTCTTCTAGTCAAATTTCCAGATAAGCTCAAGTTTATTCAGCAGATGCCCAAAGGTCAACCCGTCATAGATGAATTTCCGCATTTACTGGAAAAGCTCTTGGAGCTGGAAATTACAATCCCCGGACATGTATTGGGAAAGCTGGTGATTACAACTATATTTTCCCTTCCTGAGCTGATGGAACCCCACTTTGAGACTATTTTGAGGAATGTTATAACTAGTACTTGCAAAAACTACAAGAATCTAAGGGGCAACTGGATTATTTTTGCTTTCATTTGTATGATCAGAACCAGTAATGCATTGAGTTATTTGTCTGTTCTTCCTGGGCCTAATGGAGGTAGCGCCCTAAATTTCATCATGAAATTATGGATGATTGATTTTATACCGGAACTGGAAACTCTCGAAAGAAAAATTGTGTAAGTAAAAAAAATCGGTCAAGTGCAAGCTATACTTGCACCGTGCCATCAGCCCCCCACTTAAATTATTAATAGTAATGCACTCGCGTTTCCACTGAGCCAAATTAAAAATTCTGAAAAACTTGTAAGGACAAAAGTTGTTCTTTACATCGTGAGATATATTTTTTGCCGAAAAACTTTTTCTCTAAAACCAATGGTTTAGCAGTTATAAGGAAATAAGCAATTAAATTGTTTATAACAATTAATCGCGCTAGAATTTTTTAATCCTGATAACTGACTCAAACTATACCTAATACTCAATGTTCGTGATTTTTTTTCAGATTTTTGTGAGCGATCCTTTTGGTGATAAGGGTGGGGGACAGCAATATTAGTAATGCAGTCGCGTTTCGACTGAGCCAAATTAAAAATTTTGAAAAACTTGTAAGAACAAAAGTGTTCCTTAAATCGTAAGAAGTATTTTTTGTCGAAAAACTTTTTCTCTAAAACCAATGGTTCAGGAGTTATAGGAAAATATACAATTAAATATTTATAAAAATTGATTGCGCTAGAATTTTTCAATTCTGATAATTTTGGCTCAATCTACACCTAATTCTCAATGTTCATGATTTTTTTCTGATTTTTTTGAGCGATCCTTTTGGTGACAAGCAATTTTTAAGCGTTTTTCCCAAAAAATGTAAAAAAATACAAACAACATATATTGTTGATTTATGTACATACATACATCATATAGGTACATATATTGTCGAATTCGTGCTTCAATAAGCTTTCATTTGACACCCTACACAATGCCCTTGCAAATTTTGTTTTTCCATTTCCCAGTTTACCCCCCGAAATTAACCACCAGAATCAAAATTCAACTTTTTATACTTTACCTCTATAATTGGCCACCACACTCTATCTCTGTGCTAAATTTCAAATTTTTACGTCTGGTAGTTTCAGAGAAAATCGCCTTTGATAGACACATGAACGGACACCGAAGTGATTCCATTAGTATTCCGTTTCGCGAAACACAATAAATATTTTTATTTACCGTTTTTTGCAACCTATAACTATTTTTGCTTAAAAACCTTTTTTAGCGTTCTTTCATTGACGCAAATTATTCAGAACTGCCTAGAGAATGAGTCTGATTTCTCAAAAATGGAAGAGCTATGTATACCATTCGATCAGAAGCCCAACGAGGAATCGCCAACCGGAGAAGTCTTCAATGGCTTGGAATATTTGTATTACCTTCTGGTACAATTTTTATTTCATGAAGATAAGCTGGTAAGACTTATTCCCGAAATAACTTGTTTTTTAGTACCACCCATCTCTTCTGTATTATCCAACATGTTCAAGTCTTAATAATTCTTCATTATTTCAGCGAAAACTAAAAGCTCTCCCGGCTCAGCCATATGACTTTTCGGATTTCGGAGAAGATATGAGTAGCCGCACGGAGGAAGACAATATTCTCCTGTTTCACAATCATCCGTTTAATATTGATATTGTGAATCACACCGTATCATTCTTGAAGGCCGGCAGCGAGGCATACTTTAACATCGTGAGAAAATTTCTGTCGTCGACAGATTATTTCAAACTAAGAGATTTGGGTTGTAATGTACCAGACATCAATATCCAAGAAGACATGGAATGATTGGCGAATAAGTCTTAGTTTGGTGAAAACTAAATATTGTTAGCTTAACGAAATGTTATTTTAGAAATAAGTGTCATTTAATGACATAATTTTTTTTAGTTGTTAGTTGTTCACCAAGCTTGGACTTTACCAATACCAAATAGTTAATATTTTTACCACAAGGCTGTGCTATACTTTAATCTAGCCCTAGTTTTTTGTGTTTTTCGTTTCGTGTTTTTTAATATAATTGTTTTATGACTGATATCCATGATGGATATAATAAGTTAGTTGCATGGATGTTACTTAATACATCTTGAAAATAGTTATATAAAGACTGATCTCGTTTGAGGATCTTGGATTCCAATATTTTTATATCGTTTGTTCTAAATAAAGTTGATACTCAAAATTAAAAAATCTTTTATTTTTTTAACACATAAAATATAATGAATTGTATAACATCAGATTTTACAAGCAGATAAGACATGATTTCTAGGTGAAATCCTGCAGTCAAATACAGGTAAAATATCACAGTTACTTTCAGATTCTTGCAAGTATAAGAGTCTATCGTATAGAATAATGGATTCAACTATAGGTGCTAGAAGAAGTCTTGTAGAGTAAAACTTGACCACTTCTATCCAAGTGTCTTTAATAATGCGGTCATATTTATCCATATCACCATCACAAAATTTTACTGTAGGATTTTTTACAGCTTTATTACAGTATTCTTTGAAGGTCATTCCTTCTTCATATTTTACATTACCAACAGGACTGTGCCTAAAACTTTTATCTCTTTGAACTAAACAGTGTTCTAGTGCAGCTCGAAAAGCATGAATTTTCAGTTGACAGTGACTTCTAGTTTTAATTTTGTCTACATAATTTTCAATTGCATGGCATGCAGTCTCACATGATAGATAATCAAGTTGATAGTTTCTCTCTTTATAAAAGGTACTTAAGGGAAAGCCCCTTCTTTCTGGAGGATCCAAAGAAAGCTTCATATAGCAACAACTAGCCATATTGATGAAGGAAGTATTAGTGCAGTCACTGTAGAGACGCAGAAGGGTTGAACCAAGATTTCCACAAGGGTGAAGGCCTACAATGCCAAAACTAAAATTGGCATCAAAATTACCAAAAGCTTTTTTTACTATTGAACTAAATTCGTCACTGGAAAGGGTTGCTTCTATTCTTTTGTTGATGTGTATAGGTTTTCTAACATTTGAATGAGGAATTTTCTTTATAGACAGCATCCTTTCAAATTGGGAATCAAGATGTGGTGCCAGTGTTGTCAGATATTCATTTGCTTCAAATGTACAGACATTGAACCCATATTGATAAGCCAACATTCGACTTAAATGTCCTAAACCAGATCCTATGTCTACAATATTAAAACATTGCGTTTTTAATGCGGTCTGGTAACAAATTTGTGACATTATTTCAATCTCGTGACGTTTTTTGAGTTTGACATTTTTCCAAAAAAAATTTAGAAATTTCTTATCATTAATGGGAGAGACACAAATGCTTTCTGCCCTTTTTCGAGTTATAGAAAATGTCTTCAGTATTTTCCGAAGGCACAATAATGTTAGTGGAGCAACCGGGAATTTTAGAGGGTTTTCGTAATCCAACAGTTCCGCAAATTGCGAGATCCTATAGTTTTCTAAATATTGTTTCCAGCTATTTGGAAATTTTTGGGACCAATGGTTTTCCAAGTAAAAATCGGACACGTATGTGTTTAGTATATCTTTATAAAGGTTGTATACTTCGTTGCAAACAACTGCTGAAGTACTGGGCTTAAATAAAACCATTTTTTCTTAATTTAATTCCAAGAAATTTTGTTTGTTTGGCAAAAATCAAAATTTCGAGGTTATTTTAAAAGTTAAGGTGGGGAGGGGGAATGGGTGAAAGAATAAAAATATTTTTTAAGAATTTTCAGGCATATGCTAGTGTTTACCGCTGACGTTGCAGCTTGTAATAATTCCATGACGATGAAACTGTTACCGGTTACAACCTTTGTCATTGGGACTCTTAGTGGCACAACTGTTACGGTAATTACTTATAATTACCATTAATTATGGCTAATTACCGGAAAACCGTCAGCCACCAAGTAGCATAAAAGGTTCTGCCCGTCCTAAATTGATGATATTTGTTGGGCAAAAATCAAAATGTGTAGGTTTTTCAAAAGTTTAGATAGTGAGGGGAATGAGTGGAGGAATAAATATAATTTTTAAGAATTTTCAGGAATATGCCTGTATTTACCGCTGACGTTGCAGCTTGTAATAATTCCATAACGATGAAACTGTTACCGGTTACAACCTTGGTCATTCGGACTCTTCGTTTCACAACTATCACGGTAATGATTTATAATTATCGTTAATTGTGGTTAATTACCGGTTATTCGTCAGCCACCAAGTAGCTTAAAAGGTACTGCTCATTCTAAATTGATGATGTTTGTTAGGCAAAAATAAAATTTTTTAGGTTATTTCAAAAATTTAAGGTGTGGGGAATAAAAATAATTTTTTAGAATTTTCATGCATAAAGTATTTACCGCTAACGTAGCAGCTTGTAATAATTCCATAATGATCAAATTGTTACCGGTTACAACCTTGTTCATTCGGACTCGCCGTGGCACAACTGTTACGGTAATTATTTATAATTACCGTTTATTGTAGTTAATTCCCGGAAATTCGTCAGCTACCAAGTAGCTTAAAAGGTTCTGCCCATTCTAAATTGATGATGTTTGTTAGGCAAAAATCAAAATTTTTAGGTTATTTCCAAAATATAACGTGAGGAGGGGGAATGGGTGGAGGAATAAAAATAATTTTCAAGATTTTTCAGGCATATGCTAGTATTTACCGCTGACGCTGCAGCTTGTAATAATTCCATAACGATGAAACTGTTACCAGTTACAACCTTGGTCATTCGTACTCTTCGTAGCACAACTGTTCGGTAATTATTTATAATTTCCGTTAATTGTGGTTCATTACCGGCAATTCATCAGCACTAAGTAGGTTCCGCCCGTCCTAAATTGACTGGACAACGATGGTTCGCTGTGTAGGTTACGGTCAAGGGTACTATTACGGTATGTTTAATACGGTAATAATTGCTGGTAACTATAATTATGCGCCTATTTTGTTTCGATAGTTATTCACAATTACGGGAAATAGAACTGTCGAATTTGTACAGTTACCGTAACCTATGCATTGAATAGTACGTATTATCTCTTTTTATTGGTATTTCCATGCCCTATAAAGTTTTGTTACCATTCTCTAGTACATCAAACTGTGGGTGTTTAGAATTTAAACATATAGGCTGATTTGAATTTGTATCAGTCACTCCTCTAGAACGGTAATTCTAAAACGAGAGTATGTAATGTGGTATAGCCGTGTTTTACTTAATAGTTTCGCATTTGGAGACAAGGTTACATAATCTCTAGGTATCAATAATTGCTTTGTTACAGAATAGCTTCATTAATTTCCCAATTTCATGGGTATAATTTAGATGCCGAAACTGTGGTTGAAAGAAACAGTTCATGGTCTGATGCGAGACATAGGCGTTGTTAGGCAGTCAAGTTCAGGAGTGCTCAAGCCCTAGACCCTCTTCAGTATATGGCCAAAAATGTTGTTCATAGGGTGGAGGGTTGTAAATTTTGGGGGTGCTACGTAGAGTTTTGGGGGGTGCTAAGCACCCCTAAGCCCCCCTTAACTACGCATATGATGCGAGGTCGTGGGGTTGAGGTCTTGACTTCGCTTCAATAGTTATATTGCTTGCGGGGCAGATACCTGTAGTGAGGTGTTGGTGGATATAATATGTGCTACGACAGTGAGCTGTACCAGCGATCAATAGGAAAGTTCAATCCAGTGCCGCCAGAGTGATTGGTGACATAGTATATTCGAAAGCTGTATAGTGGTGAGTTATTAGTCGTTCTCACGTGGCCTACTCCTTTTAGGTTTCTGCTTGTCGGCAACGCGGTAGTCATGCTTCGAATGTGAAAATACTTGGGATAATACAGGTCAAATATTGGAACGCTATCCAACGCCGTAGTGAGATCAATAATCCCCAAATCAATGGCGAGATCCTAGTAGTTCCATCTACGTTTCGCCGTAAAGTGGTAAGATTTTTTTAATTAAAGAAAAACAGATGGCACAAAGCATCATGCTCTGCTAGTAAGTTCGAAATCGATGTTGCCGACAGATCAAAACCTTTTTTGTAACGTTTTGCCGCTTACCTATGTCGGCAAAGAAAGTATTTTTATTGAACTCTGAAGTTTCTTAGTAAGCTTAAATCAATGTTTTCTAACGAAAAAGAGTGTTTACGACGGATTAATCGACAATGAATTTGTGACAATTTAAATAAATTTTAAAATTTTAGAAGTGAAATCCCATTGGCTTCTTATATGTTCGAGTGGAGTGCAATGTGATACGTAATGGCGGGTAAGGCGTTACAGTGGAAATTGGTGGCTAATCCCACTGGGCCCCAACCTAGGCCACGCCACGGACACCGAGCAGTTGCCATTAAAGATTTAATGGTGGTTTTTGGTGGCGGAAACGAAGGAATCGTCGATGAACTTCATGTTTACAATACAGGTACTGCCTAGAGTTTTGACTGCTGGCTGGTAAATATGGCGCGTTCATTTGTTTTTGTTTGTGTATTAAGGACAACCTTATGTAAAGTTGGCTAAACTTTTCCCTAAAATACTGCTTTTTTGTCAGTAAAACCCATGCATTTGTTGCATTTTGTTTGTAGATAATGAAATGTCATTTTAGCTTGGATTTGTTTAGTCTGGAAACAAATATGGCGGCGTATACATAGTATCTATAGACGCGCAAACCCGGCTTTAATCATTATTTTTAACAATATGTTGAATTGCAGCTCCCTGAATTTCCTTTGCTTATGAGATTTTCGTTGAACTAGCATATGCCTACAATTTTCAGTTAAAAACTTTGTCTTTTCATTTTCGTGAATTAACCTATACATCTCCCTCTACAGGAAGCGTTTTGCGACCAATAGAATTCCTGTATCCAAGCGCTAATTTTAAACCATATTTCGCCAAATTACAGAAAAGTTTATTTTAGGTTGTAGATTGTGTTGTTTTTTTATTAAATCTTTAGACTGTTGATTCTAATGTGGAAAATGCCTTATGTTTAAATTGCACCCTGGGGAGCTTTTTGAATTCAGTTAATATGTTGGCACATTTATATCTTCTGGTATTGGCTAACATAAAAAATAAACAGCTGTAAAAATTCAGTAAGAAATTTCAGCATATCTAACAAGATCAAAATGTACCAACTGAGAACTACAGTGTATTTATACTTATAGTTTTGTTAATACTATTTTTTTTAAACAATATTTTTAGGGCAAAATTTTTAATAGCACATGAGTGTATTTTGTCCTTTTGTGAAATTTGACACAATAAAATTATTATTATTACATCAAGCTGACCTATTTATTGATAAAAAGGTTTCCTCACAACATTTAATTAAAAAAAAAGTTTGTGATTGGATTATTTACCTATGTATTTCAGCTACCAATCAATGGTTTGTACCAGTGACAAAAGGTGATGTACCACCTGGATGTGCTGCTTACGGTTTTGTTGTTGAAGGTACCAGACTTCTAGTCTTTGGTGGAATGGTTGAATATGGCAAATACAGTAATGAATTGTTTGAATTACAAGTAAGTAAGACAGGCAATGCAATGACAGACAACCAAATGAAATTCTTTTTGATATGTTACTGATTTGACAAAAAAAAATATACTAAACAAGAAGTACCTAAATAGACTAAAAATAAACTTTTGCAAATGAATGGCTTACTGCTAAAGTGATTTTTATAAAAATAGAGTATAGTACAGATTTCTGTTGTTTTATCAAAACCATTATTTAAAAAGTTCAGCAATTAAATTTTATTACATACAATTTTATTGCAGAGAATATGGAACTCCAATTTAATTTTATAGTTAATATTTTATAACTAATTTACAGTCTGAAGAAAACTCATTAACAATTCCTTATGCTTAAGTAAACAAAATTTGTTATTTAAATTAGTGCATAATTAGATCAAGATCAGTTAAAGTCAGATTAAATAAATTTACCATGTTTTAAATATAAAATATCTTGTCATTCTTGCATTAAATTGCTGTTTTCAGGCATCAAAATGGGAATGGAAGAAAATAACTCCAAAAAACCCAAAAGCTGGACCCCCTCCGTGCCCAAGATTAGGACACAGTTTTACTATTGTCAATAGCAAAGTATACTTATTTGGGGGTCTAGCAAATGACAGTGAGGATCCTAAAAACAATGTACCAAGGTGAGCTAATTTAGCAGAATTATCTGTTGCAGCTTTTTGGAAATATCTTTTCATTTGTAGGTATTTAAATGATCTATATACATTAGATATAAGAAGTAATCCCATGCAGTGGGATATTCCAGTGACTCATGGCCCATCACCTCCTCCAAGAGAATCTCACACAGGCGTGGCCTATGTCGACAAAAAACGGTTTAAGTCTTTTCTGGTTATATATGGTGGGATGAGTGGGTGCCGGTTAGGTGACCTGTGGTTTTTAGACACTGATATTATGACGTGGAGTAAACCAATTGTTTCTGGAATCACTCCTTTGCCAAGGTATATAAATTATGGGTATTGAAAAAAATATATTGGACATACTTTTAATATATGCAATTTTTTTTAATAAACCAAACATTTTTTAGTACAGGTATGTAGGTACACTTATTGCCATTCTAGGTATTTAAAAGTCAAGGTTATTAAATATAATGTATATAATTTTTCCATATTTCCATGAATTTTTACTTGATTCTGGCAACATTGCTTATTCCAGTTAGTCGAAGGTTTGAAGATAAAAATAGTAGAAAGTTGACTTTGGCGGCCATTGCTTTTAGTGGGTGGGATTTCATTGGTTTAACTGAAGTTATGGCTCCTCTGTTCAATAAGAAGTGATCAGATTTTCAAAGTCGACTGTTGCAAAGTTATCTATTAGATTTGATGAATTATGTTTTGTAAATATCTGGACTGATTTCATTTAACAATATGTATAATAATTGACCAATGGATTTTAATAGACTTTGTAAATGATCTTATTTGGCTAAAGCACAATACGCAAAACTTATTCAATATTTTCAATTAATTTTGATCGAATTTATTATACTCTTTTATGATGAAATTACCTGGAAGTTATTGCTTTCAGATCTCTTCATACATCTACTCTGATTGGTCAACGAATGTTTGTTTTTGGCGGCTGGGTTCCGGTAGTAGCCGACGAGGGTAAATTAGCGATTAACGAGAAAGAATGGAAATGCACGAACACTATGGCGTGTTTAAATTTAGAAAGTATGAATTGGGAAGACTTAAATATTTACAATGAGCACGAGAATAACGTTCCCTGCGCTAGGGCTGGCCACTGTGCTGTAGGTATTAGCACCCGGCTGTATATTTGGTCTGGCAGGGATGGTTATCGAAAAGCCTGGAAGAATCAGGTTTGCTGTAAAGATTTGTGGTTTTTAGAAGTAGATAGACCTCCCGCGCCCAGTAGAGTGTCTCTGGTGAAGGCTGGAACCCATTCACTAGAGGTTAATTGGACTGGGTCACCTTCAGTGCAGACGTACGTTTTACAGATCCAGAAGTATGACCTACCGCCTGCAGTGGCTCAAGCCCCTAAAGCTGCGACTACTCAAGCTAGCGTCCCTCAAATAATGAATTCTCCCAAACCAGCTCAGTCAGTACCTGGAAGCCCAACCAGCATCCCTGTACAACAAGCAAAAACTCCCGTTACTCCCATTATGAATCCTACTAAAGTACAAGTTAAACCGCGCAATTTAGTTAAACCAATAGTGGTTAGTACACCACAAAGTCCCAACTTACAACCTACACAACAAACAATCAACGCCATAGCTCCCACAATAGTCTCTACAGAAGGTGCAGTCAAAGTGGTGCAACAGAATCAAGCTGCTACTGGACAAATGTCGGGTATTCAAGCTTTAGCCGCAGCGGCTGCCGCGACTCAAAAAATTACTTTGGCGACCCAACCTACACAAATAAAATTAGCCAATCCTTTAAGAATGCAAGGGGCTCAAGGAGCGACTATAATTAAAACAGCTTCGCCTCAGCAAGTAGGCAAACAGGTGTTGGTCAAACAAGGCACAAATATCATCCAAAAACCTGGCGGCGTACAACAGCAAGTGGTGACACTTGTAAAAACTAGTACAGGTATGACCTTGGCCACCCTTCCCAAAGGCGGCAACATCGTACAGAGTAAAGGGCAAGTCATCTCACAACAATCCAAAAATACTATAGTGAAAATTGTACCTGGCAATTCTGCTAACAAAGTTCTGACGACACTCAAAACCATCCCATCAAATATGATTCAAATGAATAAAACGACAGGAAAATTAGTTTTATCAAAGGGCGCTGGGCAAATTCCAACATTAAGCAATCAGCAAGTTTTGGTAGTTAGTTCAGCAGGTGGCCTAAAAAATATGCAAACAGTAACAAATGCTCAAGCAGTAAATATGTCCCTTGTTAAGACCAATACAGTTAACACCAACCCTGTTGTGACAGCCTCCTCACTTCAGGGAATTCAAGGAGTTAAACTTTCTAAACCAATTACCATATCCATGCCAATGCAAGTTGTTGGATCACCGAAAACTGTGACTCTTGCAAAGAACACAAAACAAGTAATGATTGGAGGCAAGCAGCTAACAGTGCAAATGGCATCAGGTGCGAACAAAACTTTGACAGTTGTTCAGCCGTCACAGATTAGTGGAGTAGGTAAAATCGTGCGCCTTCCTGCTGCATCTAATATGGGTAATAATGCCGAGCAGCCAAAGTTAATGGTCGTACAGAGACCAAAACAAGCTGTAGCACAACCTACTGCAACATTAGCTTCATCGTCTTTTGAAGGCCCGGCCACAACAGACGCAGCTCTTGCTGCTTTAGCAGCTGAAGCTGGTCTTATCGACCCTGAACCAGAGAAGCAAATGGAGGACAAGGACGTCGATATGACGCCTGTGGAATCAGTAATAATACCGGATGACAGTCCTTCAAACTCTCCTATTATAGTATCTGAAAATTCAGAAAATGCAGAAGCTGCTGCTAGTGGGTTAATGGGCGGGGGCCCTTATTTCAAACTAAGTCTCAAAGGAGGTTGTAGATTCCCACCAAAAGGTTATAGATATAGAAAGTTAGGACTGAAAGGTGGAAGTAAGGACGAAGATAACGTCAAGTCTCCAACAACTACAGCTGAGGCAGATTCTACACAAAGTGTTAATGGTCTAGTAAAGTCCAAAGACCTGACTGGCGAGGGCGTGGATGAATCAATGGAAATGGATGTTGCTCCAACAGAAATCAAAAGTGAGCCTAGTACAGAGGACCCTACAGCTACACCTCACTTAAAAATAGAGCAAGAAGATGCGACAGAGAACTTGCAAGCAGGCGGTAGTGAAACCTCATTGGATTTAGACGTTAAAAGTGAAGAACCAGACAGTGGGTTTAATTCTTCTTTTACATCAAATCAGGCTAATGATCCAGAAAATCCCGATAATGAGGAAGACCAAGGAGAGGAGGAAGAAGAGGAGAAACCAGATACAAACGAAGATCCTTTGGCAGCATTGGCTTCAGCAGCTCTGGATGCCTCCAAAGATATGAACAAGACTGACTTTAATGGTGCAGCCATACCACAGGAGCCTGTTAAGGGTACATGGTACACTGTAGGATTCATTAAAGGCACAAGCTATGATGTACAGAGTTACTTTCTCCTGTCAGACACAGATGACTTGACAGTTGACAACCTTCCAGAACTATCAAATTTCCCAAGAATAAGCTTGGAACCCGGCACCGCTTATAAGTATCGTGTAGCAGGTATTAACTCTGTTGGGCGAGGAGAGTGGAGCGAGGTAAGAATGGATCATCAAAAATGTACAGTTCCGTTTCCTAATCCTCTTTCTAACAGGTTTCAGCATTCAAAACGTGTGTACCAGGATTTCCAGGAGCCCCTTCAGCAATTAAAATCGCAAAAGCCAATGATGGTGCCCATTTATCATGGGAACCTCCAGGTTCTAACCCTCATGAGATACTTGAGTATTCAGTGTATTTGGCCGTTAAAGGAAAAGTAAGTGTTGTACTGTGTGAGTACGGATGAATAACAAAAAGTAGTAACTTTTAAGTTCTGCTACTTAAGAAATTATTTTTCCTTTTACAGGATAAGGGTGTTGGTAATGCCCCTCCTCAGCTTGCTTTCGTTCGAGTATACTGTGGACCAAGTAATCAGTGTGTGGTTGGTAATGCATCTTTACAAGCTGCCCATATAGACACTTCAACTAAGGCGGCCATTATTTTCCGCATAGCAGCGAAGAATGACAAAGGTTATGGACCAGCGACGCAAGTTAGGTGGCTTCAAGGTTAGTGATTGTAATTTTTTTTACTTGCAGAATTTTTTAATTTTGACACGGAATTTTCCAAAAATTTCTTAGATGTATAATCCATGTAGTAACATGTGGTAAACCAATACCTAGTGAAAGTAAGTAATTTATTTATTAGGAATTTTTGACGCTCAATTTTGTGTTGTTATAATGTGACTATATTTCATCAGCTGTTATCAGTAATATTGTTTTAAATGTGGTTTTTATTTTAGATACTGGGGTACAAAATAAAGCTACAAAAAGATTGCCAGAGGCTTTGCCAGCTGCTTTAAAGAAAATGAAGATGCAAGATGAAATGTGAACGGATAAATAAAACGAAAAATTGTGTTTTATGTAAAGTAGTATAAATATTATAAATATATATATATTGAGGAAAATCAAGAATGAAGAATGGGCTGTAATTTTTATTTCGATTGATTGATTTATGTAATATTTTTTTGTGCCCTAGTGTTGTATTTTTCAGGTTGTTTTTGGCTCCGACGTGACGGAGATTAAAAATGAATGTCGCCTTTATTTATGTATAATGTATGACGAAACACCTATTTTTGTAATTAATAATATTCAGTTGATTATTATTATTTTTGATGGATAAGTGTGATATCCTAAGGATATCTTTTAGAGAGGGAATGAAAATGGTGTGACTGGTCTTTATATGTCGTTTCATTTTTTACTGACACATCTACCGCAGTTTAGGACTATTGTATTATTTGTAGATTACAAAAATATAATTTTAAGGTGCTTGAACTTCTTTTTTCATTTTCGAAATTTGAAATCTTAATAAATACGGTCTCGTTAGAATGTGCACTTCCAATGGTTTATTTTACAATGAATTGTACCCTTAACCGATTGAACGCGATTTGTTATTTTTGTGTATTCTTATTTCAGAATTTTTTTAATTGTATTAAGAATATATTGAAATAAACATTTCCTTTATATTATGTTATTTTATTTGTTCATATTAGGTGTAATGTGTATATAGGAAATTTAAAAGTTAGTTTATTATGAATAGGCAATTCCTAAAATATTTTTACTTTAGTAATTTGTAAGCGGTTTCAGCCAATCATGATTATTTAGCAACATCTACATTTAATCCGGATAAAAGCATTTTCATACTTTTTATTTATGTTCTGGTTCATCTACTATATTACATTATTAAATAAATTATTTACAAAATGTCAATTTGTCTTATTGACTTACACCTATAATCCATAGCGGTACGTTTATTGTTCTCGTATTTATTAATTTATTGATGTCGACATGCAAAAACACTTAACTTACACTTACCACAAATTTGTGTACAGTATTCAGCTATCCATGGGAGCAAGACGCTCAAGTTTGCTATTAAAACCGTTTATTAACGATGCCGACAAGTTTGTCGAAAAAATTTGTAAAAAGGTCGGCAATTTCAATTCCGGAAAGCGTTTGCAAAGAAATTTTATTTATTATTTTTATTTTCGTATTTTTAGTGTTCCGTGAAAACGAAACACTTATGGAATCACTTCGGTGTCCGTCCGTCTGTCTGTCAGGCGATTTTCTCTAAAACTATTCGACGTAAAAATTTTAAATTTGGCACAGAGATAGAGTGTGGTGGCCCAATTGTAGACGTGGAATATAAAAAGTTGAATTTTGATTCTGGGGATTAATTTCAGAGGGTAAATTTATGCATTTTTTTTTAACGTTTTTCGGGAAAAACGCTTAAAAATTGCTGTCCCCCACCCTTATCACCAAGAGGATCGCTCAGAGAAATTGATAAAAATCATTAACATTGAGAATTAGGTGTAGATTGAGCCAAAATTATCAGGATTGACAAATTGTAGTGCGATCAATTGTTATAAATAATTTAATTGTTTATTTCCTTATAACTGCTAAACCATTGGTTTTAGAGAAAAAGTTTTTCGACGAACAATAACAATGTAAGGAACAACTTTTGTCCTTACACATTTTTCAAAATTTTTAATTTGGCTCCGCGCATACGCGATGTGATACGGCGGCGGCCGGGTAGCGCGGCAGATGGGCGGCCGAGGTTTGCTCAGGCTAAGTGGGGTGCTGATGGCACGGAACACTAATTGTGCAAGTATAGTTTGCACTTAACCAAATTTTTTCCTCTTAGCCTTAACCCGAATTTTTTTGAAATAATAACCATTGGACTGTGTACCCACATATATGTGGGTACGCAAGCTCTGTAACTATAATTCCATCTTAGTGGAGTATCCATTTATTGAGCTAGTGAGAGTGAGGTAATATACTATATTAATATAACTATAGGTAGGTAATATACTATACTCGTATTACCCAATCAAAATTCTTCGTCCTCTGCTCCCAAGGCTCGAGGGGAAAGGGCCCTCTTCCCTTTTTATTGAAGACCCTAGAAAGAATATACAGGATGTCCCCCAAGTAAGCTCAACGGTTCTAAACTATTCTGGAGTTAATTTTAGGCAAAATATTTCTATGATTATGTCATCATGTGATCAGGTTTTTAAGCTTTTTAAACGGAATCCTTATGTCGTACATTACCAGTAGCTACGGATGTATGTCATAAGAAAAAATATGCAATGCTTGTTCAGATTGGGCGCCAAAAATGTTAGAAGGTTCTTGTTTCGCGAATCAAGGTCATGTTTTCGCCTATAAGCCTCTTTTAGGCGCCTTACACCAAGTTGTCAAAGTTGACGTTTATACCAAGTAATATACTTCACTTGTCAAATATTGACATAACACTATAGGCGGCTCGCGCGTGAGAAAATAACCGATAAAAAGAGAAAGACATCTGCGCATGCACATTGATCCTGGAAACCGTGCGCGGACCAATGCCAATCGTCGATCCTCGTGTGCCGGCCATATTGCATTGAATGAGTGTGTGAACGACAGAGGCTGAAGTAGCCATAAACAAATCTTCCAACATCTTAAAGTTGTGAAGACTTTTATCTGTTTTGACCATCATGGAGAATTCCTACGGGATCGGCGTGGCCAACAGGTACGCCCTTTTCCTGGACGACGAGTCCGATCCGCTGGAAACGCTGTTCCAAAAGGAGCAGGAGAAGGAGCTCAAGAAAAAAACTAAAGTTGCCGAGAAGGAAAACAAAGGGAAGACGGAGCAACCCAAAGGAAAACAGGCTCCAGCAACGCAGAAAAAGCCTATTAAGGATACGACTAGCATAAAAACCCAAGAAAATAAACGCGAAGGTAAGTTTGGACATGGACGGCCATTCCTCATAGACTTATAACGCACATGTGATTATATGCCGATTTGGTGCAGTTTTCGAGCGTTTTCCTGCAGGATTGTACAGTGCCACTTTTTTTTAGATACCAAACCAACTCCTAAGGCCACCACTGACGGAAAACCTGAGCGTACTTTTAACAAATTCAACAACAGTGAAAACCGTGAAGAACGAAATAACAGACGAAACCGTGAGGATAGACCCGACCGACCTTATAATGGACCTTCTGAAAACCGGTAAATACAATTTTGTTTTGTCAACTTTACCTTATGTAAATATACTGTGTAAATACATCCAAAGCATATGCCTAAATTTGGCCATGTATAGTATTGTAACTGGAACACCTATCAAGGTTTCATTGTCTGCTTTAGTTGCACTCTTTTTAATTTTTAAATCTCAAATATTTATCTTATGTAAGTTTCAAGGTTTCTATTTTTAGTGTGAATTTGGTAACCTTGTTACCATTAAGAACTAAGGCCACAAACCAAATGAATGTAATTTGCTTTCAATTGCTACTTCACAAAGTTATTCACAATATAATCTGCATTAAGTAATATTTCCTTAGAGTTGTTGTTTACATTTATTTTATTACCCAAACATGCACGTTTTCTTAAAATACTTACACTTATTTTGACTACTTTTACCTGCTCCTCTAAAGGAAAGTTAATATGTAACATTTTGTATTTTTTATTTTAACTTGGGTGATCAAGAAACTTGCATTACTTAAGTCTTTTACTTTTGGTGATTGAATATTTTTAGTTAGTGTTTTTTTTTGGGTGAATTTTGCAATATCAACTCTAATTTCACCCAGATCTTTTGCAGTATAATATTTATTTCTAATATATTATCAGTGACCGTGAAAACAGGCCTAGACGTGACAATGGCGACTTTGAAAACCGCCCTCGCGAACGTGGAGAACGTACTGAACGTGGAGAACGTACTGAGCGTGGAGAACGTACTGAACGTGGAGAACGTACTGAACGTGGCGAACGGCGAGAGGGACGACCCATTGGCAACAGACCTGGCGGACCACGAGGACCTAGGAAAACTTTTGATGACAGGCGAGGCAAGAGGGAATTTGACAGGCAATCTGGATCTGATAAAACGTAAGATTTAGTTTTGTTACATATCAATTTGATTTCCAAACATATGAGCATGACTTTCGAAACCTAAAAATTTGGCTTAATATTTTTAAAATATTTGATGTAATTTCTCACATCACCTTGCTAGTATTATAAGCAAACGGTCTATCTATATCTACTAAGCTTTTTTAAATATTAATCTGGGGTAAAATCAGTTATAAAGCACAATAAAGTTTATACTTTCACTAAATTTAAATTAGATCGCTACTATTTTTTTAATAAAAACTACCACTTCATGTTAGTCAAATTACTCAAAAGTATTAAATCTAAATGACGCTAGTTACGATACCTTATTAATGCAGCCATGGTTACAGAGGAGTTAAGCCAGTAGACAAACGCGACGGTGCAGGCGCTCATAACTGGGGATCAACCAAAGATATTATTGAGTAAGTCAGCCAAATCAACTGATTAAAAAGCAGCGTAATAATTTTTTCATTTTAGAGCTGGAGCTGAGGCTGACAATAGACCTAGTAATGTTGACGACGGCTGGGGAGAAACTGAAAAACCCGAAGTAAAGGTTGAGGAAGAAAAAAAGTAAGTTCGCAGCCAACTCTTGGGATGTTAAGTAAATTTTATGCATCTGTTGCATAAATCTAATGTAAACGAAAAATTCAGAAATAAATAAGACAATTTTTTCTATTTCTTTTAGAGAGGAACCGGAAGTTGAACCAACGCCTGTAGAGGAAGAACCCAAAGAATTGACCCTGGACGAATGGAAGGCACAACGTGCTGGGCGCGTTAAGCCAACCTTCAATATACGTAAAGCTGGAGAAGGAGAAGACCCAAGTCAATGGAAGAAAATGTTTGAACTCAAAAAGAAGGAAAAGGACGAGGTAAAAGCATAATACTGTAAAGTGTGTAAAAAAACTCTAGCAAAAAATTTGTTTCAGGAATCTGAAGAAGAAGAATATGATGTATCCGAATATCCACAAAGAGTTGGCCGACAGAAACACATTTTGGACATTGACATTCAGTTTAATGACAGCCGGCGTCCTGGAGGAGGTAGAGGAAGAGGTGGGGGTAGAGGAGGCCGAGGAGGACGTGGTGGTGGCGGCGGAGATCGCGGAGGCGATCGCGGAGGAGATCGCGGAGGCGATCGCGGTGGAGATCGCGGTGGGGATCGCGGTGGAGATCGCGGTGGCGATCGCGGTGGCGATCGCGGTGGCGATCGTGACGGCGGCAGAGGCGGTGGTGGTGGTGGCGGCAGCGGCGGTAGTGGTGGTTCGCGTGGACCTCCACGTGATTCTGACTCGAGAAGGTTCCGTGATGATCAGGTAAATAATAATAAGGATACTTTATCAGAATTAACAAGATCAACAACTCGGCTAAGTTTAACCCAAAGGTCTTCCCACTTCCATTTTTTTTTCAGAATTTGTTGGTGGTGTGGTAATTTAAGCCCAAAATGAAAATCCTAGATCAATGGTTTGAATAGAAAATTTGATTTGACCAATTTTTTTTAGGTTAAGTGGCTTTATTTTATGAAAAATGGTGTCAAAATTTTTTAAGGTGTATATAATCTTTGAAGTCCTGCAAACAATATTTTCTTGGTGAAAATATTTCATATTTTTAAATAGCTTTGATCATCCTGAAAAAATATAAACAAAAATGTGTTTTTCGTCAGTTTTTGGTACTGATCTCTTTAATGGTAAGTCCAAATGTGATGGTTTATGAAATCATTTTAAAGATAATGCAATTATCTACACGTGTTAAAAATTTGCTTCTCTATCTACATCTATTCAAAAGATGGTAACAGAAGGTTGTAAAATTCGAACAAAAAAGTTATGGAATCAGAATGTTGTGATATGTCTCAATAATTATAAGTTATGCTTAAAACTGTTCATTATTTTTAAAAAGTTGACTCAATTTCAAGCAAAATGAAAAAAAAAATCATCTTTTATCTGGAATAAAACCAAAGAAACTATGTCCCCGCCGACGCGACGGTGTTGACAGTGCCAACCGCGTAGGGCGCTGACGAAATGCATTTAATAGCTGTATTATTAACTTTTTTCGAGTTTTACTCAGTGAAAATATAAAATTGATTCATTTTAATTTAATTTCCTTTAAATGAATTGTTTTCAGTGTATCATTTTGTCCTTTTATATAGAATCAGAATGATACATTGAAAATAATTCAATGTTTAAAGAAAATTAAAAGGAATCAATTTTATATTTTCACTAAGTAAAACTCGAAAATAAATTAATAATACAGCTATTAAATGCATTTCGTCAGCGCTCTACACAGTTGGCACTGTCAACACCTTAGCGTCGGCGCGGACATACAGTTTCCGACGATCCTGTCTTTGGTTTTATTCTAGATTTTTTCATTTTGCTTGAAATTGGATCAACTTTTTGAAACTGATGAACAGTTTTAACCATAACTTATAATTATTGAGAAATATCACAACATTCTGATTCCATAATTTTTTTGTTCCAATTTTACAACCTTCTGTTACCTATATCTTTTGAACAGATGTAGATAGAGAGGCAATTTTTTTTGATGTGTAGATGGTTGCATTATCTTTAAAATGAATTCACAAACCATCATATTTGGACTTACCAAAACTGATGAAAATCTTTTGTCAGGATTATCAAAGCTATTTAAAAATATTAAATATTTCCACTAAGAAAATATAGTCTGCAGGACTTAAAAGAAGATTATATTTATGCATTACAAAATTTTGATTCCACTCTTTTTCATCAAATAAAGTCGCGTAAGCTGAAGAAAAATTGGTAAAATCAAGTTTTCTTTTCAAACCATTAATCTAAGATTTTCATTTTGGGCTTAAATTACTGAGGCCACACCACTTTAACACAATCTGAAAAAAAATGGAAGTGGGAAGACCAACTGCTTTCGAGTGTAAAAAATTTAATTTTAATATTTTATTGCAGGCTGATGAAAAAACTCCAAGAGCTCCTAAAGTTGACGACGAGCGTGACTTTCCCTCTCTCGGTTAATGAACATATTGCAGAGTTGCTCTTGATGGTAATTGGCCCATCACACACCATTAAACACTGTATATTATGATAAAATTTCTTTGTTAATTCGTTGGTAAAAAAATTAGAATTTTGCCAACATATATAGTTTTTCACAATTATTTTGACGCATACCCTGTTGATTTTTTTGTGTGTTCGAATAAAGTTAAGCCAACTTGCTTGAATTTTAGTGGTTACTTATTAGGATATTTATAAATTTAAAATGGGGTGTCGTTAAAAAAATTGGATAAAATATACATTGTATCCAAAGTAAAATATTGAAGCTTTGTGGTGCCTAGAAAAACGTCAAGTGCGTTTTCTTAGTCACCATAAAGCTTTTAGGAATTTAGGAATTTTTCATTTATATAATTTCAGTGTAGACTGTGCCCTATCGACAATGGTTACTAGTCGGTTCTACGCTATATTGTGTTAATGATTTAGTGTAAAACTCCTGTTAGGTCATGACCCTATTAATAATAATAATAATTTTATTATTATTATTATTATATATTATTATTTTATTATAATTTTATTATTATTACTATTATATTATCAGCCACGTAAACCCACAAGTTCATGTGGCTACTCATATAATAGTATCATGACCTCTCCTTTAAGAATAGGTCTGTTTCACTCAATTCAATTAAAATAAGCAACATAAATCAAAGTCGAATTAGTAGCAACAGCAAGGAAAATATGAATACGCCGGCAACACCGTGTAGGCGTGACCAATCGAAGGCGATGACGTTGCTTCCTCAGCGTGACGTGACGTGCCCTCAGTAACTCGAGTAAGTAAAATTCAATCGATTTTTAGGGGCCTATTTTTCTACATAATTTGAATCTTAATTTATTTAAAAACGAAAGCGAAACAGACCCACTGCTGTTTTATAATTGACTAAGAAGCATTTCACATCAATTTGTTAATCGTTACTGTCGTATAAGTTGTATTTAATGATTTCTAATAAATTTTTAATATCGATATACTGATTGGTTTTAATATTTTTCTAAACTGAAGAACTGAACGTACTTAGATCTTTTTTATTAATTTTTTTACTGCTATTTTGAAACAGTAACAAATCAATTTGAAAAATACCTGCTATCTTTGTTGGTTTTATTTATAATCAATCTTTTAATTGTGAAAATATCTACTATTTCATGTAGATAAACACCATATATTTTCAAACTTGCAGTATTTATAGACCAAGAGCCAGCGACCGCCAGACATACATTATAGTTTCTAGCCTAAGATTTTTTTGTAGATGTACGCTATAGTGGCAGGTAGGGGTGGGCAAAATAATCGATTATTAATCGATTGAACGATTACAAAAAATTTAAAATCGATTAATCGACTTTTCGATTGATCGGCTTTTCGATTAATCGATTCTTCGATTAATCGAAATCTATTATCTTTTTCGATAATCGCCCAGCCCTAGGGGCAGGTAACAGGTACTAAGGGTAACCTCCCCCCAGACAGTAAAAGGTCGTTAGTGAGTGCGAGAGAGAGCATTATTTGGGTTTTTAAAAGTTCATTAAATCAACTTTATTAAATTAAAATCAATTTTTTAAGTGAACAATTTTCGTTTTATTGAATTGTCTGATAAACCCAACTAATGCTCTTACACTCACTTGCACGGCTGACCTTTTACTATGTTTGGGGGGAGGTTAGATAGCCCCTTCGGATGGGTCTGGCTGCTTGGGTTTGATACTATAACGTAAATGTCACGATTATTTATTTATGGAGCTTAATAGCGTCTGGCGGACGTTATGACCCGTGAATATCGTCTGGCAGTTGTTAATATGAGTTTATAATACTGTCCTGTTAAACATATTAAAAAATCAGTGTTTTTAAAACTATCTATGGCTGGCGGTCGCTGGCTCTTAGACTATTACTTTGCGTGAAAATTTGAAAGATTGATGGTTGTGTTTTTTTTTTTGTTAAAATTGATGTCTTCAATGGAATTAAAAGAAATCTGTTTAAGTTGGCATTATATAAAGTTCCTTTTATAAAATCTGTTGCAAAATAAGAGCGATAAGAAGGTAAAGTGCTCTGTTTAAATTATACAGGGTATAGTACAAATCCAGCTGCGCACAAATATTCAACAGAATGGAGATTTAAGTATCCTTGAAAATATAAATAATTGGTATATGTATTAAGTGTTGTGACTACGAGGGCGATTCCTTATTGATGAGTAATTTTTCAAAAAATTCAGGAAAAAAATACTTATATGATTTTCCAGGTCTCAATTTTACATTGATAATAAAAATTTGTTATTGAAAATACTCCCAGGAATGTTTGTGTTAGCTGAGAGGAAGAATCCCTATCATTCGTCCTAATTTAAGTAAAATGGGATTAAATGTTTTATATATATATTGCAACTAAGTACAATAGTAGTGAAATGCACGTGAAAAGAGAAGAATTTATTTTTTAAATTTAATCTCTAGTAATCAAATTAAGATGTTGGGTTAAAATACAGTTGATTGTATTTGAATTTTATTAATTTTCCTTTTACTTGACTGAATATATCAAACTGGTGTTTTAGATGGACACCATTCATAAACACGTTTTTTTATATTGTTTGTTAATACGTAGACTTAGTTAAGTGATACTTTCTCATTCAAAATAAATAAGTAGATGATATGTATAATACACCTTTTTCAATCATTGACTGTGTTGTATAAAGTCATCTTTCACTAGACGTTTCAATTATTCGAAAATTATTAACCACTTTATGTAAAAAACTAATCAATTATTGCAAAGTTATATAAGAATTAATTGGCACTGGTGTAACAATTATTAAGGTTTCAGCGATAATTTTTTTCCTAATACACATTTTCAAAAGCTAGGGGTTTGTATTTGAGTTCTTATCGAGGAAATAAAACTTAGATGTTTATGTTACAGCGGTGGAAGTTAAAATATTTTTTATTTTTGTTCCTGAAAAAATAATAATTGTATTCCAGACTTAAACTAATTGTTAAGTGGTAATTATTGACATTTATTTTTCCCAAAAATGTTGCTACATGTGTTTAATATAAAAATTTCTCGCTGTAAGCTGATCCTATTTATATTAAGGTAAAAAAATTCAAATTTCTTCTCATGGTTGCATTCCAACTGTGAGGTAAGCACGTTTAACCCAAAGGCCCCACTCCATTTTTTTTTCAGATTTTGTTAAGAGTGGTGTGGCCTAAGCAGTTTAAGCCCAAAATGAAAACGCTAGGTCAATAACTTGAAAAGGAAACCTGATTTTACTAATTTTTTTTAGAAGCAGCTTTATTTCATGAAAAAGAGTGGTATCAAAATTCTTTCAAGTCCTGGAAACGATATCTAAGTGGAAATATTTATTATTTTTAAATAGCTTTGATAATCCTGAAAAAAGATGAAAAAATTAGGTTTTTTGTCAGTTTTTGGGATCTATCTCTTAAATGATATGTTCAAATATGATGGTTTATGAATTAATTTTAAAGATAATGCAATTATCTACAAATCAACATAAAATTACCTCTCTATCTACATCTATTCAAAAGATATGGGTAATAGAAGGTTGAAAAATTCAAATAAAAAAGTTATTGAATCCGAATATGTGATATATCTCAATTTTTGATTAAAATTGAGTCAACTTTCAAGCTCAACATTTCCCTTCTCTTCAGACACTCACGGTACGTTAGTACTTAGGCTTGAAGTCTACGTGTGATGTCTTAGATATAAAAAAAAAAACTGGTTGAAAATAATGAATAGTTTTTGAAGGTACCATTAAAGAGATAGGTACCAAAAACTGACGAAAAACTAATTTTTTCATCTTTTTTCAGGATTATCAAAGCTATTTAAAAATATTAAATATTTCCACTAAGAAGATATCGTTTTCAGGACTTGAAAGAAGATTATACGCCTTAAAATATTTTGATTCCACTCTTTTTCATGAAATGAAGCCACTTAACCTAAAAAAAAATTAGCAAAATCAAATTTTCTTTTGAAACTATTGATCTAGGATATTCATTTTGGGCTTAAATTACTTAGGCCACACCACTTTACCAAAATCTGAAAATAAAATGGAAGTGAGGACCTTTGGGTTGAACTTAGTTGAGGCACACCATGTAAGAATATTGGAATTGTAATTCGCAAAAGAATTTTAAGATTTTTACATTTTAACGACTGTTAAAAGTTCGTTCATAAATGCCGATAATAACGTACTTTATTTAGAGTCGTTAGACTCTTGTAAGTTTTGACAAGTCCATTTGTCTACTTACAGATGTACTATCGTTTGCCAAAGGAATGTCAGGCGCTGAAGAATCAGCAGTGTTTAGGTCGGATCTGTCGACTGACATTAATTTTGCAGATGCTTGTATGTATGTACATGTCAGAAATAGATATATCAAATTATGATCCATAATTGCTTCAATATTTAGTTTTTCACAACAGATAGTTTTATTATCAAAAAAACACTGGTGGTGTTGGATGTCTTCCCGTAAAAGAAACCAGAACCTATGAAATGTTTTAGCTTTAGTGTGGTGTATTCGAGTATGTATAAAAATATATTTTCTACAGAGCAAAAGTTGCATTCATTCATATACCTACCTGAAGAATTTTAATTAAACGAAGACAGATCAGTTTTAAAGTTGTGAAAAATTTTACCCCAAATATATCAATTGATATTTTAAGCCTTAATTATATTTATGCTAATTTGCTTTAAAGTTTTTATAGTTTTCTTTTTTTTTTGAAGTTTTTGTTGATTTGTTTTGAAGCCCAGAGGTAAACCTGGTACGGTGAAAAAGGTGACTTTATGCTTCAATTTACCTAACACAAGTGTGTTAAATCGTTGACCAGTTTAGTGCCAAACATCAAATTATGTTACAAAAGGTTTAGAATTTACCTCAAGTTCGATTTTCCAAAATTTGTATTTAAGTTAAACATAAGGTAAATTGTATACTTTGTGGTATAACCAGCATAAAGTCACATTGCCTTGTTTTTTTTTATTATATTATGAATTTTGCACATTAATTAGGTAAACAAATTTTCAATACAATCAAGTTTGTAATTATTGCCAATAAAACTGGGTTTTATTAACATTGTTAATAGTGTCATTTTCCTTTATAACACTGTCCCTTTTTAGGTAAATATTTTTACACAAATATAGTTATGCAAGGTAGTTTCCGTGCTAAAATTAGCAAAACGGAACACTTATAGAATCCCTTCGGTGTCCGTCCGTCCGTCTGTCACAGGCGATTTTCTCTGAAACTATTTGACGTACAAATTTGAAATTTAGCACAGAGATAGAGTGTGGTGACCCAACTATAGACGTGAAGTATAAAAAGTTGAATTTTGATTTTGGGGGTTAATTTCGGGGGGTAAATTGTTAAATGGAAAAAAATTACCCCCTGAAAATAATCTCCAGAATCAAAATTCCCCTTTTTTATTTCACGTCTATAATTGGGCCACCAACTCTCAATGTTTAAAATAATGCATAACAAAAATACATCATAATTCATAATGTATTGTTGAATTCATAATATATAAACACGAATTCAACAATAGATATATGATTTATTTTAAAGCATTTTTCGGGAAAAGCGCTTAAAAATTGCTGTCCCTACCCTTATCACCAAAAGGATACTCAAAAAATCTGAAAAAAATCATGAACGTTGAGAATTAGGTGCAGGTTGAGCCAAAATTATCAGGATTGAAAAATGCTAGCGCGATCAATTGTTATAAACAATTTAATTGTTTATTTCCTTATAACTGCTGAACCATTGGTTTTGGAGAACAAATTTTTCGACAACAAATACGTCTCACGATGTAAGGAACAACTTTTGTCCTAAAATTGAAAGTTGTAGCGCAGCAGATGTTTTTTCTATATATAATTAATGATTTCGCTAATATGATATAGGAGGGGGGATGACTTTATTTGCAGATGATGCAACTATTTAGTGACAACAGGGATAGCGATCGACCAAAGAGCAATCAATTAATTAGCACATATTAAGCCATGGTGCGAAGTTAACCAGCTTACCTTTAATATTACTAAAACCAGTGTTTATTTACATGCAACTTGAATGCCGTATTTTTAGATAATCTTTTTGTAAATAACTTGTTTCTGTGGCTCTACATAGGAAGATTGAAATTTGAGGGACATACAGAGACTAAGTGCTAAACTTGCCTCAAATTACTATGCAATTAGGGTAATTTCTTAATTGGATCCTGATATTGTGCTTGATAGTTATTTTTATTTAATCGCGCCTCATTTGCGATATGGTACCTATAATATATGTACATATGTTTCTTGGAAACGTAAGTAATTTAATAAAACCAAAATTTTATTTTATATTCTTGTAGAACTTAAAAAATATGTATTATAAAGAGCGTCTCAAATAACACCTTAATTGTGGATTAACTGCACTCAATATTTAACTTTTTGGGATGGGGAGGATCTTCCTTGAGGCTGAATCATGGTTTAGCCCCTGATGTTTAGCCGTAATTAAAGTAAGATGGGCATAAATTTCATACTAATTTATAAACTAAAAAATATATTTACTATTGTTGGCATTCTATTTCTGTAATTCTTGTAAGCATGTTCGCAAAAGTTGGTCGGCCATTTTAAACATGGCTGCCTTTAAATTTCCCGCCAACCGCTACCTACGTATCTACGTGACAATTATCACGATCACGCTTTGCTAGGGAATCTAAGATAACAAACACACCTACCAAGATAAGTATTTTTTTCAGTTCGTATTTGGTGCTATTCGACGTAATATTTATCAGAACTTCGTAAATTTTGTAATCGAGAACAAAGCATCAAGCGTATTTTCCTGAACCTGCGTTCTGAAAAACTATAGCAACAGTGGCGTAACAACTCCACCTTACCTGGATCAATACTTTAAGTTTTGAGAAAAATGTCGTCAATTAAAAACCAATTTGTGGTCTATTCCGTTCATTAAGTGGGCGGAGCATTGCAATGCTACTAACTAGACTGGAAGTGTGATATTTTTTTTAAATAAAAATATTGAGGAAATACATGTAAATATTATGCACGCCAGTGAACACTTACAGACTATAGACTGGCCGGTTTAAGCATGGCGTCGAGTGTACGATAGTGTCGATTTGTGGTGTTTTTGTTAAAAAAATGTAAAAAACTTTCGTCAATTCCGGACGATAACTTTGGAAAAATGTAAATAGTCATCTATACAAAAAGAAACGACGGTGTAAAGCTACGTTATGGTCAGTGAAGCAAAATAAGTGAGTGCCCGGGCTTTCCTAGATCGAATTATGGCGTCCAACGACGATACAAGCGTAGACGACGAAAACAAGGGATTTTTTAAAAAAGACACAGGACCTGCGACTTCCCAAAGTAGATGTTTAGTCTGTGACCTTATTATTCCTGAGTGCACATGCAATATTCAGAGAAGGCCTTTTCATGTTGAACTTGACTTATCCAACGGAGGCAGCAGTGCTAGTAGTAAGTATTCTGCTTTTTGGGGACGTCTCATTCCCCCAATGATTAGCCCTTAATACCTTTTATCACCTACATAAGACACTATCTCGAACCAGACACATGAGTATCATGAGTTTAGAATGTTTATAGTTCGTAAACAAACTACCTATAAGAATATTAAACTTAAGCACAAAGGTTCTCTCAGCAACCGTCAATATCCCTGAGAATATATTACTCTTATATGTTATTAATTATAAACAATATTGTTTTAGGAGATGCATTGGTCGAAGAATTTGTACCCCTAAGCAATGGTCCAGATTCACTGGAAGGCTATGATAAAGAAATTATTATAAATAACCCGGATCACCACAACAATTCATTTATATTTGGAATACCCAAGACTCCCTCTATTATGGCTGACTCTGAGTCGAATGATTTCCTACAAAGTATCATTGCTGATGAAAAGGCCATTTTGCCTGATAATCCTGACAGTGAGAAGTTTAACAAAGCTGTGACATTTGGACAAAGTAAACTTTTCCCAGAAACAAACCTTGACAGTAACCCAGTGACTAAGAGTGATGATACTAAATATGAAGGTGAAGAAAACAATAAAGAGTACAATAGTGAATATGGTCCCATGACTCCTGATATAAAGATCAAAGAATCAAATGATGTAAATGACTCTCAACCTGTGTTAGAGCATCCAGATATATTAAATCTTAAATCAGAACCAACCACTGGCTGTGATTCAATATGCACTGATAATCCTAATTCTGTGCTACCCACCAATAATAATACCATTAAAATTAAATCTGAGGTGAAGTTAGAACCAATTACCAATGATGAACATGCTGCTCCACCCAGCAAGAAGAGGAGGCATTGTTCCATGTTTGTGGAAAATTTGGACCAAACACTTTTAGATGGCAAAAAAGGCGTCGATCTTTTGCAAGCTATTGAGGACCAATCCAACAAACATCTGGAGACACACAAGTCCAGCTCTACAGAATCTGGTTCTTCTGTCGTGTCGGAAGTGTTGTGTTCCCCCAGGAAAGGTAGAACGAGATCTGTTGACATTATCACATGTCCTAATCAGGGTGTTAAACGTTCGCATTCGGCCGATGTTGACCATACGGATATTAAAATTAGAAAACTTGACATTTCAGAGTACAAGGACAGGGTAAAAACTGAACCTAAACCTGCAAAATCCAAGGAAATTCATCCCCGACGACACAGCAGTAGTAGTAGCAGCAGAAGACATGATTCCAAGAGCAGTAAAAGTAGCAGTTATAGGAAACATACAAGCAGTTCAAGCTCCAAGCATCGCGAAATTAAACCAAGGCTTATGACTAATGGTAACTACAGTTACCCACCTGAAGATGTAAGTCCTATTCTAAATTAGTTTATTGTTGAATAATGAGTGAAATTTATTTGTATATTCCATTACTGTGTTGAGCTTATACTTGTGTTAACTTGGATTAAGATTTTGTGAATTTCACTATAACAGATTTAGTGCTTTTAAATGTATATAATAATACTTTTTTAATAAGACTAAAATAACATGTGATAACTTTTGTCTAGACTTCCCTTAGGTACCGGAAATACTTCCATATAGAAACCCATACAAATGGGGGAGCAAAAATTCTGAGAATGTACCAAGAAGAGATCAAGCATTTAAGTTCTAGTGAGATAAAAGACCTAGCCCATGAATGGTTTAGGCTGGCGTTTGAAGAAGACAAAAATGGTCATGCCAAATTTGTCACAGCTGTTATCCATGGTTCAGCTACCTACTTGCCAGATATACTGGAATATATGGCTGAAAATTACCCAAATTTAACAGTAAAGAATGGCCTTTTAAGCAAAAGCTCAGATATTGAAACAACTACTTTGGCAGCTTATAACAGAAATGTGGTCCAGCATTATGAAGAAGGGACTGTAAGATTTGGGCCTCTTCATCAGATCAGTATTGTTGGAACTGCTCATGAAGAAGTGGGTGGATTTTTTCCTGATCTGTTGGATTTGCTAGAAGAAAACCAGTTTTTAAAAATGGTTAGTAACTGCTGTGAATAATGGAATATGTGACTTATTAATGTTACTGTGATATTTCAGACCATGCCTTGGGGATCCTTATCAATATTAGACCAAATGAGGCCTACAGAGAGCAATGATGGGCCAATTATTTGGTGCAGACCTGGAGAACAGTTAGTACCAACTGCAGATTTAAAGACTCCAGTTAAGAGAAAAAGGTCAGTTTTATCATATTTGAAGAAAGTGGGGTCCATAGGTTAAAAGAAATAAAATTATTAGGAAATTCTCGTTTTTTCTTTCTAATTTTTGTTAGAAGAAAAATATAGCCCTATTGCCCTATGGCAAAACTCTTATTACCCTGGAGGGGCTAATAATATTCCATGTCTGAAGTTGATTATGTATAATATCTTTTTTATTAAACTATTTTGTATTAAAGCTCTAAAATTTTTAACATTTCAATCTACATGACAATCTACGGTACCCTTAGTAAAATGACCCTGTACCTACTTAAATTAATTGTACACTTTTTCCAAATCCTTTTAGAACTGGTATAAACGAACTAAAAAATCTACAGTACTTGCCGAGAATGTCGGAAGCTAGAGAGCATTTATTTGAGGATCGAACTAGAGCTCATGCAGATCATGTGGGTGCAGGCTTAGATAGAAAAACAACCGCAGCTGTTGGTATTTTAAAGGCTATTCATGGGGGTAAAAACGAAGGGCCCATCAATAGGATTACCAAAGATGTGGTTGCTTTTTCTCCCAAGTATTTTGATATCTTGGCGGAAAAGTTGCAGCTGGATTTGCATGAACCTCCAATTTCACAGGTAAAAATACATTTCAGTTCAAGGTGCAATTTTACCAAACTTTTCTGCATTACTATTGGGTATTTTAAGATTACTACTTGTAAAAGCATTAAATTTAGTTGTAAAATTCATTTAATTTATTAAAATAAATTTTACTGAGAACTAATTTTAAGTAGAAAGATTTTTTTAATTATAAATGTTTTGTAGTGTGTAACCTGGATAGAAGATGCCAAATTAAACCAGCTGAGAAGAGAAGGTATTGAATATGCAAGAATTAACTTGTATGATAATGACATTTACTTTTTACCCCGAAATATTATTCATCAGTTTAGGACAGTGACCGCAGTAACCAGTATTGGTAAGAATAACTATTTCTCCCTTAGCATCTATTATATTGTATTTTTTTTAGCATGGCATGTTAGGTTAAAACAGTACTATGATTTTGAAGAGACAGATACAAAAGAAAATACTACAAATAATTTCAAAACAACCGAGAATCATAAAGTTAAAACACCAAAGTCTGTAAATCACACGTCCCAGAAGATTGCTGATGTTGAAAAAGTGAAACACAAAATAGATTTTGAAAAATTGAAAATAAAAATAGGTGAAAAAGTGAAAGTCTACAATGAACAAGAGAAAGAAAAGGAGAAGCTCAAGTCTAGCAGCAGCAGTGATGAGAAATCATCAAAATCAGATAAAGACAGAGATAAAGATAGGCACAGAGAGCGAGATAAAGATAGAGATAAAAAGGACCATAAGCATAGGGATAGAGATAGGCATGATAAGGATAAGGATAGGCACAGAAGTAAAGATGAAAAGCATAGGCATCACAGTTCGTCAAGTGCGCACAAAGACAGAGACAAGGATAGAGATAAAAAGGATAAACATGATCACCATAAAAGCCATTCTGATAAATCAAAGCATACAAGTGATAAGAAAAGTCTCAGTAAAACTCATAGTGGTTCCACTGAAACTAAGGTGGAGGGTAGCAAGGAATTGAAGCAGCTGTCATCTTCTTCTATCAGTGACATGTCAACAACTACAGTTGTAACAAATCATTCAGATTCTTCCTCACTGAAAAGTAGCAGTGCCAATTCCATAGGTAGTTCGCCACAGAAAAGCGAAAGGCGCCCAAGTGATGAAGGGTCGCCTCTTAAGAAACCCATAAAAATAAGAATAAAACCCCTACCCCCACCTCCCTCAAATGACATTTTAGGTGATATCCTCACCTCAATGACCAAATGTGATCCACAAATTTAATATTAATGTACAGGTTGACTAAAACATGTCGAGTCACTCTTTGAGGGACTTGCATTTTTTATTCAACCTGTTCAAAATTATGGTGCGATTTTTAGTGCTGTAAATAAGAGCTTATTTAAATATTTACTTTTATAAATTTTTACTTGGCATTGAGATATATGAAATTTTGGTTTTGAAGTCAGAATGTGAATTGAATAATAGGCTAAATTTTTTCTACAGTCAATATAACTTCCCTTACATTACCTTTGAGTTGTTTTAATCTCAGATTAAATATTTCTTTTCCGGTTTTAGTATATTTCCAATTTCCAGTGGTATCTAAAGTTTTCAGTAAAACTAATGTATTTAAATATATTTATAGTTTATATATTTATGTAATTATTCGTAGAATCTCTGTGAAGATTTTAATCTTAAGTAGTTTTTCTTTCTAAACTTTCTAACTTAAAAGTTTATAGAAAAATAAGCAAATTTAAAACAAATATTTTTTTACATCTAATTAATAATTTAAATATTGATCCTGGGTAAACATCACTATGACACGAAATACCAAAATTATCAGCTATTTTAGATTGTAAATATCATTTTAGCCAATTTATTTGCCATCAAATTTTATTAATTTATTTTACTTTAGGTGCTATTTGTTTCCTTATTTATATTATTATTTTTAACGAATTTATTGGCTACCAGTGGCGCAATATAATTTTTTTCCATGTCAAAAACTCTTGAATATTCAAGAAATTATTAAAATAAAATATTTTTTGGTCAATTATAAGGTTCAATTTTAATTTTGTAAGTGTACTTACTAGTACCTAAGATACTGAATTATTTAGCAAGTACAAAATAGTAGATATAAGGTTGTACTACTTTTTAATTTTAACAAATAGCATCCTTAAGGCTATCCTTTACTACTATTATTAATTAAGTTTAAACCAAATTTTGCAGTAATTTTTTTTAGATCTCACAAAATATAATGAATAATTATATTTATTTTTCTCATCAACTTGAGAATTCTTGTAAATATGTATAGTTTGAAGCTATTGTACAGTTTTTTACATAGTCAAAAACGTTTTAAGTGTTGTTGTTTAGAGTTAATATAAAAATGTTATTAAAAAGTTTTAGAGGCCATTTTCCAGAAAAGTATCGATTTATTTATCAAAATTGGGTCCTCCATACAGGGTAGTATATTTTTTCCAAAAATCTTGGGGTTTGGGTTTTATGTATATGTAATATATATATGTATCTACCAAGAAGGGGCCACATTAAAAAAATGAACAAGCATTATTATGTATAAGGTCAAAATAATCTCTAAAAGTTGAAAATCCACTGTGCATAATATGCAAAGCATTCTTTTATTATATTTAATTCAACGAAGAAGCTTTAAGTATGGTGGGCCTGATGGAGATATTTTTACATATATATGTTTTGTGTGTAGCTTTTAAAAGTTACAGATTTTATTATAATCTAACTAAAATACATATTATATTAGTCTTTCAGTTCATAGAAAAAGTATCATATCTGTTAATATTTCAGTGTAATATTAAGAATACATGTTTTATAATCTTCTTTACCGTATAATAGGTCACTACAATGTTTTCCAATTGCCAGATATAAAATAGAACGGGAGTTCCTTAAGTCTTCTCATTCTTTGTGGTTGGTAAGTCCTGTATAATATTGTACTTAAAAAATGTAATTATGCAATCTTGATATACTATGGTTAGGGGTGGGCAAAATAATCGATTAATCTATGATTAATCGACTTTTCGATTAATCAATTTTTCGATTAATCGATTCTTTTTTATAATAATAAGGGTCTAAAATTTAAATCGTCCGCCGGAATTGTGTTCAAGATAGGCAAGTGGTAAGCGCTGGAGTCGCTTTCATTATGTCATTAGTAATGACATAATTTCGACTAGTTCAGTAATCGATTTAGTCCGATTTTTTGATTAATTTCGATTATTCGATTAATATAAATTATTATAGATTTTTCGATTAATCTATTAATTTCGATTAATTTCGATTAATCGGAAATCGATTGTCAAATAATCAAAAATCGATTATCTTTTTCAATAATCGCCCAGCCCTAACTATGGTACATAAATTACACTGATAAAAAAATTACAGGCTTTTTGGTGGTTCCATTGCAGTAGCTCTTAATATTTTTTACATACTCGTATTACTCTTTCCTCAATAAGTACATAGTTAAGTATTGTTTGTTAGACAACGACTCGTCCTGTTTTTATTATATCTGGTTTTTGTTCATGCTCACCCAATATATAATTAATCCCCCTCAAAATATTTTTTCTATGGCTGTTAAGTTATGGTTTTTAGATATATCAGATAAAAAGTGACACCTTGATTTGTGTACATATTAAAGGAAAACAATCAAAACGTCAAATAGCTGTATTTTCATATTGTACTAGATATGTAAAGTTCCTCACTAAGCCCAAAGTGTCAGATTTTAATTAAAACAATAAACTTTTAAACTGTATCCAATAGGTGTCCTTGTATTTTTTTAATGTGATAAATAAAGTTTTCTTTCTGTTAGCAAACAATAACCATTTTATCTTTTATTACCATTACTTACAAATCACCTTAGTACCTAAGTGATCATGCTTGCTTTTATCAAATTGCATTCCAATCAGTATTCTTATTTTCAATGAAAATCTGTCAATTATTTATGATTTTTATTTATTTTCCCAAATCCCTAATTACACAATATATCTAGGAAAAAACAACAGCAATGGACTTAAGCTAACAAATTTACTTTAATGAAAAAGAACATGTTTTATTAAAACATTTTAACGGTAGAAAACTTGAAAGAAATCGTTGAAACAAAACAACTTAAATCACTGAGAAAGCATCGCTAATTGCAATCAAAGCCTAAATCTCTAAATGTAATGAACTACAGTTTTAATACTTCTACAGTGTGTCAAGAAAATTTGTAACACATTGGACTAAACTAAAAATTGTTTTTTTGTATGTTTTCACAACATGCAGAAAATGAAAAAATCAAAAAGGATTCTAAGTACGTTTCAAACCCTTTGACACGCTGTAGAACAAATAGTTATACTTTAACAGAATTTAGTAGCAGTGATTTGTCATCTTACACACTGAGAACCCGCAAAATAGCCAGCCTCCACCGGGAGCTGGGGATGCGTGGATATAATACCCATTAGGGAGGAAAACGCAAAAACGGGGTTGCTGTTAATTGGCATGGAATTTGGATAATTTGGGACCAACACACGACCACCTGTCTAAGGCACATTGGGGTTTTGAACTGAAGTTACATTATTATTGCGGGAGCCACAGTATTTGCCGGAGCAAAACCATTGGCGGGAGCCCAAGTATTGATAACCCAAGTATTAGTGGAAGCCAAAATATTTGCGAGAGCCCAAATACTTACGGAAGTTCAAGTATTTGCAGGAGCCCAAGTATTTGCGGTACATTTTAATGGTAGAAAACTTGTAATTGTTTAAAAAAAACTGAAACCACTAAGAAAACATGGCTTATTGGAATCAAAGCCTAATCTCTAAATGTAATGAACTAAAGTTTTAATACTTCTACAGTGTGTCAAGAAAATTAGTAAAACATTGGAACTAAACAAAAAATTGTTCTCACAACGTGCAGAAAACAAAAAAATCAAAAATAATTCTAAGTACGTTTCAAGACTTTTGACACGCTGGCACAACAAATGGTTATACATTAACAGAATTTAGTAGCAGTGGTGTGGCATGTTACACACTGAAATGCCGCAGATTGGGCAGGTACCACCGGGAGCTGGAGCTGTATTGATATAATACCCATTAGGGATGAAAAAGCGACTGCCAGTCAAATACAGGGGGGTGGTGTGAATTCGAACGGCAGTTGGATAATTTGGGGCCAACAGACGACCACCTGTCAATGTCACGGAGTTTTGAACTGAAGTTACATTATTAGTTGCGGGAGCCAAATTATTTGTCGGAGCAAATCCATTTGCGGGAGCCCAAGTATTGACAAGCCAAGTATTGGTGGAAGCCAAAGTATTTGCGGGAGCCGAAGTAGTTGCAGAAGCCCGAGGATTTGTGGCAGCCCAATTACTTACGGGAGTCCAAGTATTTGCAGGAGCCCAAGTATTTGCGGGAGCCCTAGTATTTGCGGGAGCCCTAGTATTTGCGGGAGCCCTAGTATTTGCGGGGGCCCTAGTATTGGTCGGGATCTCGGCTGCAGGCACCACCGTGTAGTTCTAAAAATACGTACAGTGTATAAAACAAATTAAATTTGTCTAAAATGGAACAGGCTCTCTAGAAATTGAACGAAATTAAGAAATTTATGCATGCCTTCTTTTTCTTGCATAACTAATAAATTAACTACTCTTATATTATTAGTATATGTCAGTGACGCACCCAGGGGGGGAGGCTGAGGGGCTGCAGCCCCCCCAGACCAACATCCCAGACACACCAAAAATTTAAAAAAGTACAGTACTTATTGAAGAAATCCACCGAATTGCATTATGCAGCCCCCCAAGAGTCAATCCAGCCCAAGACAAAATCCTGGGTGCGCCCATGGTATACATACATATAGTAAAGGTATAAAATAAAAAGGTATAATAATACCTGACAATCTAAGCAGGACCAACTGAGTATGCTATTGACATCTATATTGGGCTGGTGACATAATTCATGGTACCTCCTGTAACACATCGTACATTTTACCAAAATGTTGTTTATATCCATATTAACTTCACTGGAAAAATAAAAAATATAAATACACATAAAAATTTAAACATTTAACAACATGGCTTTAAAAATTAATACATTCGGCGAGTGTTTAGTGTTTTATAAAAGTACTTCACACCAATTTAATATATTTCATTATTTTTAAAAGAAATTTGGTACACTTGGGGGGTAGGTGTCCCTATAAAACTCATCGATTAACTCATGTCACGTCATATTTTTTAAAACGAACAAGTTAGGTGAGTGTTTAGTGTCCTGTGAAGATATTTTCCACCATTTTAAGATTTTCTATTATTTTTACAAGAAACTTGGGGGTAGGTTTCTTCGTAATCAGCATCATGCTAGATTTGTTCCCATACTTGTGCGCAGGGCTGTTCTGGACAGGGTGTTGGTGGTGCCCTTGTACCTTGGTGAAATTCGGGGGGCGGCTGAAGCGTTAACCTGGAGCGGCCATTTTGATTGTGCACCAGGGAAGAACGTCCCCCTGAAAAGGTCCTGCTTATGGAACTTGTACAATGGTTTAGGAACCATCGAACTTTTTCGTCATCGTTTCCCAAGGCCTTTTTTGGAAACCCATTTGCTGTCACATATTCCCAAAGCAGGCGAGATGAGGCCATTAGGGTTGGTTGGTTACGATGCTTTTGTAATAACTTTCCTTTGAAGGTGTTCCAAACTTTTAAGTTTTAAACGACTTTCAACTGAACATTTAGCGCAAAAAAGTAATTTTAGTAGAGATTTGAACTACCTATATAACTATGAAGATAATCTTGTGGTACTTACCCGCATATTACACAGTACATATGGTATAGACGTTGGCTAGCTCTGTTATCCATAACAATTTGTTGAGAATTGGTAGTTAGCAGCAACAGAGATTAGTAATTATTATTTAAATGTTCAAATATTGTTTAAAAGCCGCGTTTTTTCTGCATGTGCGCAGAGAACAGATCAATATGCGAATGGCTCAATGGCGGTCTAAGCTGCTGTACATGTGGGTATTACAGAGCTTTGACGCTTCAAGCTCAGAGCTTTTCAAGGCTGTTTTTATAGATGGCAGCTCTCAAACGTAAAGTATTGTTAGTGCTTTTATACTATAACAGTAACAACAAGTTTAGTGTTCCATGAAACGGAACATTTATGGAATCAATTCGGTGTCTGTCCATCCGTCTGCCTGTCACAGGCGATTTTCTCTGAAACTATTCGACGTAAAAATTTGAAATTTGGCACAGAGATAGAGTTTGGTGGCCCAGTTATAGACGTGAAGTATAGAAAGTTAAATTTTGATTCTGGGGTTAATTTCGGGGGGTAAATAGGGCAAGGATTTTTTTAAGGGCATCGTAGGGTGTCAAATGAAAGCATATTGAAGCACGAATTCAACGATATATGTATGATGCATTTTATTTTTTTAAACATTTTTCGGGAAAAACGCTTAAAAATTGCTGTCTCCCACCCTTTTCACCGAGAGGATCGCTCAGAAAAATCTGAAAAAAGTCATGAACATTGAGAATTAGGTGAAGATTGAGCGAACATTATCAAGATGGAAAAATCCTACCAAAAACATACAGGTAAAAAGCAGGCCAAGTTCTCGTCAGGACTGTGTGTTTTGTTATCTGGAAAAAATAACTGAAATGTAAAAGGTATGCCAAGTTTCTTGCCTACACGTTATTAGCAGTGTTTTGATAAGCACAGAAAAATATTGTGTGGACTGATAAATTTACAGACCAAACTTGGCAAGTTTTCAATGGTCTCAATATTGCTCTGTTCTTTAATGTGTCGTTAATGTCGTTATAAACAATTTAATTGTTTATTTCCTTATAACTGCTAAACCATTGGTTTTAGAGAACAAGTTTTTCAACAAAAAATATTTGTCACGTTTTTCAAAATTTTTAATTTGGTCCACTCAGCTCCGCGTATACGCGACGTGATACGTGTGATATATAATAAAAGTGTAATGATTTTTATCTTGACAGAGCCGTGTTGAAACGGTAGAAGTGTTAATAAAAATATTATTTTTAAAACGCCTCGCATACTCAGGTTCTAAAATTTTTGTTGATTTTCCACCGTCTGGGAATATTTTGGTAAAGAAAAAAACATTCTGTAATTTGCTAAAAAAAGTTGAATTTTTGGTGAGCCTCACCTGAAAAAAAAATGAACGCGTTTAGGTACTTTATTTGTTATTTTTTCTGAAGAAATTTTACATTATTTTGTCCAGAATTTTTAAATTGTAAGAGAAAAAAATGTGTTAGTAGAAAGCTATAGTCATTTGAATTTTTTTAAACCTAAAATATAATTAAAAAAAAATGCAAATGCCTATAACTTTCTACTAATACATTTTTTCTCTTAAAATTTAAAAATTGTGGACAAAATTATGTAAAATTTGTTTAGAAAAAATAAGAAATAAAATACCTAAACGAGTCCATTTTTTTCCCAGCCTCACCCACCAAATTACAAAATGTTTTTTTTTCTTTACCAAAACATTCCCAGTGGGCTCACTATTAAAACCCCTAAATTTGGTACACGGTACGGGTCCTGTCAGTAGGTAGGGACAGAGATATACAACTTTGAAATTTCACCAGCAGCCACTGGTTTGTTATAGTTTTTGAATGACGGACAACGGTATCAAATAAATTTGTAAACCGCACCGATCGATGCCGATGTCGGCGATATCTTTCAATTTTTTGGTCTGCCGTCGGGCCCCCTAGGTGCCTTGGCCCGTCTGCTTGGCGCACCGGTAGATACGCCCCTGCCCCCTCTCCTTTTTATTGTCGTGCACTTTCCTTTCTTACCTTGCAATTTTTCTCTTTTTTTGTGCATTCCCTTATTAATCAAATGAAAATTCCTTTTTAAAGATGTTTTCCTGGTTAATATATGTTTTCTCTTTTAAGTAAAATAAATATTAAGCGATTTTTGATACCTGTAGTTGTAAAATAAATATTCTAATAAAATGAAATCATGAGACAATCGGTTTACCCTCGACAAAAGCCAAAAAATTTACAAGCGACGGCGACGAGCGTCGTTGTCGGCGTCGTTGTGTGGAAAGCGTATAAAACCAGTAGTTCGGTATTTTATAAAATCGAATTTGGTATCTTGAAAACCCACTGGCTTTGATATATTACCTATTGTGATATCGTGCGAATTTTATATATTTGATGGACAATTTTTTTGGAATTCGGCTCTAAATTAAGCTATTTATATCTTTTGCACTATTAAACTTTGTAGATTGCTTCAGATACAGAAGAGAACGCACCCATAGGCGTGTGCTTTTTAGTATCTATGTTAATGAAAAACTAATTTTTTTTATGTTAACCAGTGATTTATATAATATAAGAACTTCATAAGTAAAACTGAGCAAGCGTGTTCCTATTTACCTTTTAAATAAATAAGCAAGATGCTTGGACCTCTTCTTCCGAATTTAACTTTTTCAATTTCGTTTTGAATTTTTCCACCCGGTTGAATTTTTATAGTGGATTAATGTTAATTACCTTAAGCAGCTGGGAATAAATTTTGGAACGAAAAACCCAAAATTTAGGAAATCCGAAAGTAGTTAATAATGTCTTATGCAATAGTATTTTTTTGTGGTTTAAAGAAAAAGGTTGGGATGTAGCAACTTAGAGAATCAGATGAGCCAAAGGGCTATAAGCCCCTTTTATATTTCCACCGCCCGACTGGTCCTGAGTCTTACTCCTGCTATTTAAAACATCTGATATGCAGATTTTTCGTTATCTTGTGGCCGCAAACAAATGGGTTTGCATGGAATCGGGGTTATCGGATCAACTGAGCAGCTTGATGTCGTTTAACGGAATCACGTTTTAGATACGGAGATTCCTGATTTAGATTCTTCTTAACTTGGACCGAATCGATGTCGACAAAATGTAGGTACACTTTATTTTTTTAAAACTTAAATTGTATGACATGTATACAGTTTTAACGAAATACTTTCTAAAATAGAAAAAGAGGGCTTACTTTTACAACATTTCATTGACAGAATACTCTTAAAAAAGTAATTTTTTACGCGTTAAGGGTAAGAAATACGCTTTAACACATCCATCGAGCACTTGTCTAATGAGTTGCTGGAGGTATACATCACGTTATATAAATTATTAGACGTTGAGAGAAAGGACAGGGCACAGATGAGCGGGGGGTGAGGTGGATGCATATTCTAATTACTTGGGCTGTAATTGATTTGGGTTTCCATCTCCGGAGACCAGGATGGATCGGTCTCGTGAGACCTGATGCCGGCACTGCCGCCGCGTCGTTATAGCCACAAAGACATCATATTTATTTAGTCCAAGCCCTCCTCGGATCATCTACACACACTTGGCTCACTTAGTTAAAATGTCAATGGAAATATAGTTTTTTAAAATTAATTATTTGGAAAATAAATTCGTTTCGGCCTAGGGAAACATATAAAACCTCTTATTTTTCTGTTTATTTAAAAACTAAAAACTTATTGACCCAGAAATGTTTCCCATCCTTTTGTTTAATAAAAAATAAAACCAAAAACAAATATTTTTACTATTTGGCAATGGTTTTCTGTGGCACGCTGTACTGAAATTTATTGTACCTAATATCATTGAAAAAATGGGATGGAATCCGTTCTGTTATCGTAAAAAATATTTATCGCTTAAAAAGATATATACCTACTAATGTTTTAAATTCCTAACAGTATTTTTCAACTATATTTTTGGATAAACTTCAAATGGATTAGTGGATAATTTATAAGTGAAGCATAAAAAAATTCTTCTAATTTCGAAATTGCGTAAAATAAAATCTTTCTGCCTGTTCCAAATAAAATATTGGCGGTGCGATAAAAGAGACCAATTAGAGCAATTAATGGTGGACTAATTGCGAAAACGTTGGCCAGACCAAAAGGCCCAAAAGATCCGAAAGGGTCAACACTCGCAGACCACTGAGGCAAAATTTATTATCTAAGAAAACATAAAACAAATGCGGTCGTTTTCAGTCCGCTCACGTTCTTCTTTGACTTGTCTCTGTATGTTTATTGTTGATATTTTTTAGATTACTAAGCTCATATGTGTACAGATTCTCCGGAATATTCAAAATAGTTTTGTGGTAACTTGCAGCCTCTTCATGTCGAAAATATTGTAAAGAATTTAGAGTTACATTTATAAAAAAACATTAGAATAATTATTATAAGTGGTTCACCACTTTTTAGACATTGATTCTGTATCAGTCTTTTGGAGGTCTATAAAGTCACCAAACCTTTGCCAACTGTTTTTAAAGTAACTCCGCTACGCTATCGCCAGTCACAAGCCTGGGGTCTCATCACTGAAGAAGAGATGAGAATGGAGGAGGGGAAGGGGAGGAGTAACAACCTCACTAAAAAACAGGGTACAGGTGAAGAATGACCGGTGGTTCATAAGGCAGAAGAGGGCATAGGCTGACCTCACAAGGCAGATATAGCAAAAAGTCACCAAAGGAAAACTGCCTTCCCAAGTTTGGAAACAATCAGTAAATCAGAAGAGGCAATCCCAACAGAAAATAATCCGGTCCTTAAGGTTGAAGTGTGACTTCCAAAAGGCCTATGATACGGTGTCATTAATCCAGAAGGAGGACATAGGCTGACCTCACATGGCAGATAGAGCAAAAAGCCACCAGGTTGCGGTGTGACTTCCAAAAGGCCTATGATGAAGTTATGACCTATTATGAGGAAATGGTATCAGTGCTGTCAGTATTTTTTATGTAAAAAGATCTTGCAGGTAGAGGTGATGTCGATTATTGAGAACAAATAGAAGTAGGCGCGTTTGCACTTTTCTTGTACCAAGCATTTTACTAAAAGCCCATGCGCCTAAAAGCCCATGCAAAGGTTTAATGCAATTATGTTATCTAGGCTGCCCTAAAGGCGTATGCAACCTTTGCATTATTACATTTTGTAGAAATATGACCTTTTTATTTTCATTGGGAACTACAAATTAAGGATTTTTTTGTCGTTATTATTTAAATTTCTATTAAACAAACCAACAGCGTGTGTTCAATGATTTTGTTTTTGTTTCTAAAATGAAACAGTCCTTCTGAAAAGCGTCCATGTGATTCCGTTTGAATAGTGCGCGTTCCCGAAGCATCAAAAGGTTTTGCTTTTGAATGGCAAAGGCCCACGAGTTCGTTTGATCTTATATTATGTGGCGCAGTCGCCCAAATGAAAGCCCTTTCTACTCGCTGATTTGCCGTCTAATAGACCGCAAAACCAAACAACAAACATCTCATCTCTTATTCTTGTTTCCCAATAATGTGCGCTTAATTTCTTTCAAGTGCTTACACAGTGCCTGCTCCTGCTTTGCTTTCTCCCCTTTTAATTTAAAAATGGCGAATTTTTACTTTTGTATACCTACCTCTTTTTTCGTTATACAAAGCTTTTTGCTAATAAATTGCTACCCCTTATTGCAATTCAATTATTTATCATCCCTTAAGACAAATAAATAACAATAATTATTACAAGTCGTAATGATCTTAATAAAAATCGCCTTTTTGTAATTTCAATGTGGTCTTTTCATCGGTAGATAAAAACACTTTAGATTTTCTGGTAAATTAACAGAAAGTTAACGTCCTACATCTGGATCTCCCGAAAGAAGGAAAGGAACAAAAACAAGATGGTTTTTTTTGTAATGACAAATGGCTTAGGGTAGTCGTTGCGGGCGGAAAGCGGAATTTAAAAATAGTCGAAACAGCATAAAATTTAAAATATTCCCCGCTTTCCGCGGCCCTGTCCCTTCCGCTTTCAATTATAATTACAAGAAACAACGAATGTCTTAATCGCCATCAGAAAGAAATTAAAACAGTTATAAAGTCATAAAGGGAAAATTATTGTTTTGTTTCAGATAAGGTATGTTTTTTATAACGAGCAATTTACATTTTAATTGCGAAATTAGGCGATTTTTCTTCCTCTTATTAGTATGGTAATCTTTATTAGGGTTTCCCAAAAGAAAGCTTACAGAATAAACAACCCTCTAATCAATATGAAACATTTTTTTGAAGTTTGCATATAATTTCTATCTGTTTGCTTCAGCTTTGGCTCTGAAGTCAAAAATAATTCGTTCTATCTGGTAAAAGTTCTTATTTATAACAAGTAAACAATAAACAGTGGGTATGTAGTAATGTGATTCAAAATTTGAAAAGTAAACAGTTCATTACCCTGTGTACAGCCCTAGCACAAATAATGTTATGTTGACAATAGAAAGACACACTCGAAAATTCAAATCCGCAACGATAAAGCTCTCCCGCTGCTGATGGTTTCTAAGCTCGTTTTCGTTCATGATATTTTTGATTGTCCAAATCAGATGGAGAGTTAATCGTATGGAAATTAAAATATCTAAGTAATATCCGACCAGGCGAAATGGAAACCGGAGATAAAAAATATCATTGCATTTATATTTGCCGTAGTATATTTGGTTTCGTTCCTAAACGCACTACGAAAATTTTTCTTTCGAATAAGCAGTGATTGGCAGCCAGGCATATCCGATAAAATCGGATTCATGTCAAATATTTCAGATATATAGTATATTGAATGTTCAACTTTAGATAGAGAGGTGGATTCACCACCACACCATTTTAGCCAACACCAATAAATATTAAAATTATAAAAAATATTTTTTTTTATCTGAGACAACTCACACTCACGTGGACTTCAAGCCTAAGTACTAACGTACCGTGGGCATCTGATGAGAAGGGAAATGTAGTCTATTGACACGGGATTTAAAGGATTGAAGGTTGGAAGGGGAAGGGAAAACATCTGCAGGGAATTTATTCCATAATCCGGAGATCCTCAAAGTATGCCGTGGAATCAATCAGGCATGTCTTGAATTATTACTCTTGAAAGGTGACATTAAAATATTTGGACCGTGGTAACATAGGTAAAAGGTATAGGCACCGTCCACGATACACTAACACCGTCCATAGATATCTTTCGACGGTGGTATAGGTGAATGAAAAATAGATCTGTCAAGTTCTGCATGAGGTTTTTATTTTTAAAGAAATTAAATATGGTAATCACGGCGGAACAAAAAGCTTTTATGATAGAAAGTTATTTTAGAAATGGTAGAAGGGTTGATGGCCTGTGGATTTATTCAACACGGGATATCATTCAGCATTTTCAAACCGAATTTCCAGACACAGTCATGGATTTCGACCAGTTTCGCCAAGTTTTGACTAGATCTGTCGTTTTGTTTAGAGAAACAGGAAGTGTGAATAGAAAGGAAGGCAGTGGGAGACCCAAAGTTCACACTGCACAAGTAGAAGAATTGAGGCAAATTGTTAATGAACACCCACAAACCCCTATTCGGCGTTTAAGCCAGCAAGTAAATGTATCCTACCGAACCTGCAATATAATCCTAAAATGTGACCTGCATATGCACGCTTATCGTCTAAGCTCAGTCCAAGAATTGATACCAAACGACAAGCCGCAGCGAATGCAATTTTCAGAGTGGCTTATGGGTAATTTGCACAATAATGAAAACGTATTTGAAAAAACATTTTTTACTGACGAGGCAGGAAGGGGTAAGTGTTACCGGATTTTTTGCATGACAGGGAGCAAAACTGGGCTTCGGAGGCATTGAACTGAACCAGATTTTTGGCACCCCAGTCTAAGACTAATTGAAGATCTTGGAGGGATAGGTGAATAGATCTGCGTCTATCATCCAGCTCTTGATTCGAATGGAAAAATGTATTAACTGTAACAATTTTTAGATAAACGAAAATTATGGATTAAAATATTTCTTACTACTTCACTGAGCTAAGCAGAACGTTACACCCTGAAGCCTAGAGTCCTTTTACAAAATAGTATTTTTTAGTATGTCCGCTTTAATTTGGAAAATGGACTAGCAAGTGATCCGGCTCGGTCCATACGTGACAACTACCTCATCTAAAAGCTTTTCATTCGAATTTTTTCCACTCCTTCTGTCTCCGACACAATACGGCTTCAAACAAATAAACTCAGTTTGTTTTTTATTGGATTAGAGTCTTTGGGTGCATCGGCTTCGTCAGAAAATAGATACGACCATAAATTTTCTTCCCGTGCTATTCATCGATAAAATTCCGTAAGCCACCGCGGAATCAAAATAAACTTTAATCTTTTAGCATTAATTAATTTACCGAAACATCAACACTTTACAAAAATAGTTTTTCAAAATACTAGACTTTTTTGTGTTTTATGGGCATAGTTAATGGTAGTTTTCTTATTCGGTATCTACTGGGCCTCGCACAGACATAATTTTGTTAATAAAAATTATTAGCGACAAATTAAAGAAATGTAAGTGTGGTATTAACAGTTATTGGTGGTAAAAGTATACATCTGGTACACAATAAATTGAATTAAAACTACCCCGATAAAGAAATTGAAATAAACAAATGCAGGGGGGTGGAACGGCCAACTTGGGGTCGGTTCGCGGCCCATTGGCGACCTGACTGCTGCAAGGGTGGTTGAAAAAGCAATATAATCCATCCCCATATGCGTGTCCTGCGGTTCGCCCCTGTGACATTTCGGGGCCGCACTGTGGCTGCGATTAATTCGGGCTCTTTTTTTTAATTAACTTTTTCTTTTTTTCGATTATCCAGACATCGGCTAATTGAAATTTCATAAAGTGTAACCCATATTTTTATAGGGCATTGATGGTTTGGGGGCTTAATTAATGAGGTAGGCGGGGGACCAATCCCCCCTTTGTCCATAAATAGTTTCTATGCTTCTTTGTAATATTGTAAAATGAGAGACAATTTGATTTTGTCGATTGTTATTTAATCTACATATGTATATGTATATAGAAGAAGAAACTGACTGACTGACTGACATATCAACGCACCAGGCACGGATCTAGGTTGTGGCTGGGGGGGGGGGGGGGTGCTTTTACGAGAGTTACCTATCTTCCAGGAAATTTGTTCTGATTTTGTGTGTGCGTGAAACCAAAAGTTGGGTGAAAATTGAGTTGAGTTGAAATTCAACCCTTATGGGTGTGAAACAGGGCTTCATACTTTGTATGGAGGAAAAATATTAGATGGTCGTATTAACTAGAAATTTCATAGAAAAACTCTAAAAAATAACGCGTTTTACAGTTTGTAATAAATCCATCCCTAGGGGGTGAAATGGGGGTTCAAAGTCTGTAATGAGTAAAATTTTTATACAAAAATAATAAACAATAAAGGGTAGCGGGTAAATACTTCTTTATGATCCCGATAAAGGACATATTTACCTCAGGATTAGCGACCCTGCCCACGTGAGCTCTTGATTTCTCACTGTTACCGTGAGGAACCATGTCCCAACCTCGTTTCCTTACCAGCCAAACCATATTTTATCCTCCCCCATAATAGGTACAGTCATGACCAAAATAAAGTTTCATTGTTCATAAGAAAAACATTGAAAATTAAACTTTATTTTGGCCACGATTGTGCAACTTCCCAGAACATTTTTTAAATTTAAAACTATGACCAATAGAAAAGTTCAGATCAATTAGCCACCGGTAAACTATCTTGTAGCCTTTTAAAACCGAAATTTTAAATTTCTGGCGTAAGAAATATTAAGTTTAAATTGTTTGTACGCCATTGACAATGAACGGAAAGCAAGTTGAGTACAGAAATGAATTACGCTCGCTAAAAACCGACAAGATACTCTAGGCGTACAGTGGAAAGCGTAGAGCATCCGTTAATGTCTGTTCAAGTGGCTTGATCGCATCACTTCCATCTCTTGCAAGCTTTGAGCACCCAGTGAGCTTTTATTTGTTACATTCCCCTATGCTTTTCATTGTAAAACCTTTAAACTGAGTCAAATCACGAAAACAGTCTCTGGATAGAACGCGCTGCTCTAACGGACAAACGAACAAACAGACATATATTTCGGAAATCTATTGTTGGTCTTTTAAAAAAACTTTATGGTACCTCCACAGCGCCCTTATGATTTTATATGATTAGATATAGAAAATATCGCAGTTCTGTTTTATTAAATATACTTTCAAAAGCCGATTAAAACCGAAGGAAATATTTTAAACCCTTTTTAGGGTTCGTAACATATTTTGTGTTTTATTCGGTGGATCACATGTGCAAATAAGACTCGATTCGGGGACAGTGGTAATTTATGGGGCAATATTTCATAGGTGGTCGCATATAAATCAGTTTTGAGAATTAATAGTCTTGCTCTGTTTAAGACTACATAAGCTGTTACATCCGCGTTCGACAAAATCGCTAATATTCTACGCAAAAGAACAGTGACAGAGACTTAGAAGGGGGGAGCAACAAATAATTTTTAAAACAGGTACATTTTTCGAAAATATAATTTTTTGAAAACAATATTTAGAAAATTAAATTATGAACTCTAGCAGCTTGGGAAATGGTAATGAAAAAAAGACGAAAAAAGATCCTGAACAAACCCAAACGAACATTATTTGGGTTTGATCAGGTTTCCTTAGGTTTGGTACGTTACTTTTCCATAAATTACTTTTTCAAAAAAAGTGCTTAAAAAATTGAAAAATTGGTTTTAGACAAATTGTACTTTCGTAAGTACTCGTATATCCCCCCAAATGGGCAGTAGGCATAAACATAAAAATGCTACAATATTTACCCTTCCATATTAATCAAACAATTTGTCCTGTCGCGTGTAAGCTAAGATGACCAACTCTTTTAGCTGTTTCTTTGTTCAACAAATATTTTTGATGTTAAATTAAGTAATTTTTTTCGAGAAACAGCTTCTTCGAAAGTATATTTTTTTAAAAATAACCTTTTAAAAATACATTTCCCGGAAATATATTTTTTAGAAAACATAGTTTTTCCAAATTTAAATTATGAATGAATGAATGAAATGTCAAGGAAAAAATGACATTAAGATCCTAAACTAACCTAAACGAACCTTTTTTGTGTTTAGTCAGGTTTACGTTTCCTTGTATTTGCTATGTTACTCTCTAGTAAATTACTTTCAAAAAAAGTGTTGTTTTTTAATATGACTATTCGAAGTCTTTTTCGAAACTCGAAAATTTAATTTCAAAAAATGGTTTAAAAAATTCGAAGTTGGTTTAATAGGTCTGGAAAAGACTACTTAAGGTGGGTGCAAGTTCGGGAGCACATTTTTTTAAAACAATTGGTGGTATGCCATCCAGATCGGAGGACTTTTTGGTGTTAAGGGAAGAAATAATTTTTTGAACTTGGTTCATTGTTTGGATAAGGGTTTCTTCAGAAGCGTCCCTTATTTTGGTTGCAGATTTTGGTTTTCTATAGGATAGTGTTTCTTGATGATTGTAAGAAAATTATTGTAATTCCTTAATATTCAAATTTCAGTCGTATTAACGATACGCCACTGCTAAAGGCATATAAATACCGCGGCTGTCTAGCTGTGTTTAATCACTCCAGGATTATGTCTTTACAACAAACTGATATCATTTGCAATCCGGAATTGTTTTGAGTTCCCCCAAGCCACCCCAACCCTCTGGCTGTCTTTAAAAAACACGTTTTCTATTTAACAAAACTAAAAATAAAGTCCTATAGATGCTGTGTTTATTTTTAAAATAATTAAATCTTCTGACGGCTCCATCAGTCTCTTTTTTTTGTACAATGATTTTATACCTTGGTGTTTAGCGAGAGACATTGCACGCACCCCTTAATGTATGTGGTGATTTCTTATTTAAATAAGGGGTTGTTCTTGGGGATAATTGAACTGTCACCTGTAAATTATAAGTTTAAATAGTTCCTGTTTCAGTAATGATCGTTCTTAATATCTTTAATTTTTTATTGGCGAGGCAAGAAGGCAAGAAAATACGACCGTGTGCGAGAAATGCCTCAAGCTCCAAGAGTTCCGTTCTCAATCAAGAAAGGAAGAAGTACTGTTATTTTATTAATAGATTCTGAGTTATTGCGTTAATTCTCCATGTAGAGACCAACACTATATCAGTTGGAACAAATTAGGATTATTGATTTAACATAAAAAAGCTTGGTTTTCTCTTCCGAGCCAGGAAATACTTCTCCTCTTCCAACTTATACACTCTCTATATTTCCCAAATAAGACCTAACCTAGAGTACTGCTCCCACATCTGGGGAGCGGCATCACCTTCGACACTTAAGATCCTTGATTCTATCCAAAAGAGAGCCATTCGACTAATCAATGACCCAGCCCTCACGAGGAAACTTCCTTCTCTCGCTCATCGCCGCGCTGTAGGGGATTTATCCCTTTTCTACCGCTACTTCCACGGATTTTGCTCTGAAGAACTAGCCGGTACTATTCCCCCCTTGAATGTCCCTAACAGAACAACAAGAGGCGCGTTACGTATGCATCCCTTTACTGTCCAGCTACAAAAGCCTAGAACAGACCACTTCTCTCGCTCATCCATACCTAGGGTCTCCAGAGTATGGAACAAATTGCCTGCAGATGTTTTCCCTTCCCGTCCCAACCTCCCATCCTTCAAATCCCGTGTCAATAGACTACATTTCCCTTCTCTTCAGACACCCACGGTACGATAGTACTTAGGCTTGAAGTCTACGTGGGATGTCTTAGATAAAAAAAAATAATGTTTGCATTATTTTGTTATTTTTTGTTTTAGATTTGTTACTGCCACTTGAAGATGAGTGTGTCGGTTCAGTACATCGCTTCTGAAAGTTCCAAATTTATTTCGTTTAATCTTGTCAGAGCCGTAATCTTATAATCTGTGTGTTTGCTTCAAATTCACTATGCACTTTCTGGTGGTTGATTTTAAATTAGAATGATTCTTTTATTTTATAAAAAATTTCGTCCTTTAACCCACAGACTCTAACCTGACTATTGCAGATTTTTTCCTTTGTACATCTTAGTATGATTCAGATCCAGACTGAGCCGGAGTCCCAATATAATCCTAATTATTTTATCATCAATTTAGCAGTAAAAATAAAGTACTCTTACCCGTTATAAGCCCTTTTCAGAGGGTATAAAACGTGTGGCACGAGACTACAAGAGAAAAATATAGCCTCACATTTAAGATAAAAACTAATCTGCTTAAGGTGAGCAAGAAATTACCTCCCGACGCATTTTCTTTTCGTTTTTACGAGCTTTTAAACATTAAACAGGCCTTAGTGTTTATTATGGAAGTAAAAATGGAGCTTTTATCTGTTGGTATGTATTTTCACATTAAAGAAAACAATGTTTGAATGTTTTCGAACTAGAAACATTTATCAAAACTTGCCCGTAGTTTCGCGCGGCTGTTTTTTGTCCATTTTTTGATAGTTGGCTTCCACTTAGACAAATCGCTTTATAAACTTTCCTTAGTCGATTTGGACGTTCATAAAAAGCAATTCTTATGTAGTTTTGGGGGCCGAATGAAACATTTATTCTTCAGTCAGTTTTTGCATTTGGTTCTTATGAGTTGTCGTAACGAGATCACAACATTGTTTAATTCGCGTCAAAACTGAATTAGGTATATACAAAACAATTAGTTTTTATAATTCGGCGATTAACATTAATATAACTGTTAGTTTAAGAATAGCTCTTTACACGTCACATGGCTATTATTATAAATCCTGGTACCCATACTTTCAAATAACTCCTACTGTCTAACGTTGTCAGTTGCCACCAAGATGTCCTGATTTAAGTTCATTTAATTTATCATACTTGTGTACACATAGCTTTGATTTACAACGTAAATTTGCTGCACAATTATTATGAAACACATTTTCAGTGATAAAACTCCCTCTTACATAACATCGCAAGCAGAAATGTGGAATGCTCTGTCACCCTTACTATTAACTTTTTGGGGGCTCCAGGGCGGTGGGCCTTCCCATAAATCTCTTTAAGTCATATCTGGAAACTTCTTATCCTGTCAAGTCCAATACATTTTGCTGATCTTGGTATATCAAGTAAAATTCCAATTTTTGGCCATTCCATAATATTCAAACGATTTCTGTGTCCGTCTGGTTGGGTTGAATGCAGAGGCTTCTCTATAAAGAAAATTGGGGTTTTCCAGAACTCCACATTCTCATTTGTTGAGAATTTACATAACCAGAGAGGTAAAACCATGCCTCGTTAGTAAAGAATATTTTTTCAAATACGTTTTCATTATTGTGCAAATTACCCATAAACCACTCTGAAAATTGCATTCGCTGCGGCTTGTCGTTTGGTAGCAATTCTTGGACTGGGCTTAGACGATAAGCGTGCATATGCAGGTCATATTTCAGGTTCCGTAGGATACATTTACTTGCTGGCTTAAATGTCGAATAGGGATGTGTGGGTGTTCATTAACAATTTGCCTCAATTCTTCTACTTTTTGTGCAGTGCGAACTTTGGGTCTCCCACTGCCTTCCTTTCTATTCACACTTCCTGTTTCTCTAAACAAAGCTACAGATCTACTCAAAACTTAGCGAAATTGGTCGAAATCCATGACTACGTGTGGAAATTCTGTTTGAAAATCCTGAATGGTGTCCCGTGTTGAATAAACTCACTGTCCATCAACACTTCTACCATTTCTAAAGTAACTTTCGATCATAAAAGCTTTTTGTTCTGCCGTGATTACCATATTAAATTTTCTTAAAAATAAAAACTTGACAGTTCTATTTTTCATTCACCTATACCTTTTACCTATGTTACCTTTCAAGAGTAATACAAGACATGCGTGACTGATCCACAGCATATTTTGGGGACGTTTTTTTTTGATGTTATGTTATGTAATTAACTAGAAATCTATAATTTTTAAGGTTTATGACTTCAAAGGTCTGTCATTTGTGGTTCACGAAACGGCACTAACCTGCACTGTTTTTTCGTATTTATATAGAAGACATTCATTGTAAAAAAAGTCAGTGCAGCTTCGTGCAACATAAACGAGCAAACCTCAAGACTTATTATTTTTATTGAAATGAATAAAGAAACAAGACAATTTTGAAAAAATTTTCTAGCAAGGCAAACAAATAATAAAATATTGTTGACTTATGTTTTTAATTGATAGGTGATTTTCTCAAAACGATTATAAACTAAGGTATATAAGACGTGACAAGTGACGTGGGGTGTCGACGTAACTTTTGACGTATGGGTTTTGGGCTTTCGGCTATCGGGTCATAATATACGTCCATCCAGGCCCATCTATATCGAATTCGCCCGTTAGAGCTCTCTGGAGGAAACTACTCCACTTTATCTTCCAGTGTTTTATGTTACAGCTTGACAGCAGATAAAAAATATTCCGATGACGGATAGCCGAGAATTGCCTGTGAGAGAGGTTTTTTATTTCTCTACTATCTTTTTAATAAACAGCTATTAGTTAGGTTTTCGGTTTTACGCAGATATACGTAAGGGTCCGTTGAAATATGGGCCCCGTTTATTTACGACGATACCGGAAGACGCGATAGCGATACATTTTTTTAATCGTCTCGCGACGAAAATTTATTTTAAAAGTATTAAACTGTTTTTATAACTTTTTCGGATACTATTGCAGGGGCGAATTTAGATTTTTGTCCGGGGGGGGGGGGGGCGCAACGCCACCTGGAGTTACACAAAAGTATAGACCAAAAAACAACTGGCAAGTAGCAGTGGCAGTGTTGCAGGATTCTAAGAAATGAACACTAATTCATAATGGACAAAAACTCTAAACCTGTTCTTGCGAAAACAGAATGATTGATCATCTCAACTTACAAATATTCTAGCATTTTTTTATTTATCCCTTCTGTCCATTTGGACTGGTATACAAAAATTTTTCGAAAGGCAGTATTTTCGAAAACATATTTTCTCGAAAACAGAACTTTTTCGATAATGCAGTTATTTGATTCGAGTGTTTTCCAATTTTTTTTTGAAAAGCAATTTTTTTTAAGTATTTTTCGAAACTACATTTTTTTTGAAAGTACGTTTTTTCATTGTTTCGAGAAAAACTTTGAATATTCATATTTAAAAAAAACGCTTTTTGAAGAAGTAATTTGCTACAGCGTAATGTAGCAGACACAAGGAAGCAAACCTGACCGAACACAAAAACGGTTCGTTGATGTTAGTTCAGGATCTCAGGATGGGACGGGAAGGGAAGGGAAAATGGGAAGGGAAAACTTACGTAAGTTCAATTTTTCGAAAACCAATTTTTCAAGCACGTTTTAAAAATACGTGTTTTTCAGAGAACATCTTTTTCAAAATTAAATTTTTTCGAAAAACACTTTTCGAATAGGTATTAATTTTTTCAAGCAATGGCTTTTGGAAAAAGTAGTTTACGAGAAAATAACGTACCAAACCTAAGAAAACCTGATCAAACTCAAAAAAGGTTCGTTAGGTTTGTTCAAGATCGTTTTTCGTCTATTTATATTTATCACTTTGCAATATTGTATATCTACTTTTGAAAAAATGTGCTATCAAAGTATGTGTTTGTATCTTTTGAAAAAGCTGATAAGATATTATTTAAAAAGGCACTTTCGAAATAGGTTTTCGAGAAAATAACTTCGAAAAATTTCATAAATCCGTTTTCGAAAAAGCTGTTTTTCAAAAAAAATTGCCCCCAAAAAAACATGTTTTTCGAAAAAAAAAACTATTTGGTTATTTGTTTCTTTTAGCAAGGAATGTTTTCAGAAACCATTTAAGAACATATAAATCAAAAATGTCAAAAAGGCTTGCATTTTTTATATAACATATTCGTATTATAGGTCTGTTATTTATATTTTTGTGGTATAATTTATATATTATCAACGATTATCGTTGATATTATAGAATTTCATAGATGACCAATATTTGTTTTTGTTTATAATATTTTGTAGAACATGTAGGTACGAATGGTTATTATTTATGTTACAGTATTTATTTTTACAAAATTCACTACTGAAATCTTTTTCGTGCAAGACTCTAGGGGAGGGGGCGCCCCCTTAAATCCGCGCCCGTATTATAGACATCATGTTCTATTAAAACTATACTTTCCTCACTTTATTTCACAATATTCAAATGGAGAATCCATTAATATAAGGGATAAAGTTGGCATTGTACAAATGTACACGGGAATTAATAGAATGATTAAACTAAGAATAAATTTCGGTTGGTGTGATGACATGTAATTTTCAACTGTGGCGACAATAAATATACAATTCGACTTGGGGGTGTGTTATGTATTCAGTTGAGAATATAAATGACCGTTGCCCGAGGAATTTCAGCTATTTGCTTAATTAAATTTGGGGGTATAAATGTTACCGGAACTTTGGGAAACATCTCCGCTGATGTTCTATACAGGCTGCCCGATGTTTTGTCTCCTATCTTGCTCTGTCACGTCCACCTCGCTGGATCTGTTTGCACAAACTCAATTTTAAATCGCTCGCAAACTTTCACAAACTGATTTTTAGAATTTCTCCTCCAAGAAAACTCGTACTTACTTTGAATATCAATTTTTTGAATGCAATGACTTCTTGAATGGGTAAAAATTAGAGGAAAGCCTTGGGCCTCTTTGTCTTAGTACAAGTATTTTTTAGTGTTTCGTGAATCGGAACACTTATGGAATCACTTCGGTGTCCGTCCGTCCGTCTGTCACAGGCGATTTTCTACGAACTTATTCGACGTAAAAATTGGAAAAGCACAGAGATAGAGTGTGGTGGCCCAATTATAGACGTTAAGTCTATAAAATTGAATTTTCATTTTGGTGGTTAATTTCAGTGGGTACATTGGTAATAGAAAAAAAATTTCAAGGGCATCATGCAGGGTGTCAAATGAAAGCTTATTGAAGCACGAATTCAAAGAATATATAGGTATGATGTATTTTTTTATGCATTATTTTAAACATTTTTTGGGAAAAACGTTTAAAAATTGCTGCCCCTTACCCTTATCATGAATCATGAACATTGAGAATTAGGTCCAGATTGAGCTAAAATTATCAGGATTGAAAAATTCTAGGGTGATCAATTGTTATAAACAATTTAATTGTTTATTTCCTTATAACTGCTGAACCATTGGTTTTAGAGAAAAAGTTTTCGACAAAAAATGTTTCTCACGATGTAACGAACAACTTTTGTCCTTACAGGTTTTTCAAAATTTTTAGTTTGGCTCAGTCGAAACTCTCCCCCACTCAGCTCCGCGCATACGCGTGTGTAGCGCGGCAGATGGGCGGGGATCAGGCGGCCGAGGTTTGTTCAGGTTAAGTGGGGAGCTGATGGCACGGAATACTAATTGTGCAACTATAGCTTGCACTTGACCGAATTATTTTAAACATACCTATGTTGATTATATTCGAAAAATTATTTTATTGCCCGTTATTAATAGCTATCATTTTTTTTTGTGGGTTTGACCCTTTAAAAATCCTATGTCATTGCTAGGGTTATAAAGAGGTTTTTTAGAAGTTTCAAATGTCTAGATTTTCACGTATTCGTGTATTCTTTTAGTTCTTATGGTTCAGGTGTGCACCTAAGTGTCAAGTGGCGCGGTGGTCCCAGCCTGACCCAGGTGGAGAGTTCACGCTTCCTTCCCGGAAGGTCAGAATATCCCTGATACTGGTTTAGGTTTTTAACTTCACACGTGTTTGATTAAGTGATTGATTACTCAAATAAAAAAAATCTACAGGAGTATAAACAATATATAAATAGTACCTAAAGTTTTTATTAAGGACTAGCTTGCGCCCGCGGCTTCGTCCGCGGTACACTAGAAAGAAATATCTTGGTAAATTTCGGTTATTTTACGTTGGCCACAAATGGACCCATGAATAAAAACCCCTGTTTCACCCCCTTAGGGATTACATTTTGAAAAACCCTTCCTTAATGCATGCCTACGTTATATAATAAACCTCTGTGCAAAATTTCAAGTTTCTCGACGCAGCGGTGTGGGCTGTGCATTGATACGTCAGTCAGTCAGTTACTTGTTTCTTCTTTTATAGGTACGAGCATATAGAGATTTCAACATTATTAACTATTTCCACAAACGCATACAAAGTTTAAAAATTTGATATCATTCCGCTATCACAAAGAAAAATATGAAATAATCCAGTTTCTAAGACAGCTTGGTTGTTTGAAGTTACAGGGATACATTTCCTGAAAACTATGTTCGTTTCGTGTCATTTACTTTACGAAATCGCCTTTTAAAAAATGAGATTTGGGAAATTTTATTATCCCTCGGCTTAAGTACTTTAAGAACATGTGTGCTTGTCGGGGGCTAGAAGCAAAAGCATAAATATGTCCCGCTCAGACGGTGGAAGTAACCACCCAGGATGATACATTTTTTATTTTTTACCATTTCCGCTTAAAAAGAAGATTCAAGATTTTCCAACTAAACTATGTATATATGTATATAATAGTATATATATATATATATATATATATATATATATATATATATATATATATATATATATATATATATATATATATATATATATGATATGAAGGGCAAGGGCCCAGAAATCGCGATAGCAGGAGGTCACCCAGACCAGAATCAAAGAAAATAATCCTCATTATTTTTATTTTTCATTTTACGGCCTTCTTGCTGCACTAGCGAAGAAGTTAATCTTTGCATTTACATTTAATATGTTACCTATAGGCCAAGAAATTTCTATTTTCTACTGTTGTTGTCCAATGGTGCATTTGTACCGTCGAAGAAATTCGACATATACTTACGAGTATGTTTTGTGTTAGCAGCCAAACATTTTTGGAGCAACACTGGGTGAACTAGTTGGCGCGAGCCACTACTTACCCATCCTTTCCGAACGTTTTGGATATAAAGTCTCTCTTTGATTCTGGTCAAAATGTGGTCTGTTCTTCAGCCACCCTGGGTGTAAGCCTGCCTAGATGAAGAGGGCCCAGAAATAGCGATAGCAGGAGGTCACCCAGACCAGAATCAAAGAAAATAATCCTCTTAATATTTATTTTATGGTTCTTGCTGCACCAGCGAAGAAGTTAAAAGACCATAAAATGACAAATAAAATAAAGTAGGACTTTTTTTTGATTCTGGTCTGGGCGTCGTCCTGCTATCGCGGTTTCTGGGTCCTTACCGTTCATCAGGCAGACTCACACCCAGAGTGGCTGACGAACAGACCAAATTTTCACCAGAATCAAGAAGAGAATTGGATATAAGGTCTCATTTTGATTCTGGTAAAAATGGTCTGTTCTTCAGACACCCAGGGTGTGCGTCTGCCTAATAAAGGGTATGGGCCCACAAATTGCGATAGCAGGAATACACCTATCAAAGAATAGTCCTTATTTTATTTGTAGCCAAACCGTTTAAAATTATTAACGAAATCAATTCAGATTTTGGTGAAATATAATCTTCCTTTATTCAACTGAAGATTTTCAGGAATTTTTCGAACTTGTCATATATATTATATATGTACATATATTACATAAGTATTTAAACAATTCTTGTTTAACTGTGAGCAACACCACTCAAGATCATGATAATAATAATAAAAAATCGCATTATGTGTTTACCTGGTGGTTTCATGTATGGTTTGCGTGTTCTTAATTTTCACTTAACTTCCCGATCAAGACATATTCTCACGGTGAGATTTGGGCTCGGCAAGCTATCAGACACATCCTATTTTACAGATTACCATGCGGAATGCATTCCGTCAAAACATCAACATGTGGCAGTTAGTTTATGATGTATGGCGCAAATGTATACGGAAGGTGAAAGGTTCACCGACACGTTTTTCCTTAAAGATAATTAGTTCTGGAGCTGCTTTTGAATTTATTTTTAAACTAGTTCAGCTAGGTAATTATTAGGGAGGAATATAGGAAGCAGTAACTAAAAATGGATGAAAATTTTTATTTTCAAACTGATTTTACAAGAATTTAGTAACTTTTGACAGGTCTGCGTGAGGTTCCATTGTAAACCAGTCAAACTTGAGCAAAATCGATCATTAGTAAAGGCTAAAACTAAGTTAAAAAGATCTAAAAATAAGGAAGAAAACATTAAGAGCCTTACTAAACAATGTTTAGAATACATATATTTCACATATCTAGGAAGAGCTTTACTGCTTTCAAGCGCGGAAGGTATAAATATTAATTTAAACCACCTGGTGCACCTAATAAAAATGTGTAAAATCTCAGAAACGCGACACTGTTTCCACCACAACGATTTGAAATTCGCATGTAGGGGTGGGTGAAGGGCCTACCCCTTGCGTGGGAACCAACATCTTAAGGAAGCGGACCAGACGCACGTCTGGCTCGAAGAACTGCTTCCGGGATTCCCCCACAGGACCGGGAAATGACACAAGTGGCTTTTGACCGACCGCAACGTGGCTGCGGGACCACATTCCGAGGTTTGTGGGAATTTTCAGAAATATGCAGGGAGATTTGTCCTGGTGTTAATTTTCTGTTTTATTTGACAGATACGCCTACTTTTTTACCTTCCTGGATGTTAGAAATATTTTTTTGAATTTCCTCGTTATAAGAAATTAATTGTTTTACGTAAATTTTAATATACGAAAATAATACGATATTTTCTTAATAAGCATTGTTTCCAAAATTTAATACAAAGTATTTGATTTACATACCTGTGGATTTTTAAAATAGACAAGTTTTTAGTAGGTATTAATATTCCACATCAGTTTTGCTTAAACTTCACAACAAATCACAAAATGCGAACGGGAAAATCGAAATAAAATTCAAGATATTATTTCACAGCGAATGCAGTGCTGCGAAAAATGTAAAACTATGTCACATATTGTGTCAGAATGTCTTCATAAATTTTCTGACGAAAATTGTTTCCTATGTCACGGTGCAACATATAAAATACGATTGCAACAGATGGCAGACTACATCGAGTTTATTTGTTTCTCATCTGTTGGTTTGAATTTTATTTAAAATTAGCTGTTACCAGCGGCTTCACACACGCCTTAACACGTTTTAAGAAACTGCCGCACGAAAAAGTTTAATAAGAATCACCCTGGAGGTATCCAAAAACTCTTACATTTCAATGTCTTAATTTGAAAATAGCAATTAACATTTCTATTACTATTATTATTAAAAGTCAAGCCCTATATTATTGTCGATGCGACAAGGTCTTCACAAAAATTCCCTACGGGGGCAGCAGTGATATTTGTACCCCAGGAAGTAGTAATTCTAATTACATGTGGGCTACCAGCCAAGGTTACTTAATTTCTGGACTCCCCCGGGATCCTGCTGATTGAATGCTTCTCCGCTCTCATTTCTTCTGCCATCTCGATTTTGTCTGCCATTGTGCTTCGATACGGATACCTATCGCTTTATTTTAATTGTTGGATATTTATTTGCCTTAATTTCCGGTATTTTTGCTGTAAGCTCTCTTTCAGAAACTTTCCCAAATTCATGGTTTATGTTAGCCGCAATATTTCAACACAATTTGCTATAGCCATGCTGGTAATGCAACTCTAAGCAAACAAAATATACTTTAGCCGCTTATAATCTGCCGGATAATTTTCTCTAAGATATGTAAAGTATAATGGAGCCGCAATAAGATATGAAACCATGTTGCTACGAAAAAGGGATACAAAAGGAATGAATAAGGACGTAGGATGTAGGTAAGTTGTCATTGTTATAAGAAACTCTAACTGCGAATGATCTTTTTGTGTTGTGACGGAGATTTTCGTAATTTCGAGAGAAAGATTAGGATGATTAGAGTGTGGAGTCTCGGTCTGAACACAATACACAATATTGCATAATACCGTACAAAAGCAACAGAATGGGGATAAGGGCAGCGAAAATTTGCCGGGAGATCAGGGTTGTAACAGCTTAAATCTGTGCTTTTTCTTGTTATATTTTTATCTAATAGAAAAATTTTTGATGGACGGTGGTTGTTCAGGCAGTTTAGTCTAAAAATATTTCAAAAATATTATCTCGCACTTTTTTTTATCTAAGACATCCCACGTAGACATCAAACCTAAGTACTAACGTACCGTGGGCGTCTGAAGAGAAGGGAAATGTAGTCAATTGACACGGGATTTAAAGGATTGGGACGGGAAGGGCAGACATCTGCAGGCAATTCGTTCCATAATCTGGAGATCCTAGGTATGAATAAGCGAGAGAAGTGTTCTATTCTAAGCTTTTGTAGCTCGACAGCAAAGGGATGCATGGGCATGCGTAACGCGCCTCTTGCTGTTCTGTTAGGAACCGTCCAGGGGGGAACAATACCGGCTAGTTCTTCACAGCAAAATCCGTGGAAGTACCGGTAGAAAAGGGATAAATCCCCAATAGCGCGGCGATGGGGACTGGGTCTTTGATGAGTCAAAGGGCCCTCTTTTGGATATAATCAAGGATGTTGAGTGTCGAAGGTGATGTCGCTCCCCAGATGTGAAGCAGTACTCTAGGTTGAGTCTTATTTGGGAAACATAGAGAGTGTATAAGTTGGAAGAGGAGAAGTATTTTCTGGCTCAAAAGAGTAAACCAAGCTTTTTAGCTGCCGATGTGGTTACTGAAGTAATGTGTTTGTGCCAGCTGAGATTATGTTCAAAAGCGATGTCAACAAGATCAAACGTTTCATTGTTCTGTAGGGCTTGGCCATTCATGTGGATGTGGTAAGCGTTGTCAGATTTTTACGTGACAGGGAGCAAGACTGGGTTTTGGAGGCGTTGAACTGAACAAAGTCCTTGGCACCCCAGTCTAAGATTAATTGAAGATCTTGGGAAAGGGATAGGTGCATAGATCTGCGTCTATTATCCAGCTCTTGCTTCGAGACTTGTCTGGAAAAATGAATATTGGAGTGAAGAGTACTATCGTCAGCATAACTGGATAGGCACCGTTACACTCTTGTCATTCACCTAGATCCATTTTGATCATTTTACAGGTTTTGTTTTCTCTAAAAATGTATCCGTGTTTGCTCTAACCTCTGATGAGGATCGGTCGAAACGCTGCTGGAAAGAACACGATAATTGCAGGGCATCTTTTCCAGTGTTAAAAGTGTATTTTTTCTAAAAAATGTTGACCTTATATGTAAATATTTTATAGATTTTCTCATAAAAATTTCAAACTTTTTTACTAGGGATTGCCTTGTCATTGTGCGGCCCTGTTCCGAATTAAATATACTGCGAGAAATTGTGGGATGAACGATATCTTATGTAATTAATCACCAAAACTCGGTCGCTAGGTATTTGCCATGGTAAGCGAGCCGTCTTAATTTGTAAGATAAATACCTATATTAATTAGATTGCGTCAACAGGAGGAATCGTATAATTACTTAGGAACGAGACACTTTTCGTTCTAATACTTTATCGGTGTGTAGCAGTTGAAAATTTGCATAAATAACTCATAAAAGCAGCCAGGCAGCCGATCTAAGGCCCGACTTTTCTGTGTACAGACAATCTTCCACCCACCTTTGGGAAAAATTAACTTTGTGGAAAGTTTGAACAATTTTTTGTTGGTATAATTGGCATTGGTACTTAATTGCCAACTACCTTAAGCCTTATTGATTTATTTATTATCTCTTCAATGCGATTTATAGTTTCTTTGGACTATAAAAAAATTAGGTGTTTTTTTTAAATAGAAAAAAAGGAATATATACTGATACTGTTCACCCTGTAGAGAAATTTACATGGTCCGACTGTTATCTAACAAAGTCCCGGTAAATTTTATTCAGTAGGAAGCCGAAAAACTTAAGACAAAAAAGACCCGTAGATTACATATGTAAATTAAGAATAGGGTTTACAGATCGAGAATGTAATGCTGGATTTCTGTTATCAGCGCGGACCACCCCAAATTCAAAAGTGAGAACAAAGCAATAAGGGTCTGCACCCTAGCAAATCACTAAGTTCGATAACATCGTTATATATTATGCTTTTTCTCCTTGAGGCCTAAATGGTTTGCTTCGGTACCTATAATGACATTAACTATATTTTTTGCTTATTATTTTTTTGTGAGGGAAAAGTCTTTTCGTTTCTGCGAGCTCATAATATAGTAATTTGGTACCATTCAGCATTCACTTCAATATCTGTTGGTACAATCGCGTTTTTCTCGGGAAAGACTAGACGAATTTAGATGCCTGTTTCTACTTTGTTCTAAACCAATCCACCAAAGAGGTTTTTGTTTTATGTAGGTACTTATGTATGTATTCTTGTCAGGCTGTATGAAAAGTATCTCTAAATTAATTTTAATATGGAAATTTCTGCAAAGACTTTAACAGTCGTAAAAGAGAGTAACCCCATCACCTGTTGATTAGCATTATTATACATTACAAAATTGGGCAAATATGTGAATTACTTATTTGAATTTGGGATAATTAGGTACTTTCCCTAAATATTATCCCCCATTTTAAAATTCCCATGTTAATAAAAAAAGGGTTGATATCTATCAAGTTTCGATTTCGAAAATTAAATCTCTTCCCCCGGATACGCACAAGCAAGCAACAAGGTAACAATGCGTGCAGCAGGTGTTGTTGTGTAATAATTAAACAGTGACGTCAGTCAGATTTTAATAATCGCCGAATGCGCTTTGTGAACACACAATGGTCATTGAAAACGGCATCTAGCAGGGGAAGCCCCCGAATCGGATATCAAAAAAGTCCTGCGAGAATATTCGTGTTCGGCGGTCAGGACTCCATCCGTTTGGAGAACCGCAAATCGGGGGTGACTGTCGTTCGGATTCAGTCATTGGCGTATCGAGAGGTCGAATAGAGTTATCATAATAAAAAACTAAAGTCTTTAGGTCTTTCGAAGAAGTGGTGATATTAAAGCATGCATCATAAAATTTATTAAACACTAGTACTAGTTTGTTTTTATCTGAGACAGCCTAAGTACTATTATTAAACATACATTGTTTAGACATTCTGTAAACATTTAAATATAAAAAAACACATTTTATTACACCACACTGACGCGAACACCGTAAACTTTTTATATTTATTTCACTCCAAATATAGGATCTGCTTCTTTGTAAAACTGTCTCCTTTGGCTTGTATGGGTACAGGATGCTAGATGGAACAAATTTGACACTGCGTTCGAATCTCCTAAATTTACAGCTAGATTTGGTGGAAACCATGTCTAAAAATACAAATTCAATAATAAACTTGCGATCATATTTAATGTTAATAGTTTTTAACAATAGTTATCGGCTGAGTAAACAGTCATATAAAATAGTCTAAACAGAATTTTGGATCTTGTCTTTACGGAACCATCTCCGGGGGTCTCAGCTTCGTCCAGTTCTTTTCCTCTAACAGATATCGACGTTTATCATCCTGCACTTGAAATAAATTATGACATCCGTTGCATTACATATCTCAAAAATAAAACCGAACTAAAGGTTTATCAGTTTTTCCAAGGAGATTATAATAACCTAAATCAATATTTTAATCAACTGGATTGGTCTTTCTTGTCTTCAGAAACTGATATAAACCGTATGGTCAGGATTTTTTACGAAAGATTATTCCAGGGCATAGACATGTATATTCCACAAAAAATTATAAGATCATAGATATCCAAAATGGTTTGATGCGCCGTTACGTAAACTAATTGGTCAAAAAAATAAACTGTATAATAAGTTTAAAAGGTCCGGTCAAAGCACGGATTATGATGCGTACTCCAGTGTACGTCGTGAAGTTAAGTACAGAACTGATATGTGTTACATGTTGTATGTAACACAAACTGAACATCTCATACCAGAAAATGTTAAGCATTTTTGGAGTTTTATAAATAACCTAAGGAAGGATTCCAGTCTGCCGAGTGTCATGAAATACCAAAACCGGGAATTAACGGATCCTGATCTTATAGCTGATGCCTTCTCCAATCATTTTCAATCATGTTATTCTGTACACAACAACGTAAATATAAGCGATATATGTCAAATTGAGTTTGCCAGCCTGCTGTCAACCCACTATTTTACTGTGGAGGAAGTTCTTGATAGATTAAAGAGTCTGGATACGTCCAAGGTAGTGGTCCTGATGGAGTTCATCCTGTTTTGTTGAAGGGTTGCAGTTCATCCCTGGCTATGCCACTGTGTTTGTTATTTCAAAGATCGTTTAACAGTGGCATTTTCCCGGACATCTGGAAGCAAGCCAATTTAATTCCAATTTTTAAAAGTGGTGACAAAAGTGACGTAGAAAATTATCGCGGTATTTCCTTGCTTTCTATTATACCTAAAATTTTTGAGGCCATTATAACCGATGAACTTTTCAATACTTATAGAAATTACATAATGGAGGAACAGCATGGATTTTTTGGCGGCCGATCGACGTCCACAAATCTGGCTGTCTATCATAACTTTCTGGTCTCCTCGGTGGAGGCGGGATGCCAAGTCGATGTCATTTACACCGATTTGTCAAAGGCATTTGACACTGTTTGTCACAAGCTGCTCCTAAAAAAGCTCTATAATATTGGCGTTTGTGGAACTTACCTGGAATGGATTGCATCATACTTGACATTAAGAAGTCAGCGCGTTACTGTGTGTGGATCAGTATCCTGTCAAGTTTCCGTGACATCTGGAGTCCCTCAAGGGTCACATATCGGACCTATTTTGTTTGTTCTTTTTGTAAATGACGTCCATCATTGCTTTCAAAAATCTCGCTTTCTGTTGTATGCGGACGATCTAAAGTTGTACTCGGCTGTCTCACCCAATGAGATGTGTTTGCAAGCTGACCTTGATAGTTTTGTGGAGTGGTGTAATAGTAACTACCTGAAGCTTAACGTAAAAAAGTGTAAGGTTTTAAAATTTTTCAAGTGTAACAATCCGCAAAATTAGACTTATTCCATTAATAATGTTAACCTGGAAGAGGTGTCCTGTTTTAACGATCTTGGTGTGATTTTCGACAGTAGCCTTTCATTCACCCTGCATATAGACAGTATAATACTTAAAGGCTTTAGGATGTTGGGTTTTATAAAACGACATACAAAACATATCTATGATACCAAGGCGCTGACTGCTCTTTACAACTGCTTGGTCCGCAGTATATTGGAGTATTGTTCTATAATATGGAACCCCTACTACCAGTATCATATCACTAGACTAGAAAGAGTTCAAAATAAATTTACGAAATATCTGCTGTTCAAATATAATTTTCCACACAATAATATTCCTTATGAAACTAGAATTCTTTTATGCGGTCTTCAATCCTTACAATACCGAAGACAAAGAGCCCTTATAATTTTTCTTCATAAGCTGCTTAACGGTTCAGTGGACTGCAGGGGCTTACTTGAAGCTGTTTTGTTTCGCTTACCATTGCGGAGAACCAGGCAGGTGCAGTTATTTCATAATCAAACACATAGAACTAACTACGGTCGCAGTGCCTTCATCGAGAGGCTGTTATACAACTATAATAGACATTTTTGAAATTGTGACATTTTTGCCATAAGTCTTTCGGTATTAAAGAGAGATTTACTTTTATATTTTAATTCTTAATATTTATAATGTGTTGTACCATTTAGACGTAAGTTCTGTAGTGTACTGTTTGAATAAATAAATAAATAAATAAATCAATAAAATATATTGTAATTTGAATCATACCGCCTACAAATAGCTATTTTTCGCCCAATTATATTTAAGCATTCCAATCAAATGGTTTAATATTTTGGCTCTAACAATTCTACACTCCAAGATAAATTAGAAATTTATTGAATTCCAATAGATAGTATTTTGGTCATTGAAGTAATGGTAATAGAGTTTTCAAAGTAGGCATACCTTGGAAGTCCAGTAATAAGTCTATATTTAAAGCAATATTTTTTTGGATTATTTCAATGATGTTTTGTTGAGACAATATTAACTCTAATATAACTAATGTGACAGTGGTCAAAAACAGTACTATTATTGAAGATAGCATAGCAGTTTTTTCTGTGTATCGAGACTTGCCTGGAAAAATGAATGTTGGATGGAAGAGTACTATCGTCAGCATAACTGTGGATGGGGTTGGTGGTTGAAAAGAGCTCCTTGAGCTAATAAGGAATCTTAACACATTCGATAAAGAATTTGAAACTTTTAATTTAAATTTTAACAGAAATATACGTCACTGGTCCTTACTGCATGTACAGAGCTCAATAGAGATTTGGCATTAGATATTTCATACTCGGTTCATTGTTAAGAGATGATATCGTGTGTATGCCGACCTCTTGCAACAGGCCGTAGGTGCTTCACCCTCCTCCACTTACCGACTTTTCCCTTTTATCTTCAGTCATAAAAAGTCACTGAGCGACCGCGGCATTGGATTTCACCCAATTAAATGCCAAACAACTGTCAACCTATACCACATCAATAGAGTTGTGGTTTTTTGATAATTAATTTGATAAGAATAATTCTAACAGGGTAGGATTACACTATGGGCACAGATATTACTCCTACAGTAATCTGTGCTATGGATATATTAGTTTGTAGTTAACAGAATCCTTGCAGTTTTTTTTCTTTAGAACAAATCTTTAAATCAGTATGAAGATTTTTTCTACAGTTTGTTATAAAGAAAATAGAACCATTAATATAATATTATAATTATAATATTGTATTGGATCATTGTACTATAAACTAAAATTTGTAAAAGTTGTGTTACTTGGATTCTGTTGCTGCATACAGCACTACAAGTCGAGAGTACTTAACAATGGGTAATATAAATATAAGAGCAATACGTAGGTGAAAGAGGGGATGATTTTCGCTAATAAAATAAGGCAATCCCATCTGGGAACTGGCGATGATAACCCGAGCAATTGTTGACCGTCAAACGAAAGACAGAGATGAGGGGCGGTTTTGCGGTCTGTCACGGCGGGAATTAGTTGGGCGGGGATAAAATGCACAACACGCATTAATCCATTTTATTGTATTACAGTATCATAAAGGATGTCTGAATATTTCGTTAAGTGGAACGTAAAATCTATTTGCATGCCAAACTTCATGTTTCTTAAAGCACTGGAGATAGTTATTGTTTTTGATACACTCATAGAATAAAGAGAAAGCAGTTTCCAGTAAAACTAAAAACCAGAAGTTTGGCACAAACTTAGGTGTAAGGACATAAAGAAAATAATCTAAAAGCTCAAAACTTACCATTTTTTAACATACATGTTGTGTTTCATCCTCTTTTAAAATAAATAATAGTTCTAGAGGGATCGTGATAGAGAGAATCGAGAATGCTCCAAATAATATTCGTTTAAAATAATTCATCGGCCTCTGGTGTAGTTTGTACGAGCCCAAGCGAGGGTTGTTAGCCCACCACACTCCGACACCAGCAATTACATTAGCCTCGCAATTCGACATCATCATCAGTCAAAGTTGCCACTTTCCTTTCTCCGTTACAATTCACCTCAATTACCATGTAACCACCATTACAGTGGTCCATGCTCTCGTCAGTTTAATGCAATATTATCGAAAAATGGCAAGTTATTCGACTTTTTTTTGCTTCGTATTATAACAGACCAAGCTGGATTAAGAAATGTTTGGATTCAAGAACAAATTTATACATAAATAATTTAAAAATACAATATACAGCAAGTATTTATAAAGTTGCAAAAATACTTATAAGGTTCCGTTGTTCACGTAAAAAAAGGTACAGTAATATTATAAATCAATAGATTGATAATTTTGTTTATAGGGATATAGAATGCATTTGCAAAATGCGATAAAGGCCAGTCGTAATAAATTTATTAGTATGATGGTACTTAATATTGAGTAGAATGTAACTACATGTGAAAAGCTGTCTATCAGTTACAGCAAATTATCGAATGGCTGTAAAACTGATTTACGATAAATGCCATGCGGGAGAACACCTTCGTTTCGCAGAGTTGCCTTTTCGATTTTTATTAAATTTTACGACGACAATTTTATAGAGGAGCATAATGCATTGTGTACCGCACGGACACCCGACCAACTCGCTTTTTTAACATTGTTGCAGTCTTTTTCGAATAAAAAGTCACCGCCAAGGATTTCCACAAAAATAAAGAATATTTTATAAATGGTGCGCTTTACCGGGGACAGGGAATCATTTCCGTTCCCAATAAAATTATGCAAATAGCCCCTTTTTATCCAAAATACCACGAAAATGTTTCATTTACAAAACATATACCGTAAATGATATTATCGTGGAATTTTTATTTCAATATAGTAGACTTTATGGCCGATCAGTTTTTATTCATGAACTTTTTCTTTTTGTTCCTGACTTATACGTAGACTGTCTCCTTAAAATTAAAATTTATCATACTTATTTGCATTTTTTGACAATTATTAAGCAAATTAATGTTTTCTACTACCTTTATCGCATTTAAAACATACAAGGGTCGCCTTCCAATTACCATACCTTGGAACAAATACCTAGATTTTGACATTTTATGACTAAACACCAGTGAGTAACAGAAAGCAATAACACTAAATCTAAAATCTTCAGCAACAAATTTACAAATAAAATTTAAACCCGATTATGAATACCAGGACATGTATAATAGATACATGTTCGTGATTATTAGGTGTTAATTTGATTAAACTGCAAATGTCAATAGCTGTGGTAGTTTGCTGTTGCTATTTTGTGGTTACAGCGAGTGTAGCCCATCTATTGATTACAATGAAATTAATATGTGCATCGAAATATCCGAATTCGTTCGTCATATCCGTAAATAATAAACCAGTGTCATCATTTATTAGATTCATTGGCAAAATTTAATTAAATTATCAACTTTTTTTGTGTTGAAGCAGGCAGCAGAAAAACCGAGTTTTATTGGTTGATTTTTAATTAATTGAGTTATCTGTTATTAGAGCGGTAACCTCTGCATTCTGCTTAACATAACGTAAGATAAAAAAAAGTCCTCAAAGAATGCCGTGGAATCAATCATGCATGTCTTGAATTATTACTCTGGAAAGGTAACATAGGTAAAAGGTATAGGTGAGTGAAAAATAAAACTGTCAAGTTCTGAAGTTTTTGTTTTTAAGGGAATTACATTATTGTCATTGTCACTGCATAATACAGAATTAAAAAAAAAACCCTATACAACAAGAAGAACCTAAAAATTATAAATTTTAGCTCAGTGAGAGATGTGTCCACCTTCTACTTCCAAATATGTTCTCATTTTTCTTTTTATAGCATCAAAAACATTGGTCAGCACTTGGGGGAGTTGTTAATCTCCTGAAATTTATTTCTAATTCTAGCTCGTAGGTCTTCTAAATTTTCACAAGGGCTTTTGAAAACCCAGTTTTTAATGTATGGCCATAAAAAGTCGCACGGCGTGAGATCGCAGGACCGTGGTGGCCACCTAACTGACATATTACGACTAATGATTCGGTCTTCGAAAAATTCTCTAAAAAAAATTAAATTATCAAGGGTTACGTGAATTGGTGCGCCGTCCTGCTGGAAGTAGCCTTATCGCATCTCTTCATCGTCTAATGCGTTTTCAAAATTTTCTGGCATACTTTGGGGACTTTTTTATTTTTCATTACATACGCCATAGAAGAACACAGAAGACATGGTATTTTTTATTTTGCAATGGTTCAAATTTTCCCTCGATGCATGTCATAGAAATATCGTTGACAAAACGGCGTTACCTCTTTTCGGTTCATTGAATAGAGTGCCTTTCAGTTTCGGGGGTCCTTCCTAACTTCGGACGTAACTTATTCAAGACACGCAACGCACATGTGAAAATTTTTGAATGCAATTTCATATGACGAATCGGTTTTCTAAACTTGTAACCCCTACACCCTACTTAAATTTAAATTTTATATACCAAGAGCAGCAGAAAAGTCTGTTTACTTCTCAAGCAACTTAAGACAGGTAATGACTAATACATTTTATTGGTTTTTGTGTTTAGTGATACATAAAAAAAATTTAGACTTTTTATTCTTCACACTGCAAATTTGCCAAACCATTCGCTGCCAATTCCAATTAAGGTCAAACAAGCTCAAAAATTCTTCTGGCCCTTAAAACCAAAAAATCCTTTGGTCTGGATAGCAATTGGCAATTGCTCTAAAAAATTGCGCTCTAGAACTTGCACCCACTAAGGTGGGTTTGATAGACGAGTTGAGACTCGTCTTTTCCAGATCTCCTATGACAAGGGCATCTTCTCGGACAGCTGGAAGACTGATTGTCCCGAGAAAGGTTTCAAGGCCCTTCCATCCAATTATATACCTACTTATCTAACTTCTCTCTGTTGTCAGCAAAGTTATGGAGAAAGTTATGAATGTGCAAATTCTAAAATATCTAGGACAACACAAACCCATTCACGACAGACAGTACGGATTTTGTCGCCTAAAATCCATAGCTGATCTCCTTAGCTTTGTCACACATAACTGGAACAAGTCTCTCGAATTTCATGGCGAGTTTCAGACTGTTGCTCTTGATATTTCCAAGGCCTTTGACCAAGTATGTCATGCCGCACTCCTCAACAAACTACCTTCTTACTGTCTTCCTACCAAACTATGAACCTGGATCGGTAGCTTCCTTTCTAATCGGCGCATATCTGCCGTGGTTGACGGTCACTCATCTAACTTCCATCCTATCAATGCTGGTGTCCCCCAAGGTTCAGTACTTGCACCAACCCTATTTTTTCTTCACATTAATGATCTGCTCTCTTCAACTCTCCAATCCCATCCACAGTTATGCTGACGATAGTACTCTTCACTCCAATATTCATTTTTCTAGTCAAGTCTTGAATCTAGAGCTGGATAACCGACGCAAATCTATGCACCTATTCCTTTCCCAAGATCTTCAATTATTCTTAGACTGGGGTGCCAACAACCTTGTTAAATTCAACGCCTCCAAAACCCAGTATTGCTCCCTGTCACGCAAAAAATCCGTCCTATGCACATGAATGGCCAAGCCCAGCACAATGAAAAGTTCGATCTTGTTGGCATCAGGAGCTTAGAAGCTTGGTTTTCTCTTTCGAGTCAGAAAATACTCCTCCTTTTCCAACCTACATACTCTCTATGTTTCCCACATAAGACCTAACGTAGAGTACAGTTGCCACATCCAGAGAGTGGCATCACCATCGACACTTAACATCCTTGATTCTCTCCAAAAGAAAGCCATTTGACTCATCAATGACCCGGTCCTCACAAGAAAACTCCCTTCTCTCGCTCATCGCCGCGCTATTGGGGATTTATCCCATTTCTACCTATACTTCCACGACTTTTGCTCTGAAGAACTAGCCGCTAAAATTCCCCCCTTGAATGTTTCTAACCGAACAACAAGAGGCGCGTTACGTATGCATCCCTTTACTGTCCAGCTACAAAAACCTAGAACACACCTTTCTCGCTTAATACCTAGAGTCTCCAGGTTATGGAGCAAATTGCCTGCAGATGCTTTCCCTTCCCCTCCCAATCTCCAATCCTGTGTAAATAGATTGCATCTCTCTTTTCTTTAGACGCCCACGGTACGTTAGTACTTAGGTTGAAGTCCACGTGAGCTCCCCCAGATAAAAAAAAAATTGACCGATATTTGTTCATTTAAAGATTGCCAAATCTGCGGCTGTAATTCGAGTCGCACCGCGGCAAAGGGTAACTAATAAGGTTTTTGCCGCCCCTCAACCACTATTCAAATAGATAAGGGTGGAAGCAAAGCTTCTCCTAATTATATTATATCAGAAGGGTCATATATCAAACCAAAATTAACCAAATGGCGCGGTGTTGCAGCCCTTAGGCCCTTTCTATCTTCACCTTTTAATAGATATCCCATTGATACACAATACTGTGAAAGCTTCTCTTAAATTTAATAAATTTTTTTGGGTTCATCGTTCATCATTCGTCATAAAAAAAATATTATTATTGGTATGTAGGTTAAAATTTAGTAGATCCGTTTTTTCCATTTACTGTAAGTGAAAGTCTTATTAACACTAATGTTTAAAAACTCGAAAACTTCTAAATGATTTATACGAGATAATTTGGCACAAAAAGTGAGAACAGATTGGGGCAATAAGAGGGAAAAGGCACTGGCAATAAATGAAATTAACCCTAAAAACCGGAATAAATGAAGCGATGCCGTTCCGAAGATAAATGATTCCTGATTAAGGGCGCAATCACACGCGTAAAGCACCCACAAGATGACAACTCCCTTACACCACTAAGTCACCCTGCCTGATTAAATAAGGAAAGGGGTGAAATTGGATAACTTTATAGGTACACTTCGACAAAAAGGATTGACAAATGGGAACTATATAAATTTTGGATGATTATTTATTCCCAATGCTGATTTGAGAAACCTTTATCGATGTACAATTCCTGCATGACTGTATGTAACAACTATATAAATATATTTTGTTACGTAAAAAAGCTAAATATTTCTCCTCACGCCTAACAATTTCAAGCTGTAAAATATATGGTAAATATACCGAGGGAAATATTTTCGCGGTGTTACCTCGAATAAATTAACATATTTTGGCGTAAGGCCCGCGGTCATTTCACAGAGTATTGGGGGATGCTTTGATTTGAATTCGGATTTTCTGGCCTTGTGATATTCATTGTAAACGCTCTGGATTGCGGACGGATATATGGGGGCGCGATATTGCCCCTATTATTACCGGAAAAGTAAATTTTATCAATTTGCTGCCAGTGAATTCGATTTTATATTGAATATATTTTTTTACGTGCTTTGACGATGGAAGCATTCACGGTGATGTTCAGAGAATGCTTGCAAAGCATAAATATTAAAGCATATTTGAAATAAAGAAAAGTATGCATATATTTTCCCTTTACATGTCTACCCTTATTTTAAATAAGGGAAAATAGACGTACGCGTCTATTTAGACTTAAAGGATGCGTGAAATAGAATATGTAAGACAGACAATCCGTAAAGGATATCAACGATTTCAGGCGGTTTAAATGACTTGAATGGGATTGATGACAACAATTCCCATCGTCTTCCTGTCACGGCGCAAAGGCGAGCTAACAAATTAATCAGCAGATAAACAAACATTACCCTTGTTATGACGTCGAGAGAGTTTGTAAGCAAGTGCGGCTCGAAGGCCCACGGCGAAGTTGTAAACTCTCATAATACGCACATGCTGCCGCTATTAGTGGCAATTAGTAATCAGTGACACTGCCGCTAACGCGTGCCTAGCCCAACTGGTTATTCTCCTTTTATCTGCTCTTTTAGATGTATTTATCACGTCTCACATTTTGTCGTCATCATTTATCATCTCTAAATCGCAAGCAGACTTTTCCACCTAGTCCAGAAAGTTTTCCCAAAGAAACCATTCAAAACTCTTGGCAGGAATGAGAAAGTCCTAATTTTTAGTGTTCCGTGGAACGGAATACTTATGGAGTCACTTCGGTGTCCGTTCTTGTAGGCACCGGCAATTTCCACACCAATAATCCTTCAACAACCTGGACATATTTAGGTGACTGTAATCCAAGAGGTAAATTGCACACCGAATCCTACCAGGTAGAGGGTGGGTTTTTCACACGAATTTTCCGGTACCAAGTTTATAACGCATAGTTATTTAAATGGTTTTATTATTTAGTGCCAGTTGTTACTTTGCGAAGCTGTATATTTTTCAAAGTGGTACTGATATGAATATGAAAGCAAAATTAATAAAAAGTAACCGTGGAAAGGATATGTTATCTGTTGTTTGTAAATGATTACAGTTTTTTTGGACAAAAGGTGCTAAAATGTGGAGAAACATGTTGATGTTCAAAAAAAGGCTGCAAATAATTATTAATTCCTGCAAAAGAAAAGCCATAGAGGAAGTCAGTGAAAGACCGTCAAAAATTATTCGTCAAGCACTACAAAGCAAACTGCCTGAAACAGTAACAGAAAAAGATGTCGAATTTATTAGAAAAAATATTAACAACCATAGACGAAAAGTTTTGCAAGGGCGTATTCCAAGAAGTGCTCAGGAGGTGCATAGTATTTTAAAGACATTTGATATCAATACTAGCAAAAGTGAAAGTTTTTTTTTTATATTAATGAGCTCGAAAGTGGCATAATGGTTTTTTCTTGCAATAAAAACATCAATATGTTATGTAAGAAGTCTCCTATTTTTGCCCACCTGTTTTTGTAAATATGTAGGTATATAACAAGAAACTTCCTGTTTTGTAAATATAAATCTGGAATAGGAATGTAGGTATATTTTTTGTATGTACAGTTTTCAAGCTTATTGAAGCACGAATTCAACAATATATATGATGTATTTTTTTCACTTTTTTAAGGAAAAACGCTTAAAAATTGCTGTCCTCAACCCTTATCACCTAAAGGATCGCTCATAAAAATCTGTAAAAAATCACGAACATTGAGATTTAGGTGGAGATTGAGCCAAAATTATCAAGATTGAACAATTCTAGCGCGATCAATTCTTATAAACAATTTAATTGTTTATTTCCTTATAACTGCTAAAGCATTGATTTTAGAGAATAAGTTTTTCTGCAAAAAATATTTCTCACGATGTAAGAAACAACTGTTGTCCTTAGAGGCTTTCAAAATTGTGCAAGTATAGCTTCCATTTGACTGATTCGTTTTCATTAATCTGTGTCTAAAGCTAAACTAAAACTTTTTGTTGAATTGGACATAAAAAAAAACTTAAATTTTTAACTTATTTGAATATGTACTGTGTCTGTCACCTAGTCTTACTAATTTAAATTACTTTTGAGTAATTAGTTTCGAGTGGTGCAAGCGGTCCCGTTCGGAAGATAAATTATCCGCGTTTCAGGTTTAATTTGGAGTATGTCCGACGGGCGCAGATGGGCTACTGTCACTGCTAAAAGTCTCTCATTGGTCATAACGACAAATGACAATAGCAATTCGCTAAACGCCCTGCTTATCAACCTCTATTCCGAGGGACACTGGACCGATTTAACCGCCGTTATGTCAGTTAGTGGAAATTAAGTTTCTACCATTAATTTTTCCTGTAACAGCCTAAATTAAAGAATATATATATATATATATATATATATATATATATATATATATATATATATATATATATATATATATATATATATATATATATATATATATAAAGTTTTTTGATAAACAGAAGGTACCATATCCAGTGTTTACATTTAGCATTCTAACCTGAAATTTATTGTACTACCTACTACAATAAATTGTCCAATATTTTGTGTAGCCGTTTATAAAATTTATATTTTCGCAAATATTTTTCGAAAAGAAAACAATAAAAATCCCATCTGTCATTTATCTGGCCAAAAAGTATCTTTATATGTTTTTATATTTTTCGATTTCAAGATATTTTTCTTACTTTGTTTTCAGTAAGTAATATGGATATCTTAGGATCATATTTCTTGTTTAATTTAGAATGGGAAATGTAAAGTGAGCCCTATATAACAAAAGCATAATTTTGTTGAAGAAAACGTCAATCTATACCTACTCGGCATTTAAGAAGTTTTTGTGCTTTCTATAGAAGCCGAAGCTAATCTAATAAGAACGCGAGGCATGACAAAAAGGTTTTCATTGGAGTTTTCATTTAAAAAAGTCCCTTCGGCGACTGTCCGCAGCTCCGATTCCCAATTAGGCATCCATCTCGCCGCTCTATCCCGATGAAGTATTGTTTTGCTCAGGCCTGCCCTATCCCGGCACAAAGGAGAGCCAGATAAGCCTCTCGGGCCGAGACTTTCTTCCTGAGTCCCGTGAAGAAAAGCCGCGGATCATATTCGCCTGAAATCTGAAATTAACCGCTCTCTTGTGTCCTTTCTACCGGGCCACCCAGTGGCGGATTTGCATTGGGATTTTTTAAAAAACCATCATTCCCCAATTTTAACTTAATATTAAATGCAAATTTCAAGACACATTGATAATAATTTTGTGCTAAACCGAAACCAAAAATTTTGTGGATTGATATATTGAAAGAGGACTTTTTTTCATAAGCTTGTTCAAAATAATTCTTTGTTAGGATTTCTGCTTTCTGAAATACACCTACACGAAGGTAATCATTTCAATAATTGATGTAAATGTTAATGTGGGGGCATATAATTGTAAATGAATATTTAAAAAATCGGTCAAGTGCAAGCTATACTTGCACAATTAGTGTTCCGTGCCATCAGCCCCCCAATTAACCTGAGCAAACCTCGGCCGCCCGATCTACGTCCATCTGCCGCGCTACCCGCCGCCGCCGGCACCAACGTCGTATCACATCGCGTATGCGCAGAAAAATGTGTAAGGACAAATGTTCCTTACATCGTGAGAAATATTTTTTGTCAAAATTCTTTTTCTCTAAAACCAATGGTCCAGCAGTTATAAGGAAATAAACAATTAAGTTGTTTATAATAATTGAACGCTCTAGAATTTTTCCATGCTGATGATTTTCGTTCAATCTACACCTAATTCTTAATGTTCATGATTTTTTTCAGATTTTTTCGAGCGATCCTTCTGGTGATACGGGTGGGGGACAGCAATTTTTAAGCATTTTTACCAAAAAATCTTTTAAAAAATGTATAAAAAATACATCATATATATATTGTTGAATTCGTGCTTCATTTGATGACACGATGCCCTTGAAAAAATGTCTTTTTTACATGTCCCAGTTTCCCCCGAAATTAATCCCCAGAATCAAAATTCACCTTTTTATACTTCACGTCTATAATTGGGCCACCACACTCTATCTCTGTGCTAAGTTTCAAATTTTTACGTCGAATAGTTTCAGACAAAATCGCCTGTGACAGACGGACGAACACCGAAGTGATTCCATAAGTGTTTCGTTTCGCGGAGCACTAAAAATCAACATTACTCACAATAACATCTCTCTAGGGTAGCTAAAAGATTTAAAAAAAAACGTATAATTTCATGGTTCCGTATTATAATAAAGAACAAACATTTTAATGAGAGACGCTACTGCCTAAGGGCTGTTCTCTCGCAGCCCCGTGGAAGCTTCATTTTAATTCATTTTGTCTCCTTCGCAGATTTAATGCTCGGTTTAGTTTCATTCAAAACGATAAGATTACCCAAAAGCATAAATAACTCTCTGGCTAAATCTGTTCCGTGATTTTAATGGCGTCACGCATTTACAATTTATTAACTAAAAATTTGTTTACAATACATTTTTTAAAAAATAATAGGAATTTAAAAAAAGCAGCAAAAAATGTTGCTTATGTTAATAATTAATTAATAAGTAATTAATATACCTAATATTATTAAGCTTAACGACAATTCAGGAGCGGCTTTACGAGAGGAAGGGGGATAATGGGGGTAAGTACACCCCTTCCAGGCCCATAAAGGCAGAACGAAACTAAAATGTGAAAAATGCATAAAAAATACATCATATATATTGTTGAATTCGTGCTTCAATAAGCTTTCATTTACTCTATCTCTGTGCGAACGGACACCGAAGTGATTCCATAGGTATTCCGTTACACGGAATACTAAAAATAGAATAAGAAGATTAAAAACTAACTAAAAAGATATTTTTTTGCGCATTTTTAATTTTACAAATATAACACCTCATTTTCCACATTATGTAAGGCTAAAAATTATACATTTTGTTCAGTTTTGCAAATAAAGTATGTTTTGTCTTGTACTATTTGAATAAGTGTGTCGCTCACGCCGAGCGCGTGACCCCTCTGAAAGTGGGGCCCCAGACTTGGGCCTATTGGGAAAATAGGCAGTGATTTGGGGGGCGCCAACTTACTTTTCTTGGAGAGTATGTGGTCATTGTAGGCAGGCGCGGGTTTAGAGGGGGGCGCAAGGGTTGCCGTATTCCGAAAGTAAATTTTTGCAAAAAAATAGCTCTTAAAAAATGGGTACATTTGCCGAAAATATATGTTTTTGAAAATAGTATGTAGAAAATTAAATTATGAGCTCTAGTAGCTTGGAAAACGTTAATGAAAAAAAGATGAAACAAGATCCTAAACAAATCTACGAACCTTGTTAGGGTTTGATCAGGTTTCCTTAGGTTTGGTACGTTACTTTCTCGTAAATTACTTTTTCAAAAAGCCGTTGCTTGAAAAAATTAGTATCTGAAAAAATTTAGTTTCGAAAAATATGTTTTCTAAAACAATGTACTCAACGATGATATAAGAAGTTATTGTTATTATTGTTATTAGGCTATAAAATCATAACAAATAATATTTTAGTAAGTCAGTAGTACTTAGCATCCAGCAGAGCTACTGTGTACCAAAACAGGCATGACTTCATGGAGGGGGGCGCCGTTACGACGAGGGGGGGCGCTTTCGCCCCCCCCCCCCCCAAAGCCACGCCACAAGATTTATCCTTTTTCTGTCGATAGTTTCACGGGTTTTGCTCTGAAGACCTAGCCGCTATAATTCCCCGCTTGACTGTTCCTAGGAGAACAACAAGAGGCGCGTTAGGTATGCATCCCTTTACTGTTCAGCTACAAGAGGCTGGAACCTTCCATTTCTCTCGCTCATTCATACCTAGGGTTTCCAATTATGGAACAAATTGCCTGCAGATGTTTTTCTTCCCATCCCAACCTCCAGTCCTTTAAATCCCGTATCAGTACATAACATTTCCCTTCTCTTCAGACGCCCACGGTACGTTAGTACTTAGGCTTAAGTCTACGTGGGCTGTCTCAGATAAAAAAATAGTGGAAATACACACAAAAATATTTTTTTCTTTTTAATCAAAGCAAGTCTACATCCCAATGTGTAACGTAATCTATAAAGCTGTTTTTGACATTCAGCTCATTCAAGACATATTGTCGCGCGAAGCTCGACGTGAGATAATCCGATTGAAATTCGTTTCTCGGTTTAAGAGAATTTTTCAGCGACATTTGAAATAAACTGTCACATTATGTATCCTCTACATTTTACCTTCTGCTTTTGTGGTCTGAACAGAGAATATTTTGCATTTTAACAGTACGTTTGTATGTTTTACGATCTTCAGATTCAAACTACTCTTGCGGAATACGTTTAAGGTATGTACCTTACTGAATTTCGACTGTGTTCGCATTTATCACGTAGTTTAATTTTATTGTGTGAAATGTTTTGTTAAACTTAAAGGGTATTTGTTTTGGTTTTCTGGGTGTTTCTTCTCTCACCTCTTCTCTGCTTTTTTATCAATCAGTTACAAATATATTGAGGCAATACGGCAATAAAAACTTAAAATATGCATAGAGTTACACAGACTTGTCGGTTCTTATTTTAACTTATTTGAACACAGCTATCCGCGGAGTTATACGGGCGTATATACATGAAGCAGATAACATGCTATTGTGTTCCTATCTGTTGGCAATATGTCTTGCGGCAGAGATGTTATCAGTAGGACTTAAACATAACCTAAAACCACTGGAGTTTCTACCTTTTCACCGTTGCTTTTCGGCCCATTCGTTGTCTCTTTCTCTTCCTATTTTATACATCTGCTAAGTGCTATAATATAGTTATATAATGTTGGTTAGTCTATTTTTTAAAATCTTTCTTAAGATTCAGTAACAAATTTCATGGACGAAAATTTCATGGTTTTATTTTTAATAACGTTAAAATTCATATTTTATAATATACCCATTGAAAAGCAACTTGTTGAAGACACGGGCCGTATACGAAGAAAGTACGCGTTGAAGCGTAGATGGGTAATTGTAACAGGATGACGCGTTTACAAAGCGTTCCGGGATGAGCTGAGCCCAAGAGTGGCTAATAAACGAATTCATGCACGCATGCCTATTCAGGATAACACATCTAGCAGAAATGTTAATGCTCTAATCCGTCATTTATACACATACAGCTTCCTTCAATCGTGTTTTCCCACAACAGAGTTACAACCCTAATCGTATTTAAAACCATAGGATTTTCGGCTCGCAAATAGGTTCATGATTTACTGATAAGCATTAACTATAGTCGTTTTTTTATCATTATTATTTTTGTTAAGGTATTGTTGCTGTTTTAAATTATTTATTAAATAGGTTATTTTAACCCTAGAAAATTACGGTATCTATACTAAAAACAATATGCGTGTCATACCTACGTCGATTATTAAAAAAAAATAATTCAAAAAATTGGTAAGTCGAGCCTTGCTGAATACTGCAAAATTAAATTTTAATTTTTAGGAGTCAGAAAATGAGGGAATTTATTTAAAAAAAAAATTGCGCGTAGTTAGTCACTTATTTAAAAAATAAATTAAAACGGTAAGTCGTATACTGCTATATTATGAAAAACAGGTATGTCATACTTTTATAAATTATGATGAAAGTTTTTTCTGTCCAAACAGAAGATATTCTGCATCTATAAAAATTCGTTTTAAAGATAACTATTTAAGTAATGTCCAAAAATATAACTTATTAAGGTTTTATGAAAGATTCTGCTATGCAATTCATAAAAAATAAATTTTTATGACCTTTGTTTCAAAAAAATTGTATTTAATAAACTGTATCTTCTAATCTAAAGGAAATTCCATAGAATATTGCTTTATCCCATAGCAAATTGTCTCGGGATTCCGAAATATATGACCCCAAAAATAAAAAAATCCAAGAAGCCGGTTCAAAAAAATGTCGATTTTTTAAAAAAATTTCTTCACTTTCCCCTAACCATAGTGCTTTTGGTATGCTCCTGTTCCCAGGCGCTGGAAAACCGTCAAAAGTCCTTGATGTCAATACAAAATAAAAATTTGTTAATAAATTTCTTTTGATTTGCTTGTGAAAAAAGGTTTAATCGTCTTAAATGACGCGGCGAACAAAAGAAATCATAATTATCGAAAAGTCTTAAATCGCACCCCATACAAAGGCAAAAACCGGGTGTTCACTGGACATGACAGTCATTAAATGCACATGATAGGTCAAGTTGGGTATGTGGCCGGTGCAAGCGCCGGTATGCAAAAGGCCAAATCCCTTTCCCACGGTCCTTTGACCGAATGTATCATGTGTCTGTCCACTGTGCGTCCTGCCAAATTTCTCAATACGTCGCGTAGATTTATGTATATGCACGTTGCATATGCAAAGCTTGAATTATTGTTCGATATAGGCAAAGTGACCTTACTGCCTCAATTAGGCATATCTAAATTCTAACCCCCAAGTATATGTAGGTATCGGTTTCTTTTCGCCGTAACGGTCGAAGGTATAGCTTATCGATGAAATTTGATATTTAACTTTGTGGTCTAGGTACATTTAATCTATATTATGGTGCTTTTTCTTAATTTTGTGAGATTAGAACTATTCAACATAATATAAAAGCATTTTCAAAATGTGTTTACAACCAAATAATAATTCACGAGGTCAATACTTTGATAAGCTGCCAGAGCCATAGGCAATAAAAGTTAGACCGACGAAAACAGCAAATTATGTTATAATTAATTTTATTAAAAATATTATGTATCAGTGAAAGCTAATTATAAAGGGAGGAGACAAAAAAAATGATGTCATTGTTGAAAGCTTCTGTTGTCGCAGGGTGGTATCAAGTGACTCATTAATTACCTTGCTAATCAGTGTCCTGGCTCATAATTTGCAGCTTCTTCCTTCCCTTCTTATACCCCTGCTATTCTAACCACCAGAGCGTCCTTATTTTACTTAATCGAAAACTTCAACAACTGACTATGAGGAATTTTATTTTAATTATAAACAAACATCATTTTTTTGTTTTTCTTGCTGTGACATAATTGATCGTTTTTTGGTGACACTATCTCTTTTTAGTTAAAGACTTTTCTACGAAGAACAAATTTATTCGGTGTTTAATTAAGCGTAATAGTGCCTTTTGAATTTACACATGTACCTAGATATGAAAATGGCCACCATTTTATAATGGTAATGGTACCCCTTAAAAAATGGGTACCCCTTAAAAAATTAACATTTTTAGATCAATAAATGGTTAACAAAACAAGGTTGTTTTGTGTCCTCAATTAGTAAGTCATTAGAGATATAATTAGTTTTAAAATTAAGTACAACCTCAATAACTGCAGAGCAGCTTAAACATCAGCAGACGGTTTTATAAAGACCACTCTTACGGATTATCCGAAAATCTCTACTAATACGTCAATAGAGCTTGAAATTTGATTAAGTTTACTCCTATATACGGCCCTTTTTAAAACGCCTTCCTGGATTTGCTTTTAGCCAGATTCGCTATAGTCATCACGGCCCTTTGTAACCACAGATCACAAAGCCAGCTTACTTTTAACTGTGATACGAATCACACACGATTATTTTATTTGTTGGAATTGTTAATAAAAGTACTCGGTAGTTCTGTTTATCTGGAAATAATTTTAGTTGAAAATTTTACAAAAAAAATTACAAATAGGTACCTATGCAATGCTATACCTAAAAAAAACTAACAGAGTTAAAATAGATTGGCATTTAACATTTAACCCCTCGCTAAAAAGTGAGGAACAGGTTGATTTGTGCAAGGTAGCATTGTTCAACTGACAGAGGGGATGCTGGCTGGATGTCAGAATAGCTCTCTAATGATAAAATGCCAGTGGAGGTTGGTGAAATTTCAAAGTTGTGTATCTCTGTTCATACTTACAGGACCCGTACCAAATTTAGGGGTTTTAATAGTGAGCCCACTGGGAATGTTTTGGTAAAGAAAAAAAACATTTTGTAATTTTCGAAAAAAAGTTAAATTTTTGGTGCGGCCCACCCAAGAAAAAAATGAACACGGCTAGGTATTTGCTTTCTTTTTTTTCTAAACAAATTTTACATCATTTTGTCGACAGGTTTTAAATTTTGAGAGAAAAAAAATGTGTTAGGAGAAAGTTATAGTCATTTGAAGTTTTTGTAAAATTATATTTTAGGCTTGAAAAAGTTCAAATGACTATAACTTTCTACTAACACATTGTTTTCTCTCAAAATTTAAAAACTGTCGACAAAATGATGTAAAATTTGGTTAGAAAAAAAGAAAGCAAATACCTAGACGTGTTCATTTTTTTCTTGGGTGGGCCGCACCAAAAATTTAACTTTTTTTCGCAAATTACAAAATGTTTTTTTTCTTTACCAAAACATTCCCAGTGGGCTCACTATTAAAACTCCTAAGTTTGGTACGGGTCCTGTAAGTATGAACAGAGATCAACAACTTTGAAATTTCACCAACCGCCACTATAAAATGCTGATTAAATTAAATGCTTCCACGGCAATATTCTATAGTTTTTGTTTAAAATAAAATGCAAAATTAAATTTTAACTTTGATAAATAATTTACCAAATATACCAGGTTAGGAGTATATTTATTTATTGTTTATTGTTCGATTTAGCAGATATGGTCTCCGAATTAGGGGTGCATAATCAGAAAATGTGTCTTTTTTAACCCCTTTAAAATTCAATGGATAGGGACATAGGTACTTGTTGATGATCTATTCTGTTCTCATCAATTATGAAGCATAATCACAATTGGAGACGATGCTAGCTTGCTAGAGTCATTCCCCAACTTCCTGTGTGCTTTCAGTAAAGATATAAATTATGTTCAAATAGATTCTTCACTTATTTTGTTACAGTATTAACAGTAAGTTCGAAACGCGTATAATAAAACCACATTTTAAGTGGTTGAACACTTGCGCTTCATCATGAGCCAAAAATCTCTTGTTTGGAGTTCATGTAGCGGATAAAATCACGCCTTAATGGGATATCATAAGTTGCGTTTTGCCGCACAATACGTAAGCAGGGGACAAATTAGTCAAGCAAAATATATTGCCGAATTGAGAAGCATCTCCGTTGGAAACTCCGCGTGCAAAAACCACCCCTGCTTACATGTTAACACCCTGGCTATTGTACTTTAGATTATGGGATATTAAAGTGGCTTATAGTAGTTAGAGGTTTATTAAAAAACGGTCTTTTGTTGTTAAGGGTGTTAAACGCAATAAAATTTGCCTCAGGAATATCCATTGAGAACTGGGATTAGGTCTGAAATTTATTTTCAAATAAGTGCTCTTGTTGTGGCACCTACTTAGATATAATAAAAAATATTATTAGTCGAGATTTTCTTTTACAAAAAAAAAATTAAATAAAAGTCTTTAACGAACCAACGATATGCTTGTTTGTTATGGCTGCGTTTTATAGGATTATACAAAGACCGTTTTGTCTATCAGCGATTTAGGCCAGTTTCTACGTCACATTACACAAAGAGCTTAAAAGACATCTGCTAAGCCGAAAACAAAGTGTCCAAGGCAGGTTAAAGAACCATCAAACATAAACACTGAAAGGGAGTCAGGTTTAAGTTTTACGACCCCTGGTGATATGGCCTGTTTCCAGACATGGGCGCTTAGCTATGTAACGTATTTTTAGTCCAAGGGTCATTAGCATGTACTAAGACTTATTAAAATGATGATACAGTACATCACCATACTATTTCCTTTTGTGTATATTTTTCCCCAAATTTTCGCCAAGATGAAATTCTAAATTTTCCAAAGGGACTGTGCCGTTTTAAATTATTATACCACTTTTAATCAATGACCCTTATCCCTTTTTATTTCTGGCAAATAGACCTATTAGAATTCTGCATCGTATGGCACGTAGACTAATAACTTAAACGCGTAATCTGGAGCCCAATAACACCGAACATTAGCAGACACTAAGGAAACCCCAAAAGGGGTTAAAGGGTATCTGGGATTAGGATGTCCTTCCTCTTTTAAAACTGTATTTACCCTTAAGTTTAGGCTTAAGAAGACGGCCTGCAACTTTTTTTTATTAATATTTGAATACCTAAGGACCTAGAAATTTTTGTAGGTTTTTCCCATCACTGGGGGGCTACTAGGTTGGTAAAGCGAATTTTATTAAAATTAATATTGTAACATAAACAGTAACTATTCCTACATATTCTACAAAAAATTATAAACAAAAACAAACATTCGCCGTCTATGTACCTAAGTAAGGTCTTTAAAACAAGTTATACCACAAAAATATGAATAATAGATCAATATCTATACCTATATAATATAAAAAATGAAAACCTTTTTTGGCATATTTGATTTACATGCAAACAAATAACTAAATATGTATTTCTTTTTTTAAAAAACATCCCCTTCAGAAGTAAAACGGATTAATTTTTCAAAAATATTTCGAACGTAGGTACATTTTTTCAAAAATGTCCTGCCTTTTTTAAAGATGCTTTTTTGAAAACGGATTTAGGAAATATTTTGAAATAATTTTCTCAAAAACACGTATTTCGAAAGTATGTAGTACATATTTTCAAAATCGTCTTCGAAAAATAGTCTTTATAAAATAGGTACATTTTCCGAAAATATATTTTTTTGAAAACGGTATTTAGATAATTACATTATGAACTCTAGTAGCTTGGACAATGTTGATGCAAAAAAGACGAAAAAATCCTGAACAAACCTAAACTAAACTTTTTTGGGTTTGATCAGGTTCCCTTATACGTTACCTTCACGTAAATTGCCTTTTCAAAAAGCCGTTGCTTGAAAAAATTAATATCCGAAAAAATGTAATTTCAAAGATGTTCAAAAAGTGCTTTAATAAAAATTTGAAAAATTGGTTTTAGAATAACAACGGTAATTTCGTAAGCATGCAGGTACTCATATATCCCCCCATATAAGCAGAAGGCATACATAAAAAAATGCTGCAATATTTTTACACTTTTATATTAATCAAACAATTATTTGTCTTGACGCGTGTAAGCTAAGATAACTAAGTTTTTTGTTGTTTTTTTTTCAACAAACATCTTTTTCCATGTTAAATTAAGTAAAATTTTTTAGATACTTTTTCGGAAATGAAGCTACAAAATTTAAAAGAATACATTTTCCGAAAATATGCTTTTTGGAAAACGTAGTTTTTCTAAATTTAAATTATAAACTCTACTGGATTAGAAATGTCAATGAAAACATGACAAAAAGGTCCTGAAACAACCTAAATGAACCGTTTTTGTGTTCAGTCACTATTACGTTTTCTTGTGTCTGCTATGTTACCTACTCTGTAGTAAATATGTTAAATAACATACTATCAAAATAGTGTTTTTTTTGTAATATGAATATTCGAAGTCATTTTCCAAACCATGTTTGAAAAAATGGACTTTCTAAAAACATGATTTTTAGGACAATGTAGTTTCGAAGAGTGATTAAAAAAATTCAAAAAGTTGGCTTCTGAAAACTCTATTATCGAAAAAGTTCTGTCGAAAAATTCTCATATACCGACCTATCTATCAGTCCAAATAGATAGAAGGTATACCCCCCTAGACCAAACTTGAACTCCGCCCCTATGTTTTTATATAAAAAAGTTACTAAGTTTTCGGGCTTTTCTAGTTTGAGACTTCCTTCAAGTTCATATTTGTTAGTGCTACTGAGGCACATACTTCCATAAGTAAAAAATTAATATACAGCTTTTACGTTTCGATAGGTGGGTGAGCCCCACTATATTTTCTTTGGGGTCTCTGGCGCCCGAGCCTCCCCCGCAATCGGTGCCTATGACTAGAGATAGCTTATTGTAGACCGACGGCAATGTATTATCGAAGTACCTAAAAATTGGGGGGGGGGGGCTAATTTTAGTTTTATGGGGCTAAGCCCCCTAGTAACGCCCATGCAAATCAGTCTGCTGTTTCATAAGATACGTACATAGGTACCTACATATATATACTTATTACTTATTAAAGTAAATAAGGTACAACCTATCCCCCTCCGCCTTTATAATAGATTACCAAATACCAAATACTGTTTTAAGGTACATTCCTTAGATGTAGGTAATTAATATAATATTAAGTTGATGTTAATTTATTGATTATTAATGTAGTTCTGAATAAAATACTGATTTTAAAGCAGTTATTTTCATATTGCATATCTTGACCTACTTATGAAAACTTACAATGACTTGTTATCATTTTTTTTAAACTGCATGGATTTAGTGCCACAGCCAACATATATACATCCATGCATCAATTTTTCACTGAATCTAAATAAACTACCTTTTCACTAACAATATCACAGTAGAAATGAAATTTTTGTTATGAAAAAGAACTTGCATTAATTATTTTTTTGAAAAACCAATAGTCAACCCATTGTAGCGAAAACCAAAACTGTCACTTCTAGCACTAAATCCATACAGTTGCATACAATGCACTCAAGTGTATCAAGTACTCTAGAGTTGCAACTAAGAAGCAATGCAATTCCGCAATCGACAAACAACTACGACTGATGACGTTTCGGCGAGAGCATAGCAATGAGCCTGTAAGCACGTGTCGGCGAATCAGCCAGTGCGGTTAGCTGTTCTTCACACTCGATTTGTCTGTTTCGGGGTCTTAGTCTCTACGGCTAACAGATCCGGATTATTTACATTTTAATTTCTAAAGTAACAGAAATTTTTAATAATTAAGACATCTTTTGTGTTATCGTGTAAACAGAAAGTTCATTCTATTGTTACAAAGTCCCCGTGGAATTGCAGAAGCTCTGCCAGTCAACTTGCAGATGCAAATATTTTAGAACATTGCTTATTTAGAATTACCTACTGTGGTTTCCTTCTAACAGTTCTAACCGTCTTGCATCTCTGCAAGTTCACTTGCGGGGTTGCAGACTGCATTATAAAAATACTGTCGAGTCTAGAGAATTTTCATTAAAGTGGATTTTTTATCACCAAGCGCTTCAATTTTCCTTGGGTTGTTTAACTTCTACATTTTTTATTCGCGGATGAGCTGCCATAAAGATTTCTTAGTGCTGGTATGACGTCTTTACCCTAAGGGCATGTGGGGCATGAGCCCAGAGCCCCCGGGCTGATGGGGGCCCCGAAATGCCGAAACCCATGCCTTTCTAAAAGGGCCCCCAAACCCTGTGTGCCCATGGGCCCCTGCATGGCCTATTAAGACGGCCCTGCTGGTAGGTATTCCTCTATTATATTTTAGTAAAAACAAATACTCCCAATTTAATTGTTACTGAATTTATTTATTCATTTTTTTTTCTGATAAATTGTAATTTGTATAGGAATCGTCAATCGTAGGTACCTACAATCTGAAAATTACTAAACACTCACACTCACACTACATATCATATAAAAAACTTTCTACCGAATACAATTAATTATTTTCAACTCTAACTCTAACCTGGGCCGTTCCTGGGGTACTTTTCGCCCATGTGTAATATTGAAATGGCCGCTCTAGGTAGGTAAAGCAACCTTCGGCTTTAGCCGCCTCTCGTGTTTGGTGGCCCTGGTGCGTACACACCACCAGCACCGTATCCAGATTCCCTGCTTCTAACAATGGCAATCAGGAATTTGACTTGTGAAGGGGTGCCCCTAACCGTGATCCTATAATCTAGCCGCAAGATCATCTAGTTCCTTTTTGTGACCTACGAACGTCTATTTGCATAGAGCTATATTGTTCCTAAAAATTTCAAAAAATAATTCTGGTATTTTACAACATGTTTATCATAATTTAATAAGTTATGAAAAATTAACTAAATGTGTTGATAGGAGAAAAGATTATTTAATAGTCTTAGCCGGGCAAGTCCGTTGCTGCTTTAGTTCAAAGTCGCGCTGTGTCGAGCCGCGTTGCCGGGTCTCCCACCCAAGTTCGGTAACGCCCCGTGGCCTATCGTGACCCGGCTCGAACTAAGGACCTCCCCGGCCCGCCCAGGCCAAGTCGGTGTCGGGCAGAGCGAAAGGTCACCAGTAGAGGCTAGAGATTGTCGCGGGGTCGACCTATCACCTCCACGCAGAACGCGAAGACGAGAGCGACTTCGAAAGTGCGAAAGGCCGATTCGGCCAAGTGGTGACGCGTCCAGGTGCCCGTGATGATGCTGTAGTGCCCATGGCATCCTTGGTAGCCAACTCGTGGCGCGAATCCCCGCTGGTGAACCCCGTGCTGCCGACCGCAGGGCTAAACTCTTTAAATCCGCTACCTCCAGTCGCGGCGGTTCAGCCGCCGAACTCCGTGGGGCCTGTGCCCGACGGTTCTTCGTCGGACCTGGCTCTTTTAAGTCGCCAAACACCCTCGCAAAATAGCACCGGCAGCGCTGACAAGAACCAAAACATCGAGTGTGTTGTGTGTGGAGACAAGAGCTCGGGCAAGCATTACGGCCAGTTCACGTGCGAAGGTACGTAACTTACTTATCATATGACATTTTCACTCCTCAACCTCTGGCTCCCGCTGATCCCGATGTCAAACACTTAACCCAGACCCTAATATCAAGAGCGCCAATCTCTTAACTTGCAACCTTCATCGCAATAACCTTTTGTGTCAGACGAGCCATTTGTTTCATATGACCCCTTCAGTAACAATAAACTATATGATGTCAAATCATGCATATACAGGGTACATATTTTTTTACCTACAGAGTTAAAAAAACAGTCGACAAAAGTCCCTAAGTTGATCATTATTTCACAATCTGCATATTCTTCTGACAAACTCAAGCTCAGAAATTCTCACATCATTTAAAACTAAAGATTTTTTTATCTAGATGAACAAATCATGATTTTTTTAAATATCACATCACTGAATTATTCGCCGATCAAAAGAAGATACATTACCACACTAAAAATAGTTTGAGACTATAAATAATCATAAAAAGGTCACTAGCTCGTTTGTGCACAAGCACGTTGCAGCTGCATCAATTATTATATGGGGTAAGGATTTTTTACTTCAACAGGTTAACGTACTCCTTGTACCTATCTACATGTTATATTTTTTGTTTTTTACAAAAATCGCCCCTTACTGAGCGCCAATTTTTCACTATATATTTTTTTGTATCTGTTCTGTTTTTTCTTCTTAGAGAATCGCCCCTTTTTGGGCGCTAATTTATCAACATATTTTTGTATCTATGTTCTTTGCATTTTAGGGAATCATTCCTTTAGGGCGCCAATATTCAACCCTGTACCTTCTATCTTCTATCTATTATGTTTCTTAAGACAGTCGCCCCTTGTTGAGCGCCAATTTTTTATATTTTTGGTTTTAAGATAATTGTCTCTTGTTGGGCGCCACTTTTTATCGTAGTTAATTTATTAATTACGTTTCTTCTTTTAAAGATAATTGCCCAATACTGGATGCCAATTTTTAATATTATTATACTTCTTGTGCCTACTATGTTTATTCTTTGTAGAAAATCGTCCGTTGTTGGGCGCCAATTTTCCTCCTTCTTTTTTGTATAGGTATATTATGTTCCTTGTTTTAAAGATAATCTTTCCTTGTTGGGTGCCAATTTTCAAACTTACACTTAATATTTCTTGGGTCTACACTACTATGTTCTTGATTTTTACAAAATTGTGCCTTTTGGGCGCCAATTTTCATCCTTGTTTTTGTATAGGTACATTATGTTCCTTGTTTTAAAGATAATCGTCCGTTGTTGGGTGACAATTTTCAATCTTATAAGATTCCTTGTATCTACTATGGGTCTTGATTTTTAGAAAATCGTCTCTATTGGAAGCCAGTTTTTATCTTTGTTTTTTTGTATACATTATGTTCCTTGTTTTAAAGATAACCGTCCGTTGTTGGGTGCAAGTTTTCAATCTCATAATATTTGTAGTGTCTATCATTGCTTTTTATAAAATCATTGGGCGCCAATTTTTATCCTTGTTTTTCGTATCCATTATGTATCTTGTTTTGAAGATAAACCGACCCTTGTTGAGTGCATTTTTAATCTTATAATATTCCTTGTGTCTACTATGGTCTTGATTTTTAGAAAATCGTCGCTCTTGGACGCCAATTTTCCTCTTGGTTTTTTGTATATATTATGTTCCTTGTTCTAAAGATAACCGTCCGTTGTTGGGTGCAAGTTTTCAATCTTATAATATTCCTAGAGTCTATTATTGCTTTTTATAAAATTAAACCTTTTTGGGTGCCAATTTTCATCCTTGTTTTTTGTGTCCATTATGTAGGTATCTTGTTTTAAAGATAAACTTCCTTTAGTTGGATGCCAATTTTCAATCTTATAATATTCCTTGTGTCTACTATGTTCTTGATTTTTAGAAAAGCGTCCCTCTTGGGCACCAATTTTGATCCTTGTTTTGTATACATTATGTTCCTTGTTTTAAAGATAACCTCCCCTTGTTGAGTGTCAATTTTCAATTTTATAATATTCCTTGTGTCTACTATGTTCTTGATTTTTAGAAAATCGTCCCTCTTGGGCGCCAATTTTGATCCTTGTTTTGTATACATTATGTTCCTTGTTTCAAAGATAACCTCCCCTTGTTGAGTGTCAATTTTCAATTTTATACCTAAAATTCCTTGTGTCTACTATATTCTTGGTTTTTAGAAAATCGTCCCTCTTGGGCGCCAATTTTGATCCTTGTTTTGTATACATTATGTTCCTTGTTTCAAAGATAACCTCCCCTTGTTGAGTGCCAATTTTCAATTTTATAAAATTCCTTGTGTCTACTATGTTCTTGGTTTTTAGAAAATCGTCCCTCTTGGGCGCCAATTTTGATCCTTGTTTTGTATACATTATGTTCCTTGTTTTAAAGATAACCTCCCCTTGTTGAGTGCCAATTTTCAATTTTATAAAATTACTTGTGTCTACTATGTTCTTGGTTTTTAGAAAATCGTCCCTCTTGGGCGCCAATTTTGAGCCTTGTTTTGTATACATTATGTTCCTTGTTTTAAAGATAACCTCCCCTTGTTGAGTGTCAATTTTCAATTTTATAATATTCCTTGTGTCTACTATGTTCTTGGTTTTTAGAAAATCGTCCCTCTTGGGCGCCAATTTTGATCCTTGTTTTGTATACATTATGTTCCTTGTTTTAAAGATAACCTCCCCTTGTTGAGTGTCAATTTTCAATTTTATAATATTCCTTGTGTCTACTATGTTCTTGGTTTTTAGAAAATCGTCCCTCTTGGGCACCAATTTTGATCCTTGTTTTGTATACATTATGTTCCTTCTTTTAAAGATAACCTCCCCTTGTTGTGTGCCAATTTTCAATTTTATAAAATTCCTTGTGTCTACTATGTTCTTGGTTTTTAGAAAATCGTCCCTCTTGGGCGCCAATTTTGATCCTTGTTTTGTATACATTATGTGCCTTGTTTTAAAGATAACTTCCCCTTGTTGAGTGCCAATTTTCAATTTTATAATATTCCTTGTGTCTACTATGTTCTTGGTTTTTAGAAAATCGTCCCTCTTGGGCGCCAATTTTGATCCTTGTTTTGTATACATTATGTTCCTTGTTTTAAAGATAACCTCCCCTTGTTGAGTGTCAATTTTCAATTTTATAATATTCCTTGTGTCTACTATGTTCTTGATTTTTAGAAAATCGTCCCTCTTGGGCGCCAATTTTGATCCTTGTTTTGTATACATTATGTTCCTTCTTTTAAAGATAACCTCCCCTTGTTGAGTGCCAATTTTCAATTTTATAAAATTCCTTGTGTCTTCTATGTTCTTGGTTTTTAGAAAATCGTCCCTCTTGGGCGCCAATTTTGATCCTTGTTTTGTCTACATTATGTTCCTTGTTTTAAAGATAACTTCCCCATTTTGAGTGCCAATTTTCAATTTTATAATATTCCTTGTGTCTACTATGTTCTTGATTTTTAAAAAATCGTCCCTCTTTGGCGCAAATTTTGAACTTTGTCTTTTGTATCCATTATGTTTCTTGTTTTAAAGATAAACCGTCCCTTGTTGGGTTCTAATTTTTAATCTTATAATATTCATTGTGTTTCCATTTTATACTCTGAACTTTTGTCTTTAACAGGTTAGATTTTTTCGATTACGATTTCTAACCCATTTTTATTTTCGGAAAACCGCCTTTTGTTGGACGCCAAATTTTAATCCACTAGAGAATTCGTTAATTTGCTTTACTATAGTATTTATTTGTGAGCCTACGCCATAAAAAACTCATCCATTGCTGCTACTTTTACTAAAAATAGAAAAAGTTAGGTCACAAATCTAATAATTTGGCAAATAAACAATAAGTTAAAATTGTATTGTGGTAGGTCCATTCAAAACAATTATAGAAAAGTCATCAGAAATGGCAGAGATCAAATATCTCGACCCAAAATGTTATATGTAGTTACACACACATTTTTTGACCCCCGCAACATCTCTGACCCTTTCATTAATTGTAACGCGGCTTACACAATAAGGCTTTTTAACCTTTTGCGGACCTTGTACGTATAAAGTGTAATTCTGCAGATTATGAACATATTTAGAATGACACACTTTATTAGGGTTCCGGAGAAATTTTTTAAGAAAGCATGAGTTGATTAATTTACTTGTCACATTCCTAGGTATGTACCGGTGTACCTATTTAATACTTTCAATGTTTGATATTATCAATAGGTCATTTCCTCGTTCAGTGGCGCACCAAAGGGAGGGGCTGGGGGGCCACAGCCCCCCGCAGACCGACATCCTAGACACACAAAAATCAAAAAAGTGCACTACTAATTGAAGAAATCCACCGAATTGCATTATTCAGCCCCCCGAAGACAAAATCCTGGGTGCGCCCATGTCCCCGTTCTCAAATTACCCACTTATCTGCAAAAAAAAAAGATTATGCTTATTTTTGCGAAGTAGGAAATAGATTATTAATACCTTTTTTTGGATCTCCGCGAAAAAAAATGTCTTAAAAGATGATGGTTGGTGTTTATAAAAAGAACATGCAAAGCAAAAAGTACAAAAAAAATTGTTGGCGGCTGGCGTGCTAAGGTACATTGCTAACGGTCCGTTACATTGGCGATTGTTATCCCTCTCGTAATTTTTTAACGTGTTTCTGGTTGGACGGTTCCCAGACAATTATATAAATCTCGAAACAATTCACATATTGTCAATGCGTCCGGACACCGTTGTTTTGTCTAAATTTTTACATGTATACACACAGAAACACGAAAAATTAATATCCACCAACTGCTCAAAGTTATTGTTAATAAATAAAGAAAATTGAGGCAGGTGTGTTCCAGTGAATTATTAACTCGGGAACAATAAGGTTTGATGCTTTGTATGGTTTTTGCGTGAAATGACGATATAATCGATCTCGTCAGTGGCACTTTTTATAAGATAATTATGACCAAACGGATTTATATTATAAGTACGGCCTATCACGTCTTCCTGACAATAAAAATTTGAGGAAAAATTGCATCTGCATACGGTGTATTTATTACGGCCCAATCTTTTTTAATCGTTTAGCAGAAGCAATAAAAAGCTTACCTACCTTTAAACTATTTTACTTCTTGAGGGACAGAAATCCTACTAAATGGTGCTTACCATTCTTAGAAGAGTTTTGTCTTCCGTGTTCAGTATTTTCAAAAAGTTGACTCAATTTCAAGCTAAATGAAAAAAAAAATCATCTTTTATCTGGAATAAAACCAAAGATAGGATCGTCTGAAACTATATGTTCGCGCCGACGAGGACATGCAGCTTCCGACTATCCTATCTTTGGTTTTACTTCAGATAAAAGATGATTTTTTTTTCATTTTGCTTGAAATTGAGTCAACTTAAAAATTTAAAATTTATTCTATTTGGGGAGTTTTAATAGAATTCGGCTCTAAAAAAATTGTCGAGTATGAAATATCATCAATATTATTAATTTTTCGCGTCACCCGTAATCAAAGGTACTGAGCGTGAAAACCAGATAAGTGTTACATCAGATAGGTATGCAAACGTTCGTGTTCAAACTAGATAGAGTGAACAATAATGCAAGAAAGTAATAATTTGTCCTAACATTGAGCCTCGCATTAAATTGCCTCCCATATTGCCTCTAATAGGGTATGATTTCCAAGTATAAATTTCTTCAATGCTTTAAGAACCTAATTAAGTCAGTAAAAATGGTAAATTACACGGCAATCTCGCTGTACTCCTAACTCTTATAATCGAATCGGTTTAATAATTATACACATTACTTAACTCGTATAAAAATCAGTTTCTAATGCATATGGGCAACAATTTTCTTTCAAACATTTATAATAATTTGTTTTATCGTTTAAGGAAATGTAGGTTTTAATGGATCAACTAAGTAACTCGGCATCATGGGCGGATAATCAAAAGCCTTCGAAAGATCTATAAACTATAAGACAAGAACGAGATGTTTATTCTGTAGCTTTTGTGGCAACAAAATGTTTAACATTGCTCTTTTGTTGTTGAATATAAGATAAACACAGTATCCAATGTTCTGATGTAATATTAATATGTGATGTCAAAAGATTTTAGCAGATGTTTTCATCGCGATCATTGTAAAAATAGGGCTATATTTTACGCTCTGGTCATAATAAATTACAAAAAAATACTGTGGACCTTTGAACCGACAATGGGAATTTAATATACTGACTACCGCTATTTAAGCCATTTTTTTACGAAGTTGGATCGTTTATTAATTAGACCGCATTCAAAAAGTATTGGTAATTGAGTAGAATGAATATTAATGGATTTTGTATTTGAATATATTTACATTTTGTCGTTTGTTTGCTGATAATAAAAAAGAAAGTCTATAAACTATTAGATATATTATACGTACACATTTCTAGGTTATTGCATGATCATGACTTGAATAAAATCATTAACGTTGTATTTTAAGAATAATTTTTGTTGTCACTTTTATTGAAAAATACGTCAAAGTCCTTTTATAAAGATGACGCATAGATTTAAATTAGGTGATAAAAACTTTCCCCTTGCTTTAAATTTTATATTAGTGGTTTATTCCAAGAATTCGAAAGGGTAAACATCAGTAAATAAGTAAACCTGGGCAAACTTAAGGTATCCCAAAATTTTGTGAATGTTTAAAGAATTTTTTTTAGAAAAATAATTTTGTGTTATCCGGCTTCTTAGTATGTAGTAGGTATGGAACTTAGGATTCAAATCAAATACGTATTTTTGATTTAAAAAGAAAAGTAATTGTACACCTCAAGAAATCTTACAATAGTAAGAAACCTTTTTGTGGGATTAGACATAACTTGAACAAGTCTAAAAGAATTCATGTCAAATGTATGGTTTTTAAATGGCTTCAGCCACTTGATATTAAAATCGCAATAATACAAAGAAAATGGGATATAATATAGTGTCACATATCCAAAACTGGTATAAAATACTCGCAAAATAAGCCAGGGGTGGATTTAGAGTTTCGTCTAGGGGGCGGCCCCCCCCCACCCCCCGGGGGGGGGGGTGTCGCACCGTCACTTCGAGCTACACAAAAGTATATGCCAAAAAGGACGGGCAAGTTTGCGCCAGACATTATTTTTTTATTGTTTAGAGTTCTAAGAAATGTACACTGTTTCATAATGGACAAATATCTAAACCTATTCTTGCGGAAACAGAACGGTTTGTCCGAGGGGCGGCTCACTACCTTAAATCTGTGTACATACTATTGTTAAATCACATTAAATCATTTTAAATCTTTCTTAAATCATTATATTTTTTGAATTCTTTAAATCACTTACATAATTTTAAATGGCTTTAAATCATTTGAAATCAAGTTAAATCACTTTATATCATGTAAAATCGATTTAAATCACCATAAATCATCAATAAATCACAAAAATCACCTAACATTCGTTAAATCATCATCACAATTTGGCATCACCTGCAGTGCAGGGCAGAGCGTTACAGCAATTAAATCGTGTTAAATCAGATTAAATCAGTAGTGATTTAAAATCTGTGTACACATTTTTTGGGAGTTAGCCGCCCCTCGGGTTTGTCATCCTAACTTACCAAAATTCATTTTTTTTATTTATACCTTTGGTCCATTTGGACTGATATGTGAAAATATTTCGAAAACATATTTTTTGAAAGCACGTTTTTTCGAAAATATATTTTTGAATACAGGTATTCGAAATCTAGGGATGTTTTCAAAACTTTTTTTTTCGGAAACCAACTTTTCGATGTTTTTTTAACAACTTTTCCAAATTACATTTTATTTTAAGAAAAGATGTTTATAGAAAGTACATTTTTTAACATTGTTTCGAAAAGGACTTCGAATATTCATATTAAAAAAACACTTTGTCGAAAGTACCTACGTAATTTACTACAGACAGTAACATAGCAGACACAAGGAAATGTAAACCTAACTGAACACAAAAACGGTTCGTTTAGGTTAGTTCAGGATCTTTTCGTCATTTTTCCATTGACATTTTCTAAGCCAATAGAGTTTATAATTTAAATTTACAAAAACCATGTTTTCTAAAAAATATATTTTTGAAAGATTCTTTTTAAAAAAAAAATATTTTGTAGATCCATTTCGGAAAAAGCATCTTTCGAAGAATCTGTTTTTCGAAAAAAATGTACTTAATTTAACATCAAGCAAGATGTTTGTTGAAAAAGAACGAACAGTTGGTCATCTTAGCTTACACGCGACAGGACAAATTTTAGTTTTTTTTATACCTTCGGTCCATTTGGTCTGATATTATGACAATTTTTTTAAAACATAATTTTTGAAAGCACGCTATTTCGAAAATATATCTATTTTCGAATGCTTATTCGAAAACTAGGGATGATGCACGCGACAGGACAAATTGTTTGATGAATATGAAAGTGTACCTAAATATTGTAACATTTTTTTATTTATGCCTTCTGCTCATTTGGTGGGATATACGAGTACTTACGAAAGTACAATTTTTCTAAAACCAATTTTTCAAATTTTTTCTAAAGCACTGCTCGAAAATATATTTTTTCAGAGAACATCTTTTTCGATTTAAATTTTTTCAAGCAACGGTATTTTGAAAAAGTAATTTATGAGAAAGTAACATACCAAACCCAAGGAAACCTGATCAAACCCAAAAAAGGTACGTTAAGGTTTGTTCAGTATCTTTTTTTCTCTTTTGTTCATTTCCTAGCTACTAGAGTTCATAATTTAATTTTCTGAATACTGTTTTCGAAAAGATATATTTTCGGTAAATGTACTTTCGAAATACGTGTTTTCGAGAAAATATGTCATAAATTCGTTTCCAAAAAAGCATCTTTGAAAAAGCTCTCAGGACATTTTTGAAAAAATGTACGTTCGAAATATGTGTAGGTATTCGAGAAAATATTTTTAAAAAATTTGGTTAATCTGTTTTCGAAAAAGCTGTTTTCAAAAAAAAATTCTTTCAAAAGAATGTTTTTTGAAGACAAACTATTTGGTTATTTGTTTCCTTTAGAAGTCAAAACGATCCGAATGGTTAATGTTTATGTTACAATATTTATTTTTATAAAATTCGTCATTAAATTCCTTTTTGTACAAAGCTTCAGGGTGCCCCCTGCGCCTCCCCCCCTAAATCCGCCACTGAAATAATCAAAATACACTAAAACTGATTTTTTTTACGGTCTAGTAAGAAACTAGTTACGGACTAAATACAAGCTGGAAAAAAGTTTGCAAGGTCCGAACCTACAAACAAAAGAAAGGGATAGCAGTCAACCTTGACTAATTCAGAACCCCTTTACGAAATCAAAATATACTCTGCCGGCGTGGTTACCCTACGGAACGATTTAATAACAATTATTAAAAAATTATCCTTTTTATTACTTTTTTAAGACAGGGAAAAAACAAAATCCATCATAAAAATTATGATTTTATTAGAATTTGTCCAAAAAAGTTTTTTTTGATCCAAATTTGTAATAGCACGGGTACTACTTAACTCTATTGCGTGCAAATATGATTAGGGTAATTTGAATTTTTAAACGATTTTCTATGGCTTTTATCTTGATTACATTCATCATTTAATTACAGTGGACGGTATTCAAATACGAAGTAATTAGTTTTATACATCAACAGAATGATGTTGGTTCTTATTGAATACTTACTTTCGAGTATTTGAACTTTACCTGAGACTATAATAGTTATTCATAAGCATTGTAATCTTTGTTGGTTTGCTCAGGTTTGTTCCAAACCCTCAAAGAATGACTATCGGTGGTCCCTTTAAAACACAATTTTATTATACCTGGTAGTATAATAAAATACCTAAATAATAAATGCAATTATAAAAGAAAGCAAAATTTGTGTTCGATAAGGAGGTTGACATATAACGTATGATGAAAAAAAAAACGTGGAATCATTTACGCATGTCTTCAATTATTACTGGTAATCACGGCAGAACAAAAGGCTTTTATGATCGGAAGTTACTTTAGAAATGGTAGAAAGGTTGATGGCCAGTGGGTTTATTCAACACGGGACGCCATTCAGGATTTTCAAACAGAATTTCCACACATAGTCATGGATTTCGACCAGTTTCGCCAAGTTTTGACTAGATCTATGGATTTGTTTAGAGAAACAGGAAGTGTGAATAGAAAGGAAGTCAGTGGGAGACAAAAATTTCGCACTGCACAAAAAGTAGAAGAATTGAGGCAAACCCACATTCGGCGTTTAAGCCAGCAAGTAAATGCACCCTACGGAACCTGCAATACAATCCTGAAATGTGACCTGCATATGCACGCTTATCGTCTAAGCTCAGTCCAATAATTGTTACCAAACGACAAGTCGCAGAGGATGCAATTTTCAGAGTAGTTTATGAGTTATTTGCATAATAATAAAAAAGTATTAATTTGAAAAAACTTTTTTTGCAGACGAGGCATGGTTTTACCTCTCTGGTTATGTAAATTGTCAACAAATGAGAATGTGGAGTTCTGAAAATTCACACTTCTTTATAGAGAAGCCTCTGCATTTACAGAAAGTTGGAGTGTGGGCTGCCATTTCGAAGAGAAGGTTAAATGGACCGATTTTTTTTAAGGGAGTCTCAATTCGGCGCGATACCGTAATGAAATTTTAGCAAATTTTGTAAACGCATTAGACGATGAAGAGATGCGAAAACGCTACTTTCAGCAGGACGGCGCACCAATTCACGTCACTAATGATATTTCAATTTTTTGGAAGAAATTTTTGAAGACCGAATCATTAGTCGTAATATGCCAGTTAGGTGGCCACCACGGTCCTGCGATCTCACGCCGTGTGACTTTTTTTTATGGCCACGCCATTAAAAACTCGGTTTTCAAAACCCCTTGTGAAAATTTAGAAGACCTACTGGCTAGAATTACAAATAAATTTCAGGAGATTAGCAACTCTTCGCCAAGTGCTCACCGATGTTTTGATGCTGTAAAAAGAAGAATAAGAACATGTTTGGAAGTAGAAGGTGGACACGTCTCTCATTTAGTTTAAATTTGTAATTTTTAGGCTCTCTGTTGTATATGATTTTTTTTTTAATCTGTATTATGCAATATGCAATGACAGTGACAATAATGTAATTTTCTTAAAAATAGAAACTTCAGAACTTGACAGTTTTATTTTTTATTCACCTATACCTTTTACCTATGTTACCTTTCAATTCAACCGTTCTAATTCAAGGTATGCGTGATTGATGCAACGGCATACTTTGAGGACTTTTTTTTATCTTACTTTACTTATTAGACACATTGTAAAACTATTTAAAGCAAGTTCTACATTATTCTAAAGTATTTTTGGGTCTATAGGTTACGCTACCAAAATAACTCAATCAAAAATGTGCCAGAGATTTCGTGAACCCCTAAAGTCGAGATTCTAACAGTCCCCATGGGAATATAAAAGAAAAATGGGCCTTTATAAAAACATTTCGACAATAAAACTATAAAGATGAGACACGTATGAAGGACTTGAGATTAATAATTCCTTTCTCTAGTCGCGTTTTTTCTGTCTAATGTTTTTACGAGGGGGTTAATTTATCCCCGTCCATTTTTATTTTAAATTTCCAGCGTTCCAGAGGGGGATTTTAAGCACACGTGAAAAAATCTGATAGTTTTTATGTTTGTGTTCTCTTTATATACTTTTCTAAATTTTATAAAAAAATATTTTATATTCTTACGTCCAGGTTTGGTCTGTGTCTGTATGCATGACTTTGCACTATTGCCTCGATTATTTCCTGGGCTATGTCTGTTGTTGAAGTATTAGAATAAAAACACCTTAACAAGAAAACTAATTTCGCTTTTCTTTTGCAGGCTGCAAATCATTTTTTAAACGTAGTGTTCGACGGAATTTGACGTACTCATGCCGTGGTAGTAGGAACTGTCCTATAGACCAACACCATCGGAATCAGTGCCAATATTGTAGACTACGAAAATGTTTAAAAATGGGCATGAGAAGAGAAGGTGAGAATTTTTGTAAAAAAATACTTAGGTAGACTACTGGAAAATTGAAACATATGCCCGGTAGTTTGCCGCAAAGTACACAAGTCTTTTTTGTAGTACAAATTTATTATTGATAAGAAAATGTATGTCATGGTTCATGGTTCATCTGAAAGAAAAATATGAAATTGCTGTACCGTTTGGTTTTTCATTACCCTAGATAGAAACCCAGCATAAAATGCTTTACAACACCTAAGAAAAGAACAAATTAATAAAAAAATTTGCGTGGGCTTCAAGCACAATACAGTTAATTGCCATCCAGGACAAGCAACATTTATTTCTTTACTTTCTTTTCGCGGCGGATTCGTGTCAAATTCCTAAAATTCCCAAACCGAGTATTATCTTAATTAAATTGAACTGGCATCTTATCTTTTACTTAGTAACGCCTCCTTTAAAGATTCTTCGTATTTCGCTTGTGAAATTTGATTACTCAAGTTAAGTACTAGAATCTGTAAATAGATATCTGCACGTAACCTTCTTTTACCTACAGTTCATAGATGGTAATTTTTTTTTCTTAATTTTATAACGGTTTCATAATAATATAAATACTGGCTACTAACGGCTGACGATTATACAGCATGTCCCCGAGAAGAGGACAAATGGACCAAATCTTGCAAGATACGTAAAAATGTCACTCTTAATAAAAGTTTTTGCTTGGGTAAAATAAATAAGATTATGAAAAATTTATTTTTTTATACAGGGAGAACGAACACGAGAACGTTATTTTGCGTAAGAGTAAACCAGTATAAAACCAGAGTACTAGTTTCTACATATTAAACAATAATAACACCTATGGACATGTTTGTCAATGTCTTTATTAAATGAAGCAATTATTTAATTTAAAATACTTCGCATCTAAATGCTATCTACTGGACAAAGGATTTTTTATAGTCCAGTGTTTTGGGGATGGCCAAGTATTATACTGCTACATCATGAAACAATTTAGCGAGAAATTTGTAGGAATCCCAAAACTGAAATGACACTCTACAACACAATAAAAAAGTTCCAAAGAAGTGGTTCGGTTTTAAATCTCTAGAAGAAAAAGAAATATGATCAAAACGATGCTGCCACAGTGTTAGTTCTACAGTCTGTTAGAGAAACTCCTGTGATGTCCCTTAGAAATCGTGCTAAACATTTTATAGAAGTTGCGACAATAACTCATATTCAGATGATCTTAAAAGACAATAAATTATTTCCGTTTAAACCCCACTTTAACCAAACATTGGAAGAGGGAGATGCAAAAAAATAAAGTGACAAAAGTTTAATTTTTAACCCTTTAATTTAAAACATATTTCATAATTGATCTTTTGGTAGAAAATGATAGACAAGGTATGTTTACTCTTACTCAAAATAACCTTTTCGTATTTTTTATGCTCCCTGTATGACATTTTCACGTATCTTGAAAAATTTGGACCATTTGTCCTCTTTTAAACCCGATCCACTGACATTCTGTATATCTAAAACAGAAATAATTACGTAACTCCGTATATCATAACAAAAATGTTTTCTGTAACAAAAGCCACAAAACTGAAAAAAGCCATGTTAATAAATTTTCAGAGCATATAAAAACTCGCATCTTCTCAGAATAGCCACTACAATATAATTAAATTAATGTCCTATGTGCTCCGACTTAATACAGTTCTTGACCGCCACTCGCCGACTCATATTTGTGTTTTCTACGAAATTCTTTTATGTTCCGTGACGATATTGTTTCTTTAAGACCCTTGTACAGAGTCGGGTATATTTTAGAGCAAATTGAAAATTTTTATCCCCGGTATTAAATAAAATTTAATTGCTTTTTAGAGTTCAGTGCCCAAAAGGGTATTTTTGTCCAACCTATAAGAGCTGGTAAATTTCTTTTTTATACCGTATGGTAATAGAAATATCCTTAGAATCGACGTCTTTTCATTCTGTTTCCATCAGGGATAAGCTTTCTTTATTGACATTAAAATTAATAAAGAACCTTAATGGGTTTCGTTAAAATTAATTAAATTCTATAAAAAATTACTCAATTTAAGTGGGTCATCACCCAAACAGATTTTCTCTAGAATAATCCTTATGCAAACGCATCAAATCAGTTAACCATAAATTTTTATTCAAATCTCTAGAGTGGCTACCATAAAATTTAAATAAAGGTAGGTATCTATCTCAGTTTCCTTCCTTGTCTAACCGCTAGTTTTAACTGAATTAACCTCAAAATGGCAAAACAACCCGAAGGGTGAATACTTAATAAATTTAAAAGACCCCGCCGCACACCGGAACTGCAGATCGTCCTTGGAAATATGCCGATTTTTACGTATATTGTACCCAAAATGTGAAAGATGCAAATCTTGTTTATGCCTCATAATAAATCGGCTTCCTCGGGTTTGTGACACAGAGGGGTAAGGCTAATCCTCGGCCAGTTCCCACGAAAAAAGGAACAAGATTTGAATAAGAACCCCTTAAAGTTACCCCTGATAGTGATTTACATAATATTTTACTGGACACTGGTCATCAGTATGTAGGTATACGTTATGAAAAAGAAAAGGTTGTCAGGTGCCGTATTCTTTGCCACTATAGGGACGTAATAAAATATTTTTTCAAGGGGGTCACACTGTTAAGGATATGCTTGACAGTGAAATATTTTGATTTTAAATACCTGGGCAAAATTATAGGCATTGTGTAGGCCAAAAGAGATATTTTGTTTTGCTAATGGAAAATTTTGTTTTATTTTTATAATAACAGTACTACCGTCTATAACCGCTGTATATATTACGCACCATATAAATGACACCATCTTAATTCGGAAAAAATATTATAATCAATAAATTTGTTATTACTAAAATATCGATGGCGTTATTCTCATCTAAAATACATGCACGTTTTCAAATTTTCAACGAGTAACTTTTTAAAATTAAGATAATTCGAAATATAAATGTGATAACCCTTCGACCCCGACAGTCATATAATATACGTTTTCAGAACATCTTTTATCGTCCTATGGAAATAAATCTTTTATATATTATTGTGAAAGCGAACGAAGATAGCGATAATATTTAGGGGGATTTTATTATTTTAACTGTTGTAATATAACCGTTTAAAAATTTTATAGACTGTTTCTCAAGGGCCAATCTTTTACAATCTCTTCCATATCAACCTAGTCACTTTTATAGCTTGAACATACTTCAGTCCATTTTTTTCCACAATAATACATTGTTTAACGTAAAAATATTTTCTAAATTTTGATAACACTAATTGGTTAATCAGATGTAAGTATATTAACGAAAAACTGGATTTACGAAACCTAAGTTTTATAGGTTTGGTAGCGTGGACTTCTATTACCTTCGAAACCGAGCATCAGATAACCAAACAGAGCATAACTGACCATTTTGATAATAGTAAGAGTATACCAGAATATACCATACCTACACAGAAAAAACACTATCGTATATTGAATTGGGTACCAATTCACTCAATTACACACTCTATTCCGTATTGCACAATACAAATTCGGTTTCTTTCATGATTAGTTTATCATTGTTAACCAGTAGGTTATAGAATAGACTGCTTAAAATATGGTTTCATTGGTTTTTTATAAGTCGTTTAAATATAACAATTATTTGATACAGTATAGCAAAAGTTTATTTGTAAGAATATACGTCTTATTTAATCGAAATTCTTATTATTATTGCAAAGATTTTTAGATTTGTTTTACTTACATACCATAAAACATTGAAATGAGTTGCTCCAGTCCCCAGAATTGCCAAAGACCTTTAACGAAATAAACAAGCTGAAACGACTATTCAACGAACAAATAATATCAACAGCACAATTTGAACCTCTCCAAAGGGTGTCCCCGAGCAAGAGAAGTATTATTTCAGCCAACAATAGAACCCGTTGAATTAATATTTTTTATTATTTCTCTAATATCTTATATGTTTTATTGGAGTGTTTATTGTAATTAACATGATATAAGGATTATTCATTTAATTTTTTGAGATTTTCTATTTAAACTGTAGTTCTTATTCGTTCAATAAAATATGTTGTAATTTGAATCACACCTCCTACAAATAGCTATTTTTCGCCCAGTTATATTTAAGCATTCTCATCAAACAGCTTAATTTTTTGTCTTTAATAATTCTACACTCTAAGGAACAGCAGAAATTTATTGGTTTCCAATATTATTTTGGTCATTGGAAAAATGGTAATAGAGTTTTCAAAGAAATAGGAATACTTTTGAACTCTATATTTAAAGAATTTTTTTTGGATTATTTCAATAATGTTTTGTTGAGACAATATTAACTTTAATATAACTAATGTGACAGTGGTCAAAAATAATACTATTATTGAAAATAGCATAGCAGTTTTTTCTGTGTATTTATTATTTTTGTAGAAATAATCGTTTATTAAATTTTATTCCTATTTCCAAATCCTCGCGATAAATCTGGCAATTTTAATAAAATTATTCTAAAGAAAAGTCCCCTAAATCCCCTCGAAATACAATTGAAGTAAACGGAAAATTTATTACTGTTTACATAAGGAAGGGGACATCGAAATTTTCTTGGCCATCATTTTTTATTATGCGTCGGTATTCAAGCGGAAAAATGTATACGTAATGGCCCTAAAGTCTGGAAAAAAGACTAGGAAAAGACCAAAAAGACAGCGGGCAAGTGTTATCCTCGATGTGTATACTGTAGTGTATCCAAAAATATTCATGCAGGGGCTTATGTTAGCGTATAGGATATAGAATCAAGCGGAAAGAGGCCCCATTCTCTTGCTTATGATTGATCGGTCTAATATACAAATAGTTGACCGTAAGGTCCAACAAAAGGGCCCAGGCAGGCCCTATACTGGCCGTGGCCGTCTACCTAAAAGATCGTTTACTACTTGCATATATTAACGAGCCCGCAAAGATTAATGGTCTTCCATTCTTTAACCGTGCTCTACGGAATTGCGTATTTATACCTCTGCATACCATTTTGCAAACCGCTACAAGAACTTTTTATTTTCCATGTATGCTGTGCATTTACCGAACATTATGTTAAGATATTGAAATTACTTAGGTGTAGCCTGATTTTTCTTCATTGGCTTCATCGACAAGTCACTCAGCTAGTGAGTCATCAGCTCAGCAGTTCTTGAGATTTGTAGTGCTTTCATAGAGACTGAGATGCATTTAAACTGTATAGTGATACATGAAATAAGTATGTTGACATTAAGAACTAATACAAACGTTTTAAAAATGTTTTTCTTACATCCCATTAGGTGGGTACGGCCTTTTCTTGAAAGTGGCCGCATTAAGAGACTGTACCTCGAAAATATGACAATGAAAACAAAATTTTTACATAAAAAACCGCCTCGGTTGCATACCTAATGATCCGTAGTCTACACATTTTGTATAATATCTAGCGGCGATCTCGACCGAGAAATTTATGTGGGTACTCCAAAATTTTAACGAGTACTCATTTCTGGTACAATATCGGACATTAAAATGACAATACAATGTATGTGTGTTAAAAAAATTAAAAAGTTGAACAGCAATCAATGTTAATTCAAACGTCACTGGTCTTATAAATGATCTTAGACAAGCACGGACCTTTTGATTAATGGTGTACACTATTCGTTACAGGTCTCGAGATGGTGATGAACCTGAAATATTTTATTTTGATGGACCTACGTGTTTGACCATCTATGATCGAACTTACAGGGTGTACCTTAACCATGCATAAATTATGTCTAATTACGGTTGTGTTCTTCATATTCATCAATCTCGTATTTCAGTAATTTTTTTTCCTAACTTTTTCTAGAGGGTCTATATCTACACCCTCATTCATTGGGTATATCAAAATTGCTTTTACAGCTTTTTCTCCACACCTTTCAAAACCCAGTAATGTAAAATTAATCGTGACATTTTTCTATGTTATTCTGTGGATGTCGAACTAATTTCGTGGTCCTAGAAATAGAAAAATCTACCAAAGTTTGCATATTTAAAAAAAAAAATCTTCTGCGTGCATCAGGTGAAACATAATAGGCGTTATACATCCCGTGTGCGGAACTTGTAAAACACACGTATTATAATTCCGAAGAGTTAGGTTGCCATGCCGAGTGCGGTTATCGTGGGAAATGACCTTAGCTGACCCTGACCCTTAAAGACTCCAAGACCCGACCACGGTCCGAGGAGACCACGAGCGCGAGCCGTACCGTACGACTTCTTTGCCTTTTTCCTTTCTTTTTTCAGCTGAGATTCTTAGGAATTCTGCGTAAAATTAGTATGTTTTGTGTCATTTCATCTATTATTTTTTCCAGCTGATCGTTCTTTTTCTAGGTCAAAGTAAATAATTTTCGTTCTTTGGTTGTCAGTTTGCGTATGTGTATCTGTCCTCTAGTTCCTTGGCACAGGTCTATCCCTTGCTTATTAATGCTTTAAAACCATAAAATTTACGACTGTACTTTAACAATACTTTTTCTGTATCTGAGGAAGCGATGACACTTTGCTGGTACAGCCATTGACTGTCATTGACAATTTAAACTTTGAGGTATATCTGAAAGTTTGATTTATCAAAGGCTGTACCCAGGCACGGCCCGTGAAATTTTATATCTCTGTTGCTACTTATGGGACCCATGCCAAGTTCAGGTTTTTTTATAGTGACCCTACTAGGAATGTTTTGGTAAAGAAAAAAATATTTTGTATTTGCGAAAAAAAGTTGAATTTTTGAACTGACCCACCTGGGAAAAATTAACAAGATTAGGTATTTTAGTTATTATTTTTTCGAAACAAATTTTACATCATTTTGTTCGCAATTCTTAAATTTTAAGAGAAAAAATGTGTTAGTAATTTGTTATAGTTAGTTATAGTCATTTGAATTCTTTTTTAAATTATATTTTAGGTTTTAAAATGTTTTAAAAAAATTCAAATGGCTATAACTTTCTACTAACACATTTTTTTCTCTTAAAATTTAAGAATTGTCGACACAATGATGTAAAATTTGTTAAGAAAAAATAATAAAAAAATACCTAAGCGTGTTAGTTGTTTTCCCAGGTGGGTCAATTCAAAAATTGACTTTTTTCGCAAATTACAAAATATATTTTTTCTTACCAAAACATTCCTAGTACGCTCACTATTAAAAAACCTGAACTAGGCATGGGTCCCATAAGTAGCAACAGAGATATACAACTTTAACCTTACCTTTACCTCAGAAACTAAGATAGATTTAATAATTTTGTGGGTTATTCTAATATATTGTATGCAAGCCTAAGGGTACAGATTATGCACCTCTCCACGATATATTTGTACCTATATACATTTCCTATAATTTTACCATATAAAATTGGTTCTAACTTCTAACACTGTCATACAAAACGAAATTATACACACAAAATTTTCTTTGTATTGTTGCAACATATTGTAGTATTCATTCTTACTTTTTTACTTACATCTACTACTTAATTTTGTTTAAGTTGAATGGCCGATAGTGTAGTAAACCTTTTAAAACTAAATAATTTACCTGCCCGTGTTAATCAAAAGTCATTTTGACACTTACATAACAGACAGGTCTATTTTTTCATCGCCTGTGGCTAAGGCCTCATGGATCTTCAAAATACGACCGCAACGGGCCTCGAGAGGATCTTCGCTCGCGTGCTTTAAAAGGGTTCAGGATAAAAATCTCAGGTCAAGATGAATCTGGGCCTTTTTTAACACGGAAGAAATCTAGGAGCACATGCTGAGGTTTATTCTTTAGAAACCCAAAACAAATCCATTGTGTAAAAAGAGTTTTGTTTGGTACAAGTCGAATAATAGAGCACACGAGCCGTACCCCCATAAAAGATAAAACCATTAAAAAGATCTGTATTTAAATTGATGTAAATGGGATATATAAGGGCATCTATCTGTCAAAGGTCTCTAATTGTTATTAATGTCAGCATTTTGTTTCATATTTTGTGTATGCATGTCTGTTAACTGTTTCAGAGCCATAAATAAAAATGCGGTTGATTATAGAAGTTCTACAGGGCGATTGATAGTTAAGAGTTTAGGATATTTCTTATAAATTGTAAAAAAACATTAAAGTATTATAAGTATCTTCAAATATTAAAGATATGCCATAATTTTTAACAGTTACTAAAATATCAAATTTCCTGATATTGTTACGTGTTTAGGACAGTGTTACATTCTTTAGGTTCCGTATGCATAGTCCCAACTGAAAGACGGTCTGTTATGTCAACTTTTAAGCAATGTACTATACATTATATTGTTTTTGTTTTACTGATATAGTTTTTCTATTTCAGGTGGGACATATGGCAAATATAAAGGCAAGTTTACGTTCTTTTAGTACAAAAATGTGCCTTTATCAATTCACATATAGATTTAAAGAAAATCCTTAAAAAGTTTACACTATAGCAGGACTAATCTAAGCACCAAGCTTTTTTATTTAAAGGTTTTAATAGCCCTAGAGAAACATTAGAAATCGAAAGAAATCTAATTTATTCTTTAAAAATAATTAGAAAATACAAAATAACAATTAAATGTTAGCAATTATCCTATTTTGAGGAGATTAAATAAAAACGAAAAGCAGAATCTCTGGCGTTAACATAATGTATATTGGTATTTTGCCTCATATTCTAATTTAGATCCACCAAGATACCTCATTTTACTAATTCTACCGCACTTCCACTTTCACTACCAACCCACCCATCAATCTTTTTAAAGATTAAAAGCCCCATAGTTTCTCTATCAATAATTTTCTCTTTTGTTCCAGCCGTCCAAAGAGGTAGAGTCCCACCATCACAGCCCTCTCTACCGGGTCTACCGAATCAGTTCCTCAATTCTTCGGATCCAGTCACAACCTCACTTAGCAACCATACATACCTCAGTAGTTACATATCTTTACTTTTAAGAGCTGAACCCTATCCTACCACCAGATATGGCCAATGCATACAAACGAATAATATTATGGGAATTGAGAATATCTGTGAACTTGCTGCAAGACTGTTATTTTCGGCTGTAGAATGGGCTAGAAATATTCCGTTTTTTCCTGATCTACAAGTGACGGATCAGGTGAGTCCACTAACTCTACAAACCTGCTGCAGATACTAGTCATCGTTTCTTTTAGGTGGCCCTGCTTAGGTTAGTTTGGTCAGAACTGTTTGTATTAAATGCAAGTCAGTGTTCAATGCCCCTACACGTAGCGCCCCTGATAGCTGCAGCGGGGCTGCATGCATCCCCTATGTGTGCTGATAGGGTGGTCCAGTTCATGGACCATATTAGGATTTTTCAAGTAAGTTGTATTTTTTTGCATTATACTTACAATTAATTATAATTATACATGTCAAAATTAACTAAGTTTTATATTTGCAGGAGCAGGTAGAAAAATTAAAAGCATTACACGTGGACTCGGCAGAGTACTCGTGTTTAAAAGCAATAGTACTATTTACCACGGGTAAGTTTTTCTCATAGTTCTTTTCTTAGCTCACGTAGAAATAAATAAAATTTAAAATGTAATAATATAATTAAGAAGTAAGAATAAAAATAAACAAAGAATCTGCAGGTAGTACTATAAGGCAAAGCTGCTTGACCCGTTGTCAAGGAGGTCAAAAGAAAGGTCAACAACGCGAAAGACTGAAATGTGGTCGAAATTACACGCGACAAGCTAATAATAACAAGAACTAAAAGTGGTAAAAACACAACGATTGAAGGAGTTGGTACCACGATGGTACTATCGTATTTTGTTGTACAATGTAAGTTCGGCTTCGCGTATGTGAATTTGGTAAGCAAGTTGGGTTACGAAAGGTCGTGACTCCTCGGTGGTACGACGCTTGAGGGCATATCGCCGGCCAGAAGAAGTACTCTTCTATCAGAGGCGTACTTAACAATATTTAGTTCTTATATATTTTTGTTTTGAATTAAGTTCCCATTTAGGTACTACTTTTTTACGGATTCTAAAGATCACTAAATTACCAAAAATGACAATTTTCACATAAGGGATGAATAATATGTGGAGAATAGCAAAAAAAATAATTTAGATGTACAGGGAAATCCAAACGCTTTCAAAAAATCTAAACGTTCATAGAAAATCCTAATGGTAACCATGTTGATGGGAAATTTTATGGAAAATTCGATTTTGCCAGAGGTGAAGCAATAGAAATCACGGTTTTTCCGGAAAATGCGTTTTTTCGGACCCCTGTCTGGACCCCAAAATTCGAAAATTTTTTGTCTCTCAAATATGAACTTTATCGGGATTCTTCAACTTTATATACATCTAGGATCACTGTAAAAATTATACGTGCCGGGATTTTCCCCCTGGATCGGGGAAAATCGAAAAATATGCATGAGAAATTTACGAAAAATGACTATTTTTTCAAAGCAAATTTACTATACAAAAAAAAATCTAAACGTTCTTAGAAAATCCTAATGGTAACCATATTGATGGGAAATTTTATGGAGAATTCGATTTTGCCAGAGTTGAAGCAATAGAAATCACGGTTTTTCCGGAAAATGCGTTTTTTCAGACCCCTATCTGGACCGCAAAAATCGAAAATTTTTTATCTCTCAAATATGAACTTTATCGGGATTTTTTAACTTTATATACATCTAGGATCACCGTAAAAAATTTTGTGCCGGGATTTTCTCGATGGAACGCATAAAATCGAAAAAAATTGTCGCGAAACTCGAAAAATAAGTCGATTTTGAGCGCCGCGCGCCGGTGAGATTTTTTGTAGGAAAACTATGTTAAAAATTTTGAGTAAGTTTTAGAAAGATTCTTTCTCTGTCGATTGGCGAGAACCGCGTTTTGCTTAGTCTTTGCGTTATTTCTTGATAAATTTTCTTGTAGAACTCTGCAGGCGAAAATTCGCAGTCGCTAAAAATTTGCAAAAGAAAGGATTTAGAAAGCCGATAAGGTCCAACTGGGTTTAAAGTTGTTTTTGGGTTAGAAACGGTTCAATACACAAACGGAAGGTCATAGATCTATCTAATGTTTCCTAATTGCGTACGGAACACTAAAAAAACTTAGATACGCCTAGAGTATCTCCAATATTATATAAAAAAATTATATAAGGATACCAGTCGATAAGTACGCCACTGGTACCACAAGTTGCAAAGTGCGGCCGCGAGTACTCCCCCCAATCCCCCGGGGCCTAAAGAAAAGAAGAAGAAGAGAGTACCTGCAGATAGAAACTGACACAGTGAATACCGGAACTGGTATGGTACTAGAGATCGTGCAGGGTACTCCGCTGGTACTAAACACATCGGCTCAGATGCTGGAGCGGCTTGTGACCTCTAACTTCCGAATAATGGCCAAAGATTGCGTTTGCTGCCAGTGACTGATCGAACAGACATAGATCGATTGGTTCATGGTACTTACATGATAGTATGCATGGTGCATATACCGTAAATTACTAAGTTGTATTTTTTTTAGTTTAATAAAGCCCGCTTGGGTTCATAAAAATGTATTCAGTGACTTACGCTTGACTTAAAATTTAATCACTATTTCTAAATTTTTCCAGTGTTACAATGTAACAAAATTTCTATCGAAAATTCCAATTATTAACTTGGCCAGCAGCGCACGAGTAAGTTCAAGGTGTGAAGATCTCCGTGCTGGTGTGACAATAAATGTATTGTCTTGCACTTTCATTACAAAGATAACGGTCAGGATAAACAAATGCATTGTTGAAATTGTGTTCTGGCTGGTCACCATTGTGCCCGCATGCCACTGCCGCCTATTATCTAGTTCAGGTCCATCCTCGGATCTTTCATTTTATGTCACGGCCTTAGTTTTATCTCCTGTTATACCGGTGAATAGGTACCCTATATTTTAATACGCTCAATAAAATTCATTAACGCCATGTATGCGGTTTGTTTTGATAACCCCTTTTTAACAGCATTTTTCAAACCTAAGCACAGCACTTTTTTATTCACTAAATTTTGTACTACGAGGATGAGCTGAAAAGTCCGGTGGAATGAAAATAAAAACAGAACTTTGCGGTTTGAAATTACGTCTACGTTTCAACAAAATCCATCGATGATCCAAAGCCTCTAATCCTTGATAAAATTCAGACCTATCAAGATCTTTAAAATAAAATTCAAAAATTTACAAATTTTGCATGTCCCCGATGCAAATAAACCTATTTATTTATAACTTTAACGAAAGAATAAGCGAATTGAATTAGTGGAAGGTATTCTTAGATAACTAACGGATAAAATAAATCCAAAAAGAATCACTAAATAAGGAAAATAGTGTAGAATAATGTCGGTTAAAAATAGGATGTCGAAAAAAATTAAGAAAATTCGGTTTTTACCCCTTAAATACGCTCCTGGATAACCCATTCGGTATTCATTTTAAAGTGTGATTAAGGTAGTGTTGAAAAATTGGGCAAAATCTAGATAAGAAAAAATACATGGTGATTTAAATGTACCGATGTCGAGGGCAAAAAAGTCAAAAAATCGAAATTTAATCGGCGATTGCTCCCTTCCTATAAAAAGTGAAAAAACTAAAAAATATGGATATCATGTATTTCGACGAGCTCTGTCCGATGACGTATATGGGATTTTAATTTAAACCATTTTGACCCCACAAGAAATTAGAAACCGTGAAAAATTTGGGTCAAAAATTGAAATTTACAGTTTTTCCCAAATATATCCATTTTTCAGTGATTTTAGGAAGGTATTTGATATTTTAAAGTTTTACTTATGAATCCGTTTTTCGATTTTTTTGAGTTATAGATATAGGTGCCAAAGAGGGGTCTGCAAATGGCATTTTTCGACCTAAAAAAAATCCAAAAGAATTACTTGCCATTATCCGATCCTCACCAGTTTTAATAGAGTTCTGAAGCTTCGGGTCCTCTACAACCTCTGAAAATTTACATCGATTTAATTCACTTTTGCTACCTGTACTGGATTTCAACGGAAATTGCGGAAATTTCGACTTTGACGTTTAATAGCTCCGAAACGAAACATCCTGTATAACTGAATTTTTACCGAAGCTAGTTACACTATTCCTCTATAAACCCAAAAAATTCGATTGCTCCCCCTCTGACTCTTTCCGAGAAAAACGAACCTGTTCGACTTTAGGTTAAGCTTTACGTTAACATTCAGATTGACACTCTTATTTTTGCTGATCTCCTGACGTCATTATTCACTGAGGACAAATAGCTGCTTTTTAAATTATTGTAATAAGTTATACCGAAAAGTAAACATTTTTTTTAGCTAAATTATCCTAGTAATTACCTTCAAAATAATTTTTTTGGGTTTGTAATGACTAATATGTGCATATTTCTTATTCACTTGTCAGTACCTACAGTACCTACTGAAGTCCTCGAGGGCGATCGAAACAAATTATTGATTCACCCTATATATTTGTTAGACATGTCCGTCGGGTAACAAGCATTGATTTGGTATTTTACACCCCATAAAAAAGCGAGACTCTGATGATTACATATACATCCCCCTAGTGGTTCATTGTTTTCTTTAAATTAACTTTTCTATTGTTAGTGTACGGTCAAACGGGGGTGTTCGGTTTTGGGACTTATCGGTTTTCGCGGTTAATTAATTTGGTCTTATTTTTATTTTGCGTATTCTATATATACATACCCTCTAAGAATAAATTAAATTCGTTGAATATAGAAAAAAAAATTGAATAAAAAGAGGGAAAACTGTACAAAAATGTAAAATAACAAGTAGCAGCCAATAATAAATAATGTAAGTTGGCACAGTTTTAGGTAAACGTAGCATGTGGGTGGACTACATTGAAAAGGCGTACCGCTAAAGCCGCACGACGACTAGCAATGCCATTGTTGTCGAGCTATTAGCAAGGATTTATAGCAATGGTAACGCAGTCGAAGCTTGTCCGTCCTTTTCCCAACGGTATATAGACAGTCTAGCCTTTTGCACCCCATATAACTGTACAAAATTCACATTTAATCATGGTACAAAGCCTAATATTCTTCTGGGGGCCTTTTCCGCGATCTGGCATTTAAAGGCAGCGAAATTTATTTGAAAGATTTTTACCAAAAAGTTTTTCTAATAAAAATATAAAATATAAAAGGTTCGTTATAAAATTAAGTACTCTAACTAATTCCTTTCCTGAAATACACCTTTTTGTAATATATTTTAATTAATTTGCTGCACGTAACGTCCAAGGTTTCTTTTAAAAATAGCTGTTGTGGTTTTTAAAGATTGTTTGCAAATAATTATCAAACAATTATAAAAAATGTTGGAATTTTGTTTCCTGCTGTAGGTACGCCAATGCAGCATGTTCTTTTTGTGATATATTTTATACAATTTGCTGCATGTGACAAAGATTCACTTAGTGAGCAATTACAAGTGTGCAATCTGTTGTTCGATGACTAACAGAGTCGGGCAGATATTATAATATGCACTTTTTAGGGAAGCACAAGGCAAGCTCCCTTTTCTGGGTTATAAAACGCATCATATACCACAATAAACTGCGGGCACATTTTATTTGAGCGTAATGCAATCTAAGTGTTCCACCCAGGGAGATATATGGAAATCGAATAAAGTGCCAAAACGGCTTTTATTTCCTTTTTTGCCAGGGCGTGTAGCGTATGGTGATATTTTTCGATTAGATTCGACATTTAAAAAGATACTCTACGATATGACTTTTACCTCTGAGGCTCGAAAGGTCACTTGGGGTTAATTGTTTGCATTTACGACACTAAAGGGACAGCTTATCCCTTAATTTTACTATGTATAACCTTTTCGTAGGTCAGACTTCTGTTTAGACGAACATACGTCAAAAATTCGGATCAAATGATATTTTATACTTCTCCTACTGTTTTTTCTGTCTTCAGCCGATACAGCCAGGACCGTGTTAAGATCTCCCAGTGCCTGGGGCTCAAAAGTGTGAAGCGGCTTCAAACCCCTTGCACAGAGACGTACTGCAAGCTTTACGTTTAAGGGGAATTTCGGAGAATGTCGACCCTTTTTGCAAATCCTCCCCTTAGTCTTTCGCCCCCCTATTTAAATAGTGCCCAGAGATTCGCTGTTAACACGGCTATGGATGCCGCATTTGGACAATAATTATATTTGACCCACCCCATATAAATATTTGTAGGTCTCTTTATCTATAAAACACAGCAATAAAGATGTGGCGTTCACGAAGCAAATTCTCGTGCCGCGGTACTCTATGGGTACTTCATTAGAAAACAGTTCTAATAACGGCAGTAAAATTTTATAGATGGATATTTTGCGCTAAATGCGGGATATTCCCGGTTCTCCGCAATTTCGCTAAAGATAAAGGTGATCATTAGATTTATTTAAAAAGCAAGATACTATTTTAGTCGAGAAAATTATGGCGTTGAATAAATCGTCGTGTTTATGAGCCACAAAGGGCTTATTTTCGTTATATTGACCGTTGTTTGTCCATCTATAGCTAGTAGAACTTATACTTAATACGATATATAAAATAATAGATTTTTAAATCGTAATTTTAAGTTGTGGGGGGGACAGAAAATAATATGAAAATGCCACCGTGAGTTTCATGAATTGTTATCAGTGTTAATTTGAAGTTTTGCAAGAAACTGAGAACATAAATAAAGAACTAGTACCTTAATTTCGGAAAATAAATCAAATTATCACTCGGTAACAGCAAGACCCCAACTAACAAACGGACCAAGGGTTGGCTACAGATAAGATATCAATTTACATGATCTCGGCACCCCGGTCCAGGTTTTGCCTAATAAATAAGTACAATAATATCGAAATTCCCGAGGTTGGAGGGCCAGTTTACAACGATTCCACTAGTGATAATATCTCTGACTTCATTGGCGTAGAACAACAATAAATCTTATTTAACAGGGGTTAAATAATGCTGCTTAATGATTTTTTATCCCTAATGAGGAAGCAGATAAGTTGTTTAATTGTTTATAATTAAAATTTTCCTCTTTAAAACAAGGTGTATACTATAAATAGTCGTGAAAAGATCGTGATTTGTTAGTGTTAGCTCAATTAGCTTAGGTTAGGGTTAACTCAGAAATAGAACACTGGCCACTTTTTATGAAAATAATATCTTTTTAGTGTTCCGTGAATCGGAACACTTATGGAATCACTTCGGTGTCCGTCCGTCTGTCCGTCTTGTCTGTCACAGGCGATTTTCTCTAAAACTATTTGACGTAAAAATTTGAAATTTGACACAGAGATAGAGTGTGGTGGCCTAATTATAGACTTGAAGTATAAAAAGTTAAATTTTGATTCTGGGGGTTAATTTCGGGGGGTAAATTGGACAATAAAAAAATTTTTCAATGGCAAGTAGGGTGTCAAATGAAAGCTGATTGAAGCACAAATTCAACGATAATGACGTATGTTTTATTGCATTTTTATAAACATTTTTCGGGAAAAACGCTTAAAAATTGCTGTCCCCTACCCTTATCACCAGAAAGATCGCTCAGAAAAATCTGAAAAAATCATGAACATTGGGAATTAGGTGTAGATCGAGTGAAAATGATCAGGATTGGAAAATCTAGCGCGGTCAGTTGTTATATTTGTTTATTTCCTTCCTTTTAACTGCTGAACCATTGGTTTTAGAGAAAAGTTCCCAGGGTATGAAGTAGCGAAAGAAGTTGTAGGCTTTTGTAAATCGACGGTAAAGGGATGCAAATGTTCTGTTGTTCTGTCAGGAATAGTCAACGAGACAATTAATTATAGAGGCTAGTAAAGGGTAAAAAAGGGATAAATTCCCAACAGCGCGGCGATTGGCGAGAAATGGGAGTTTTCTTGTGAGGACTGGATCATTGATGAGTCTAATGTATCTCTTTTGGTTAGAATCAAGAATGTTAAGTGTCGAAGGTGATGCCGCTCCCCAGATGTGGGAACAGTACTCCAGGTTAGGTTTTATTTGGGAAACATAGAGACTGTGTAAGTTGGAAGGGGAGAAGAATCTACAGAATGTGTCACTAATGTGTGATCGAATTTACCATTTGTGCTATTGCTATGGATAATAATTTAAACTTTCAGGTCTGCATGGAAATACAATGCATATGTATGAAAGTTTAAATTATCAATGTTTGTATATATTTATGCAGCTTTTTGTTACCTCCTGTAAGATATACCAGCATTTTCTAGTAGTAAGTACTAGAGAGGCAATTTCAAAACTCTTATTTTAAATCAGCTATAGAAAATGCCATTTTTTCCTTTTTGTTCATTGCTTATTAAATAAATTCGGGCTGCCACTGGTGAAAATTCCTTTAATAATTCTCATACATCTTTTGTTTTGTTCCATTCGAATCGAGGTGCTTCAACTGTCAGTAATCCCAGACCTTCGCGCAAAGTGTTAAATGCCGTCAGACATTTTGTATGCTGATGTGTCCAACTGACCGAAAGCTTTTGGCTTTTCACAGCCGAAAGGATCTGCTTCATCACAGCGATGTTGATGCCTCGTGAGCACGGCACCGCGGCCTAACGAATTATCACGCCCTCACAGCGGTCATACACATCGCAAACAATATTTGAATATGAAAATCAATTAGTTGTTACACTGTTTTGGAATGTTGATCTCATTTACAAGGGCGCTTTACAAACATACCTTAAAAAATTCTTTAAAAAACCCATGTTGTATATGCTAACTTCTTATTTATAGGAGGGGTTAAAATTGACTGAAGAATTTACATCGGTGGTCTACTAAATCGGATGAGAAGCCACATCGGACGTAAGTGTGACATGCCGTCGACAAGAGAGAAAGATTATTCACCCTTCTAAACCAATTTTGGCTTGAGGGTGACGTCCCTAAAAATTAAAAGCCGCAGATTTGCAGTGTGCTATTATAACAAAACTACCCCTCCTCCCACACCCTCGCGAAACGTTCTGATTCATAAAATTGAGGTCCCTTAGCGCGACGGCCCTTGGTTCAGATCATGTGCTTATGTGTCAAGATAGTAAAAATCGATACAAGGATATGATTTGATTTGGGGGTGCACGGATAACCTTATTGTTTTGGAATATATCGGTCATTTGCTTGACAGGGAATCCCTTCCTCGTCCATGCGTAACCAAATGATATTTCATTCTTTTTATCTTGAAGTCATGTGCAACAGCATAGACGTAACTAGAGGGGGGTTGGGGGGCTAAGCCCTCCCGAAATATTAATTAGCATCCCCCCCCAAATATGTACCTCTGGTGTAGTTTTACCTCTGTCAGTTGCAATTCGACCTAGAAGTCCCCGAGTAGCCCCCCGAAAAACCGAAATAATACCGATAATATAACCGAAAAAATAAAATTATAAAAAAATAAAAAGTATCATAAAATGATTTAAAAAATTTACTTACACCTCAACCCGGTTGGCAATATATTGTTTCGGCCTTTTTGGGCCTCGTCGGCCCACGGGTATGAGGCCCTTTATCTGATTTTTTATCTATTTTTATGATAACAGAGAAACATTTATGAAAATATTATGTCAAAAAGAGTTAAAAAGACAATAAGTCTTGGTAGTATATTTATATTATATTTGTTGGTAAAATACCTTAAAAATTAAAAAATTCTGGCCATCCAGGTAGGGTTTTTTTTTAAGTTTAAATTTTATTTTTTGCGAATAATCTCAGTTAAAACATATTGTTTGGCTTTTACACAAAAATTACTAAATATATAAAAATTAGACAAGACAAAAATTATAATATGTTGTTAGTATTGGAAGAACTATATGTGTTTAGATTTTCTTAGATATTTATACAGATTTGGTTTCTCTAATAAGCAATTAATGTCTAAAGTATTGTGTAGGAACATAGAATTTTTCTTTGTCTTTTCTAATTTTTATATATTTAGTAATTTTTGCGTAAAAGCCAAAAACTATATTCTAACTGAGAATCAAGGATGTTAATAATTATCGAAGGTAATGCCGCTCCCCAGATGTGGGTACAGTACCTACTCTAGATTAGGTCTTATTTGGGAAACATAGAGAGCGTGTAAGATGGAAGGCGAGAAGTATTTTCTGACTCGAAAGAAAACAAGCTTTTTAGCTACTGATGTGACTATTGAAGTATCTAATGTGTTTGTGCCAGCTGAGATCACGTTCGAAAGCGATGCCAACAATATCGAACGTTTCATTGTTCTGTAGGGCTTGACCATTCATATGGATGGAGTGTATCAAACCCGAATTTTTTGCATGACAGGGGCAAGACTGGGTTTTGGAGGCGAAAAACTGGCCAAGTTTTCTGGCACCCGAGTCTAAGATTAATTGCAGATTTTGGGAAACTTGTCTTCTAGTGGCAGTTTTAGATTCTTTATACAATCATAGAAGGCATTGTCAGATTCAAAAATAACTAAAGAGGGCTGTTAAAAAAACATATAGGAAAAAATACCCGCGATTTTAACGCATCCACTTAAAATTTTGAATCAATTATTGGCATGGTATGTATGAAGGCATTTAAGAGGCTCATATACTCCGTGCTCAAGAGTCGATATCTGATCCTAGCTTCAAAAACTGAATGAAGTGGCATAACTACTACTCGACATTGTACTCTTTGGCATGGTTATCGTTTTTTAAAATTGCGAATGCCCTGTAGATAGAGAATAACCTTTAGTTGTGTTATGTAATAGATCGTTTTTAGGGTTATTGTAAAAATATCACTATTTCGGAAAAAAATTAATAAGAGTGATGAAATAAGTATCTTTTCCTCCGAAACTCTATTTGGTCATGAACCAAGGACGCGTGTCCCTCGCCACTGAAACCAGATTACAAGGAGTTTTTGACGCGAGGGTGAGGGGGCAATTCTTTATTTTTGGCGAGTATACCGGGCATCAAATTACAATTGTTCGGTCCCTGATCTCAGTGGGGACGCCTGGTCCCGACTGTGATCTTGACAAGATGCAACTAAGCGTTTTTTATGAACGAATTGCCTTCACGGTGAAAAATAATGTGACAATTATTTTTTCTACGCTCGGTAAATGAGGATGAAGATTGGAATTGATATTTACCCATTCTTCTTAAGGAATTTGGAACGATGTTTTTTTTTAATTTTGTTAATTATATAACTTATAGAAATTGAAGATTGTGCTTGCTTTTGAAGAGTAATTTGTTATGCTCTCTATATATGTACCTTAGAAAATGTGGGACAAACTTTTTACTTGGTTGTTTATTAAGTCGAAAGGTGCGCGGCAATAAATAATGAATTTTTTGTGACACGTTGATTAAGCACTTTGGCATAAAATTATGCAAATGCTTTAAAACAATTGAAAAGCGAGTTTTTTCTTCCGATGCCATTGTGTTTTAATTTTGTTCGGTTAATGCAAATTTAAAAGTTTTCCAAATTATTCTATCTCCGCTTTAGGAATTTATTAATACATAAACAAAAATATTTACAATTCAAAATAAGCATGTTTTAATAGACCCGGCATCTGAGTTATTATGAAATTATGAAGATTGTAGCGTAAATTTTCGGCGGTAAGGCGACAAAAAACGAGGTGTCGTCTGCTAAAAATCAGTTCACTGGCAAAAAAGGACAGCCTGTTTTGTTATGCACCCTACTGGCTCTTAACTTGGGCACTATTTCATTCTGATTTATTTGCACTTCGGTAAAAGAATCGAAAAAACTAGTCGAAATCAATCAAGCATTTACTTTAAGATGGAGCCTGTGAAAGATATACTGCTCCAGGGTCAATCTGAGGTCACAGTGACATCGCACCTAGACTTTTAGGGCTGCTATTGCTCTTATTTTATTTATTTCACTTCAAATTGATTGATGATCTTATTAAAAATTTGGAATTGTACAAAATGTAACCCTCACCAAGCTACTAATTTTTATTTTAGAGAATAAAAGCTCCTAATGGCATAAAACCTGAACCATTTCATATTAACACTTAATAAATCTAAATCGCATTGATGTAGCTAACGATATTACGTGCATGGCTTGTTTCAAATCATGGTTTTCAACAGAGCTGATCTCGATATCGAAATTATTTATGTCAGCACTATTGAGAATTGGATGATACCGTGAGTTTTTACGTGTGGAGAGCACTTTTATATTTTTCCGACCAAATAATATAACTAATCAAGTAATTTCGACAATTGGAGCGAGTTTAAAAGTTGAAATTCATCAAGGTTTGCTAATAGTTCGATAAACTTTCACCACCGAACCTCCGCATCTAATATACAACTTTTCCTTGTGCAAATTTAGTTTTTCGAAAATCGATATTTCATAAACCTTTTCTTGCCATAAAAGCGTTTAAGTAGTAAAATCCAAACAAAACAATCTAAATTTCCTAGTAATATTTATTTAAAAAGGCATAATGTTATCTGCTACCCTTTGAGCTTCTGATGAGAGTAATAAAAGCAATTTGGCGGAACTTTTTGCTTTTACAGGCTTTAAAACAGGCTTTAAAAACTCAACGACCAAGGGGTTAGCCGTTATGACTTTTTAGAACTCTCCTCTTATTGGTTTTGCATTTTATTTAGCAAGATTGTTTTTAAATTGAACTGTTTGCATGTTGGCAACTCTCCTAACTGTATTATTTTTATTTCTTTTATAATATTTGGGTATTTGTTGTTTTTCCTGTTAGGCTTATAAATTCCTTTTCTCTTATTTAGTTTTGTCGTGTATTATAATGTTTTTAAATTGAACTCTCGACAAGCGTGTAACTTTAAGATTTATGTAAGACATCTCATGTCTTGTGTATTTTTCTTAAATGGGGTATAAAATAAGGGACTTTTAATAAATTCTCATTTATACGTGGCACACGCCTGTACAACTCTAAAAAAGGTCTGCATATTTTTAACAAATTGGCCCAAACATCTGGACTATGGGCATTCATTTGGGCATATTATTGACCATTTCGCAACCTTTGTGTATGTCGAGAGGCGGAGAAGTCATTTTACAGATTTTTCGTGTTTAGTGTATCAGATTTCTCAAACGGGGCGTGAAATATTCTAATAATTTAGAAAATTTACGTCTACATTTTAGGTAAGAAATTAACAGCTGCCGGCTTATGCTGACACAAGAAGTCGAAGATTTTGTAACTTTATCCCCTTTTAAAATAGTGGCTTTAAGATTAGTTTGTAAGACCGTTGGTCGTCTAATAAATAAAAAAATCGGTCAACAGCAAGCTATACTTGCACAATTAGTGTTCCGTGCCATCAGTCCCCAACTTAAATTATTAATACACTACTCAAAACAATTATCGCATATTTTCTTAAATGGACATATTTAATCAGCAAATAAAAATAGTTTTGCTTTAAATATTTTTTACAGAATATGGATATATATTTCAACTGATGAAAAGACCTACATATGTTTTTAGTACTAGAATCTTAGTTTACCTATTTTACGAATAATTTATTTTGTACAGGGTTTTCAAAATATGCGATAATTATCTTGAGTGGTATAGTAATGCACTGGCGTTTCGACTGAGCCAAATTAAAAATTTTGAAAAACTTGTAAGGACAAAAGCTGTTCCTTACATCGAGAGAAATAATGTTTGTTGAATCCTTTTTCTCCAAAACTAATAATTTAGCAGTTATAAGGAAATATACAATTAAATTGTTTATGACAATTGATCGCGCGACAATTTTTCAATCCTGATAATTTGGGCTCAATCTACACCTAATACTCAATGGTCGTGATTTTTTTCAGACTTTTCTGAGCGATTCCTTTGGTGATAAGGGTGGAGGACAGCAATAATAGTAATGCACTCGCGTTTCGGCTGAGCCAAGTTAAAAATTTTGAAAAACGTGTAAGGACAAGTTGTTCCTTACATTGTGAGGAATATTTTCTGTCCAAAAACTTTTTCTCTGAAACCAATGGTTCAGAAGCTATAAGGAAATAAACAATTAAATTGTTTATAACAATTGATTGCACTAGAATTTTTCAATTCTGATAATTTTGGCTCAATCTAAGGGTGGGGCAATTTTTAAGCTTTTTTCCCCAAAAATGTTAAAAGATGCATAAAACATCATATATGTATATTGTTGAATTCGTGCTTTAATAGGCTTTTATTTGACACCTTACACGATGTCCTTGAAATTTTTTGTCCAGTTCCCAATTTACCCCCTGAAATTAACCGGCAGAATCAAAATTCAACGTTTTATACTTACGTCTATAATTTGGCCACCACAATCTATCTCTGTGCTTTTACGTCGAATATTTTCAGAGAAAATCGCCTGTGACAGACACACGGACGGTCACCGAAGTGATTCCCTTTCACGGAACACTAAAAATATTCAGTTTAGCAAAGTAAAAATTTTTTGCAAATTAAAAAGTTACTAACTATATATAGTACTATTTCCTATTTTTATAAGGGTACATTTTTCTGATTCCATTAAAAAATCATTATGACTTTTATTTAAGTTTAAGCTTCTGTTGTTGATGCCATAAGAAAGTTCTTGAAACGGAATAGAGTAAATTTAATGTCCTTCTTTATCGTGTTTTAAACAATTAAGAACAAGTGTCTCTAACTACTGCCAGTTCGTAATTAGTAATGTATAGCAATGTTTAATTGTTTAAAAACAGCAGCTGCCTCTCCGAAATAACAATAAAATATATAGCATCGCTAAATTGCGCAACAACTAAACTCTCATTAAGAAATTGAACTACCAATGTATTTAGTTCTGTAGTGGATGAATCATAACAATTAAAAAGCACGGTTCTTTTAAAAGGCTAGTTCTGTTTAGCTTTCTCTTTAAAACCTAGGGACTTAAGAGTGAAAAATATAAATATGCCGAAGAAAATAAATATTAAGTAATATTAGAGAAGTTTGAAGCAATTCATTAAAATACGATGTTATAAAAGAGAGAATGGAAGGCATCTTTGCGGGGAAAACTTTTGAAAATGTGGACAATTGAAAGGATTAAAGAGGAACTTTCCTCAATCCGCGTGGCTATAAAGCAAGTCTTGGGAACATAAAATGTTTTAATATTAGAAAGTTTTAATTGTCCCAATGGCCATTAAAAATTGATGAACACGGATTAGCATAGTCTGTCTTCTTAATTAATTACATCAGTTACACGAATGTTTTAATAATGCCGAGCTTGTAAATTAAATCCAATTGCATCGAAGAGCGAGGCAGATGACATGGATGTTTCGAACGACGCACAGCGGGAAAAAATAAAGAAAAATATAAGACAATTATTGCACTTTAGTGAAACGTATTTTTAGACAGTGTCAAACGAATAAACTGGAGGTCAAGAATGTTCCGGGCTATTATTAGAATCAAAATGTAATTACTAATTACTTGCCCTATGCTATACTAATGGCTTATTTTTTAATGGGCCATTTTCATTCGCACACGCTGTTTTGAACTTATTTTTAATTCAAATACAGTACTTTCCCAAACAATCAGACGCAGGGGCGTAGCCAGAAATACGCTCTTGTCACATCTCTTCATCATCTAATGTGTGAACAAAATTTTCTAAAATTTCATTACGGTATCGCGAGGAATTGAGAATCCCTTCAAAAAAAATCAGTCCAATTAACCTTCTTTTCGATATGGCCGCCCACACGCCAACTTTCTGTGAATGCAGAGACTTCTCTATAAAGAAATATGGATTTTCAGAGCTCCACATTCTCATTTGTTGAGAATTTACATAACCAGACCATGCCTCGTCAGTAAAATAGGTTTTTTCAAATACGTTTTCATTATTATGCAAATTACTCATAAACCACTCTGAAAATAGCATTCGCTGCGGCTTGTCGTTTGGTAACAACTCTTGGACTGAGCTTAGACGATAAGCGTGCGTATGCAGGTCATATTTCAGGATTGTATTGCAGGTTTCGTAGGATACTTGCTGCATGGCTTAAACGCAGAACAGGGCTTTGTGGGTGTTCATTAACAATTTGCCTCAATTATTCTACTTTTTGGGCAGTGCGAACTTGGGGTCTCCCACTGCCTTCCTTTCTATTCACACTTTCTGTTTCTCTAAACAAAGCCACAGATCTACTCAAAACTTGGCGAAACTGGTCGAAATCCATGACTTTCTGTGGAAATTCTGTTTGAAAATCCTAAATGGCGTCCCGTGTTGAATAAACCCACTGGCCATCAACCCTTCTACCATTTCTAAAGTAACTTTAGATCTTAAAAGCTTTTTGTTCTGCCGTGATTACCATATTAAATTTTCTTAAAAATAAGAACTTCAGAACTAGACAGTTCTATTTTTCATTTACCTATACCTTTTACCTTTACCTATGTTACCTTTCAAGAGTAATAATTCAAGACATGCGTGGTTGATTCCACGGCACACTTTGAGGACGTTTTTTTTTATTTTACGTTATATTAACTACTCGACGGGTTGCTTAATTTTATACCCTTCTAGCACCCGTAAAACAAACATTTTTATCTTACGTTTTGATAGTTTAGTAACCATCTGTTTTACGTATGATAAAATAAGTAAAATCAATAAACCCAGAATTCAAAATTGAATTCAAAAGTTAATAAACAAAATAGGCTATTACCCTAACGGAATCATAAATGTAAATGACCAAATAGGTCATTGAGACAAACAAGTGATGTAACAAGACGGGGCAGTTGGATACATGGGGATAATCAGCTCCCCACTGATCCGGAGATGAGCAGATTTATTCACGTTAATGATAATCGATTTGTTTAACACTGCTTCTGGAACGATGCATCATTTGTAACCGGTAACCTCTGATATTTTTAAAACTTTACACAACTTCTTGGTTAGATGTTAGGTGTACTTTTTGAATTAGTGATATTCCCAATAACTAACGACTAATATTATTTTTTTAAAACAAAAGAAAACAGAATCTCAGTAGTAGCAAATTCGGTTAACTTTGGTAATAGATACTTTAAAAGAACCTTCAATTAAAGGGTCAATACCAAAGTGTTAAAATTAAAACAATAAATAATGTTAAATGCTTAACCAACAATATTATTATCAGAAAAGTTCCTTTGATTACGCGCTGATAGACGTGAGCAGGAAATTGCATTGACAATGCTTTAGTTAACATAAACTGAACTGTATTTATTCTAATGAAGTGACGTCACATAACGCGTGTCAAAAGGTGACAAGGCTTATAAGGCGATACATATACATATGCATATAGCTATTGAGTAAACAATACATGCTTTTGTTGTACTATTGTTTGGCTGGCAATAATTTGTAGTTCAGTTAGAACTACTTAAGCCTAATGCAAAATAATCTATTTTTTGGAAATAATTTTTTTTAAAACTTGTTTGATAAATACAGGTATAATTTTACTGAAATCATATTTTCTCTTTCAGATGCTTGTGGTCTCAGTGACGTAGCTCACATAGAATCAATTCAAGAAAAATCTCAGTGCGCTTTGGAAGAGTACTGCAGATCTCAGTACCCTAACCAGCCCACTAGATTTGGCAAATTATTGTTAAGGCTACCTAGTTTAAGGACTGTAAGTTCCGCGGTGATAGAACAGTTATTTTTCGTACGACTGGTAGGGAAGACTCCCATAGAGACCCTGATTAGGGATATGCTTTTATCTGGTAGTTCATTCTCTTGGCCGTACATGTGATATTTAAAACTGTACTAGTTACACTAGTCAAATGCATATTATTCTGTTAATGTTGTCTGTTATATGTGGAAAAGAGACAATCGTCAGAGTGTGAGTGAAAAGTTTAAGAGTGATTGGAAAGCTCACATATCAGAAGTGACAGGTTTTATCAAATTGCCAAATAATAAAGAAACTGGGTAATACTCAGAATGAAATTAATGTTCCTTTTATATCACAATGAAAATAAAATATCGTTAAAAATTTAACCACTTCAATAATAGATATTATTTATTTAAATGGGAAGCAAAACACAGCTATTATATATCATTTAAGATATAGGTACAGGGTGGCTTTAATGGATATACACGAAAATTCACAAGGTGATTCCTGTGTCAAATCTTTGTAATTTATAGTGAGATACTATTCTATATTGAAGGGGTTAAATACTTTTTTTTATATATGTATATCTGCGATTAATATATTTTACTGGGATTATGTACAAACTGTAAATAAGTAGTTTCTTGTTAGGAGAATCAAACTAAAAGGCAACTAATTGGTTAGTGTAAAAATAAAATATTATCGAACAACTTGTTGTTTCATAATTTCTTTACAATTTTTTTCGGGTAAGCTATCTCTGCTGTGGGCCGAAACTTGATAATTTTAAACGACTGGAATTACTTCAATTTAAATTCTGGATATTGTCAATAATTTTTTTTAATAAATACCACTATTATCTCCCAAAATTACTAAAAACATACATACATACTTGGAAAATTAACAAAATAAGTAGTTACCTTTTTTATCTTCTCGTTTTAGTCGATAATTGGGAGAAATGAAACGCTAAAACTTTAAAATTAAATCCGACCAGCTAAATTTTAACCAGTGGAATTGTTTAACTATCCACATATTACTATGGTCTATTTCTGTCATAACGACTTTTTGAAAAATACGTCTTTAAAATGAGTAGGTATTTAGTATTGTCTATACGAAAAATCAGTGCCATCTTTAAAAAAATCAAAGCGTTCCATTACTCTTGTAAAAATGTAATTTATGTAGTTGTTATTATTGTTGTTATATTCTTAAAATGTTGTTATTGTACATCTACCTGATAAAAGACTTTGTACATTTTTTCTATTTTTGGTGGCCAGTGTTTTTTTTTAACTTTTCTATTCTTAAATAAATCATACTTTTGTAAATTTGTTTATATTATTTACTGTGTATCTGTATACGTACTTATATAAATATTGTTTCGACTTTTTCACATGGATTTTTATGCACGTTATCTTTTGCGTTTGTTTGTTTTTTGTATAAACTTTTCACTACATTTACACAATATTTCTAAGATTTTTTTACCTGTTTTTTGTATACTTTAAAATTATATATTTAGTTAGATATAGTGCAATCTTAAACAAAAGACATATATTGGATTTTTTATTGTTCTCATTAAGTTACATGTTACATTAGATGTAAAAAAATCTGTGAAATTTAGTTTATTATTACTTTATAAGATGGTTTTAAAGCCAGTGCCAATAAAAAAAATAAAACTGAGTTACAACAAACTTTATTTAATTATTTTATATTTGGTAAACAAAAACCATGTATATAACATAATTAATAAACAAAATAGTACCTAAATAAAATGATTGTATTTATAAATGGTGTTTTTTTATCCTTCCAAAATTTAGAATCCCGATCACTTTTGTCCCTTTTTTTTATTAAAATTGCATAATTAAAATAAATACCTCTAAGTATACGAAGAGTATAAAACCTTACACGCTTAAATTAATAACTTGTTAAGATTCTGTTAAAGATTCTGCCGAGAATTTGGTAAAAACCGTATTAAAGTAAAAAATTTTAATTTTTGTAAGCCTATTTTAAAAAAAAATAATCAGCAGTATCTTCTAACCTAAGATGAATTTCCACGAATATTGCTTTATCCGGTAGCAAATTTTCTGGAGATTCCAAAAATATATAACTTGTTAAGATTTCCTTAAAGATTCTGCCCAGAATTTGATAAAGACTGTATTAAGATAAAATGTTTTAATTCTGTAACCCTATTTCAAAACAGTTTTCTTTAGTCGGCAATATCTTCTAACCTGAGACGAATTTTCGCGAGTATTGCTTTATCTGATAGCCTATTTTCTATAGATCCAAAAATCTATAACTTAAGTTTACTCAGGTAAAAAATTTTATTTCTGTAACTCAATGTCAAGTAAGTTTTTTTTAATCGGCAATATCTTCAAACCTGAGACGAATTTCTGCGAGTCTTGCTTTATCTGATGGCAAATTTACTGGAGATTTCAAAAATACATAACTTGTTAGAATTTCGTTAAAGATTCTGCCCAGAATTTGGCAAAAACGATATTAAGGTAAAAAATTCTAATATTTGTCACCCCAATTCAAAAAAGTTTTTTTTAATCGGCAATATCTTCTAATCTGAGACGAATTTCCGTGAATATTGCTTTATCTACTATCAAATTTTCTGGAGATTCCAAAATCATAGAATTTGTTAAGGTTTCGTTAAAGATTCTGGTCCAGAATTTGGAAAAAATTGTTTAAAGATAAAAAAAAATAATTTTTGTAACCCTATTTGTAAAATCCTTCCTATAATTTAGAATCTCGATCACTTTGCTGACTTTGCTCCCTTTTTTGAAATTACAATGCCGTGTTTTTAATTAAAAGAAATCCCTGCATATGTATGTACATAAGATTTATAAAACTTTAAATGCTGCAGGAATAAATTATCCTTTTTTCTTGACTGGAGATATTTTTATTTAGGTCTCAAAATCTAAATTTAATTCATATCTAGCATGGAGAATATCCCTTGTTTTTTCTTATTGCGTATGATTTTTTTCTGGAAACCAATCCAGATTAAAAGTGACAGGCTCTCAAGGAGCGGAGAGAGCAAATTGTCACATGTCACCACTCCAAGGCGTCCCTTTTCTGTAAATTTATACGAATTGAAGAAATGTGTTTTTTTAGTCGGTCTCTTGGGGAGTTTTTTATTGACACGCCCCTATTTTTCCCTGTAGAGTTGGAATATGATTTTTAATAAACCATCTTGAACTTTTAATTGGTTACATAAAAAAATATATTTTTTTTAAATTTCATTTACTATTGTGGGTTCATTTTTTGGTTAAAAAATACGAGGGTTTGAAATCCAAAGTTTGCATTTTTAAACAACTTGAAAGTAGCTGTAAAATCATAGGCGGAACCTTTGGAAAATCGAATACGGTAGAAATAAAAATAACACATAAAACGCTTTAATTAAGTAGAATAGTTTCGGTTCTAATTATTTTTAAAGAATCCACAAGAAAAATTTGGACACACTATAGGTATCTCTAGGGCGTAGTGATGTTTTACTGCTTAATTCAAAAATGTTTACTCGTATGTTTCGCATTATAAACTAAGTACATTAATTTGATAGTAGAAAATGTTACCCTTATTTTAATTCTAGGTGTCGGGAAACTTTAAGTGTTTTCATTAATAATAGCCCAAAGAACACCTGAGCTAAAGGTTGTTTAATAAGTAATGACTTTTTATTTTAATATTACCGAAAAGTTTTTAAAGCACATTGCTAACCAGCGGCGGAAGGTGCAGGTATTATTTTTATAGAAATGTTTTTAATTCGTTTGTTTTTTGTTTACGCTTAATAACTTTTAGAGGTTACTTGTTAATTTTTGATACATTAAAAAGGCAATACTTACTGACGAAAATAAGTTCATTCGGGAAGAATCTTTAACGAAATCTTAATAAGTTATAGATTTTTGGAATCTCCAGAAAATTTGCCATCAGATAAAGCAATATTCGCGGCAATTCGTCTCAGGTTAGAAGATATTGCTGATTAAAAATCGAAGATATTGCTAGAAGATATTGCTGATTAAAAATCGTTTCTGGAATAGGGCTACAAAAATTAAAATGTCTTACTTTAATACAGTTTTTCCCAAATTCTAGACAGAATCTTTAACGAAACCTTAAAAAGTATGCAAAAATTGAGAATAAATTCTCTAACCACCTGAAAACTCCTTATACAATAAGGATTTCAACAAATAATGGTAAAACAGCTATTCTCCGGGCTATATGCCCCTCCGAGCGCTGAATTACATACCAAAATTTGCCGTATTTTCTTCTAACACAGTTAGATAATAAAATACTTGTTTTGAATGCAAGAAACTACTAGGAAGAAGGAAGCTTTTTCTTTAGTTAGGATGTCGTCACCTGCAGACCGGTGACGACATCCTAACTAAAGAAAAAGCTTCCTTCTTCCTAGTAGTTTCTTGCATTCAAAACAAGTATTTTATTATCTAACTGTGTTAGAAGAAAATACGGCAAATTTTGGTATGTAATTCAGCGCTCGGAGGGGCATATAGCCCGGAGAATAGCTGTTTTACCATTATTTGTTGAAATCCTTATTGTATAAGGAGTTTTCAGGTGGTTAGAGAATTTATTCTCAATTTTTGCATATTTATATGTACCCCTGACAAGTAGACTTTCATTCATACCTTAAAAAGTTATAGATTTTTGGAATCTCCAGAAAATTTGCTATTAGATAAAGAAATATTCGCGAAAATTCATCTCCGGTTAGGGGATACTGCTGATTAAAGAAAAACTTTTGTGAAATATGGTTACAAAAGTTAAAATTTCTAACCTTAGTAAAGTTCTTACCAAATTCTGGGCACAATCTTTTATGAGAACCTATTAAATTATATATTTTTGGATTCTCCATTTATTTTTTTTTTATCTTCTGACAGCCCACGAAGACCGAAGTCTAAGTACTATGTACCGTGGGTGTACTGGGGGATCGACTCACACATCCAGAGCTGGAAACATCCGTAGGGATTTCACCAGCCCTTTTCAAGAGGATGTGTGGGGTGGTACCACCTCGGTCGAGGAAGAATTCCTCTACCACCTTCCTGCATTTTACTCTCAGATAAAGAAATATTCGCGGAAATTTGTTTCGGGTTAGAAGATATTGCTGATTTAAAAATCGTTTTTGGAATAGGGCTACAAAAATTAAAATTTCTTACCTTAATACAGTTTTCACCAAATTCTAGGCAGAATCCTTAACGAAATCTTAACAAGTTATAGATTTTTGGAATCTCCAGAAAATTTGCTATCAGACAAAGAAATATTTGTGGAAATTCGTCTCGGGTAAGAAAATATTGCTTTAAAAAAAATTCGGAATATGATTAGAAAAATTTAAATTTCTTACCTTAATACAGTTTTTACCAAATTCTGGGCAGAATCTTTAACGACATCTTAACAAGTAATGGATTTTTGGAATCCCCAGAAAATTTGCTATTAGATAAAGTAATATTCTCGGAAATTCGTCTTATATAGGTTAGAAGGTAATGCGTATTAAATTTTTTAAATATTTTTATAGAAAAATATTTTTAATTCGCTTTTTTGCACTTAAAAACTTGTAGAAGTTATTTGATAATTTTTGATAAATTAAAAAGGCAATAGTGACGAAAATAAGAGAATAATACGACTAAATTAAATAAGAAGAACAACGGGAAGTCACAGAGAAGCCGTGCTTTTAAATTGAAATTTTTTTCGATATATTTCCACTGTTTCCATACTTTTGTTAATATTTGTCATACCCTTTTACCTACGCCAGTGAGGGATGAAAAAGGGGGTGAGATAAAATAAGAAGTGGGGCTCAGCTGGTCGAAGCGACCGAGCAAAGTGCGAAGTTTCTAAACAATAAACACCCCGTCACACTAATTACCGTTGGAATACTTCGCAAAAGGTCCTTAATCTACTACGAGCTCGTTTTTTCTCTACTCTTCTTGTTTTACCAGAGTCAAAATGATTTATATTAGGCTCGTGAGAAATTAGCAACAAAAATATACAAGGCAGAATAGGAAATTAATTCGAAAATAAAAAATTAAACCATTAGTATTGAGTTGATACAATTTTTATTTTTTTCTGAACCAGCCAAAATAGCTCGAGTTAACGGGTTCTCAGCTTTAATTAAATATGGTGTTAAATAGGTTTCTACTGCAATGACAGTAACAGCTTTATTAAAATGATAAAAGTTTGAAATGCAATTCTCTCTTCTACCCCGAATTTGATAAGACTGTATTAAGGCAAAGAACCTTTAATTTTCGTAACCCTATGACCGTAACCTGAGACGAATTTCCGCGAATATTACTTTATCTGATGGCAAATTTTCTGGAGATTTCAAAAAAAATAACTTGTTAAGATCCCATAAAAGATTGTTCCCAGAATTTGGTAAAAACTGTATTAAGGTAAAAAATTGTAATTTTTGTAAACCTATTTCAAAAAAGTTTTTTTAATCAGCAATATCTTCTAACCTGAGACGAATTTCCACGAATCTGATAGCAAATTTTCTGGAGATTCCAAAAATCTATAACTTGTTAACATTTCGTTGAAGATTCTGCCCAGAATTTAGTAAAAACTGTATTAAGGTAAAAAAAATTAATTTTTGTAACCCTATTTTAAAAAGTTTTTTTTTAAAACAGTAATACCTTCCAACCTAAGACGAATTTCCGCGAATATTGCTCATCTGATGGAAAATTTTCTGGAGGTTCCAAAAATATGTGACTTGTTAAGATTTCGTTGAAGATGTTGCCCAGAATTTAGTAAAAACTGTATTAAGGTAACATTTTATTTTTTTTTAATTATACCAATATGAAATATCCCAGCACATCGCAAGCGCTATCTATGACATGTCAATGATGATTATGATATCCGTTTACGTCAGTTATGAAGACGATACCTTCTGAGACTTGTCGTGAAAGCCAGGTTGTGATTGGTTGAAACGTATTCTCCTTACTTGTTTAGTTGTTTAAAGAATAAAATGTTAGCCAAACACAGATATGTATATGAGAAATTAAAAAAAAAAATTGCGGTCTTAAAAGAGAAACTTGCAATATTTTTAAATTAAAAAATAAATTTTGCTTTAACTTGAATATAGGAAGATTGGGAGATATTGATTGGGTTTTCTTGTACATTTTTGATGTTCCATTTGAGATTGAGTTTATTTGTATTATATAAAGCATCCAGGACTAGATAAACTAAACTAACTCTAAATAATGCTCTAAATATTCGGTTTAGAGAAGATTGAAAAAGGAAAATCGCGAATTCCATCAGGTCCAATATTTCAAAATATTTTTAATAACCCCAATACGCATGTTTAAAAAGGAAGAACGAAACGTAGAATCGCCACATTATAAAAACCGGAAATGAAATTTTTATCTATCGAACCTTTTGACACAAAATACAAACGCTAGTGTGGCTGAGTGACATTTTTCGTTGTGCCTTGTTTTCAATTTAAAACCGAATTCGGGCGGGAAAAAAATCAATGCACGTGTCAAGTTTAAAACGGAACATGCCATTGTAAAAGGAACACTCGAGGGGACATTACTGATTTTTATCTCTATCGGTTTTGGTTACCCAACTTTTTTTGTGTCCTGATCTTAGAAGTTTTCAAATTGGGCTTTAATATCTTTATAGGGTGATAGTAACCCGTATTGAAAAATATTTATATTAACCAAAATTTTTGTAATTTATCTACAGTGTACAAAGTTTTTCCAAGGGTTTCCAGACAGTTCCACATAGGCGTAGTTAGGCCGGAAGTTCAGGGGTGCTTAAGCACTATTCAGTATATGGCCAAACGGCAAACATTTTATTTGGGGATGCTAATACAGGCGCGGTCCGTGAAATTTTAGAGTTGTATATCTCAGTTGCTACTTATGGGACCCATGCTAAGTTCAGGTTTTTTAATAGTGGGCCTACTTGGAATATTTTGGTAAGAAAAAAATTGTAAGTTGCGAAAAAAAGTGGAATTCTTGAATTGACCCACCTGGGAAAAAAATTAACAGGCTTAGGTATTTTTTTTTTAAACAAATTTTACATCATTTTGTCTACAATTCTTAAATTTTAAAAGAAAAAAATATGTTAGTATTGAATATGTTAGTGTTATAGTCATTTGAATTTTTTTAAACCTAAAATATAATTAAAAAAAAAATTCAAATGACTATAACTTGCTACTAACACATTTTTTCTCTTAAAGTTTAAGAATTGAGGAGCCCCATTCAATAAGGGGACATGCGCTCGGCCCTGCCCGGCGGACCCAACCCAACCCTGAATATATATGCAATCCAACCTTTATGCGTCGCGTTTTAGAAATAATTAAAAAGCAATACCTTAACGTTGATTATCAGCAAACTTCCAGCGGGAAAGTTGTTCCTTATAGTCTAAAGAACAATCGTGCGAAGGCACGAGATATTTTGACAAAACATAAACACATTAGAGCAGGTTGAATCCAGAGTTGCGCGCCAAGTGTATATACATTTCGATGCGTGCGTAGTAATGTTTGAACATTACAGAAGATAATTTGACGTTTAAAATATACACAATGATTGTAAAAAAGTGTTACAAGAATAAAAATTGTTTTATTAAAAGTATATTATCAAATATAAATTTTTGTTAACACAAAGCATTTTAATACAAAGGATTTTTTAATATGAAACATTATAGCATTAATTTTTAAAACATAGGAAAAGCTTGCATCATAATCATTTCACTTTTTTGGGCTTACTGCCTTTAACAGCTGTGTTTTGAAAAATGTTTTCCAAAAATTTGCAACCTTCAGGACTAAGATATTTAACAAAGTTTTCAAATCATTCAGTTTTTCGCGAGAAATTCCGACATCTTTAGCAAGCGACGATTTTTCTAAATTGTAAAAAGTGGTGAAAATTGATTATTGTGCACATGGCCACATTGACGTCTTTTCCAGTTATAATGAAATCACGCAACTATTATTCTCGAGAAAGTAATCACTTTTGAAAATGTAGAAAAATCGGCGCTTGCTAAAGATGTCGGAATTTCTCGCGAACAACTGAATGATTTGAAAACTTTGGTTAAATATCTTAGTCCTGAAGGTTGCAAATTTTATGAAAACCTTTTTCATAACACAGCTGTTACAGGCAGTAAGCCCAAAAAAGTGAAATGATTATCATGCTTTTCCTACGTTTTAAAAATGAATGCTATAATGTTTCATATTAAAAAATCCATTGTATTAAAATGCTTTATTGTGTTAACAAAAATTTCTATTCTATTTTAATAAAATATTTTTATTCTTGTAACACTTTTTTACAATTATTGTGTCATCTTTTAAAAGTCAAATTATCTTCTGTAATGTTCAAACTACTACTACGCACGCATCGAAATGTACGCGCGGCGCGCAACGCTGGATTAGACCTGCTCTAATGTGTTTATTTTTTGTCAAAATATCTCGTGCCTTCGCACGATTGTTCTTTAGACTATAAGGAACAACTTTCCCGCTGGAAGTTTGCTGAGAATCAACGTTAAGGTATTGTTTTTTCATTGTTTCTAAAATTCTACGCACAAAGGTTGGATTTATATACATTCAGGGTTGGGTAGGGTCCGGTCGGGCCGGCCGAGCGCATGTCCCCTTATTGAATGGAGATCCTCAATTGTCGACAAAATGATGTAAAATTTGTTTAGAAAAAATAATAAATAAAATACCTATACTCGATTTGAAATTGGTTGATAGTAATAAATCATTAAAATCCGTCAAACACGTACACAGAGTGGTCCACCTAAATTGCCAAGTTTTAAATAGTATATACATTGAAAGTCTAGACCCTTTTGCATTTATTAAACTTTCCATTCCTATAGATCTGATAAGGGCGTCGAATACAAAGCTTAACCCGAGGCTCGAACAATAAGCGGTAGTATTCTACCTGTGATGTTTTGCACTCATGCACGTGCTTTCGGGTGGGTTTAAGTTTATATTAAACACAATAATTATATAATTTAGTGGAATGATAATAGTCCACCTTCTAAAAATCCATTGGAGCTACCGATGTGAGTTATAATTAATCGTTTTCCTTTTCCAGAGGGCGGATTTATTCCTGTTGATAGACCGTCTAAAAATGCTTGCCGGTGAGAAGTCACATTTTTGTCTGTCCATATTTTTCCAACTGTGTAGCCTTCGTTCAGCCATGTTTCGTCCAAATAGAAAATTGTTTTGTTTTCATTGCGAAATTTTCTTATTTTTCTCAAATAATTACGTCTCCAACATACTATTTCATCTTTTTCGAGCAAATGAGACTTCCGACTATGTTTTTCCCATCTAAAATTCATTTCTCTTAGAACTTTCCATAGTTTATCTCTCTTGATTGCAGGAAAGTCTTCTTTTACTGCCCCTAAAACTCTATCCAAAGTAGGGATCTCCTTATTGAAATAGAATGAATGCACCTTTCGTCTTATGATGGCCTTTTCGTCCTCATCGATCGGTATTGTTCGCCTTCCTGGAGATGGTTTTGGTGGCGTCACGGTTCCTGTCTTTTCTTCCCGCATCAGCCTGTAGATGGTTGCTTTTCCAATACCTGTCATCTTTGAACAAAGTTCCACTGCAGAATCGATACTTATTGCACTTTTTTGATATCTAAGTGCATTAAATACATTAAGCACAATAATCTTTTCACTAATGCTTAGCGCTGATTTCGCAGCTCGCTTAACTGGAATAAATCCTGAAAGACTCTCCATTTTCAAAAATTACCCAAATGTGTGTCCTAGAATACTCGCATTAGGTTTGTTCGCTCTTAAAATGACTCACAGTTTTATACCAATAAGTAGAGGTACCTAATTTTTCGTAACTACCTGAAAAGTAACATTGTGTATTAATTGTTCCCGGAATTCTCGGCATAATTATTTTTACCTGTTATGACAATAATGATTACTAAATTATTCGGATAAGTAAATAGGGTTCAAACCGGCACGTCAGGTAGGTGCGCCTATGGAATCGGCTGCTAAAAATGATTTATTACTATCAACCAATTTCAAATCGAGTATAAGCGTGTTAATTTTTTTTTCAGGTGGGTCAATTCAAAAATTCAACTTTTTTTCGGAAACTACAAATTCTTTTTCTTTACCAAAACATTCCTAGTAGGCTTACTACTAAAAAAACCTGAACTTGGCATGGCTCCCGTAAGTAGCAACAGAGATATAAAACTTTAAAATTTCACGGGCCGCGCCTGGCTAATTAAAATTTCTACCCCCTTAACTACGCTTAATAGGGTGAAGGGTTGTAAATTTTAGGGGTGCTAATTAGAGTTTTGGGACTGCTAAGCAACCCCAAATCCCCCGTAACTACGCCCATGCAGTTCCACCAGTTCAAACCATGACTGTTTTGGTATGCAGTAACTTTGCTGGATACTGAGTACTACTTACGTACTAAAATACTATTATTTGTTATGATTTTATAGCCTAATAAAATAACAATAACTTCTTATAAGTATCATTGTTAAAAACCCTATAATTTACAAATAAGTAAATTATTTAAATCTACCTGGAAGCTTATTTTAACTTTCTTTTTTGTTCTATCGGAGCGTTTAAATTTCGAAAATATATTTTCTGGAAAACAGAGCTTTTTCAATAATACAGTTATTCGAAAACTAGGGATGTTTTAAAAAAAAAATTTCGGAAACCAACTTTTCGAATTTTTTTTAACCACCTTTCAAAACTACATTTTTTAAGACGCCATGTTTTTAGAAAGTACATTTTTTCAAACATTGTTTCGAAAAGGACTGCGAATCTTCATATTAAAAAAAACATTTTTTTGAAAATAATTTACCACAGAGTAACATAGCAGACACAAGGAAACGTAAACCTGACCGAACACAAAAACGGTTCGTTTCGGTTAGTTCAGGATCTTTCTGTCATTTTTTCATTGACATTTCTATGCCAGTAGTCCTTTAGAAGACAACATGATCCGGCGCAAATTTTGATAAGATCACACTAAGAGCATGTAAATCAAAAATGTCAAAAAAGGCTTGCATTTTTTATATTACATATTAGTGTTGATTTATTATTCATATTTTTGTGGTGTAATTCATTTTAAAGACCTTACATAACAAATGTTTTTTTTGTTAATAATATTTTGTAGAATACGTAGGAATGGTTAATGTTTATGTTACAATATTTATTTTTATAAAATTCTCTGTTGAAATCCTTTTTGTACAAGGCTTTGAGGTGGGGTGCCGACCTTCTATGTTCTATGATCAATGATCACATACTCTCCAATAAAAGAAAATTAATTAGGCGCCCCCCAAATCATTGTGCCCCCCTCCCCCTAATGGCACAGCATGCGACTGTTATTGCAATAATTTATAATATTGGAAAAGTTCTCTTGTAAAAATATAAAAGAAAATTATTTTCTTGTACCATTAATCGCCAATAATAACTTTATTTTGGATTTTTTTTGTATAGGATGTCGCTAGCTCCTGAATACACTGTATTTTTCGAACATTTCCTTTCGTTCTATCTCTTTTTTTGCAAAAAGACGAAAATATTTCCCATTCTCCCCGTAATCGCGTAATATGTTGATTCCATTCATCCCGGTTAGTTTTTTCGTTTAAATCGTAAAAGACTCGATTTAGGATCTAAGGAATCCGTCCTTACAGATAAAGGATAAAGAAAGGATCTGGGAGCAAAGGAGCTTTATCACAAAGATGGTTTCCAAGGTAACCGTTGACCTTCTCGGATTGGCTACTAGAAAAGTGTCAATAGACACTCCCACATTTCTGCGGAGATATAGAGATTATATCACAAGTTCCAAAAGGAGTCTCTCCGTCCGTACTTCCTTTGAAAAAGGATAATATTGTGTCTAAATAGCGAAAAGGGTTTTCGATAATAAAGGATTTCCATGCGGTTTAACTTAATGAGCTCCTCGGCTGGAGTTAATTAACTTTAACAGACCTTTTTAGTCTTACCTACTTCTCCTTAATGCTTACTTCTTACTGCTACAAGGTGCATTCTAAAAGATAATGTTCTTTCACCATTACTTCATTGCTGATTAAGTTAGACACTATTAGTTGATTTGTTGAGTCACAATAAGGAAAATGCACATATTTTTTTTTATGCATGAATCATTTAAGGAAGTCATTACAATCCCAAAAAAATTATTTTGAAGAAAATTATTAGGATAATTTATCTACAAAAAATGTTTACTTTTCGGTATAATTTATTACAATTTAAAAAACAGCCTTTGTCCTTAGTGAATAATGACGTCAGGAGATCAGCAAAAATAAGTGTCAATCTACATGTTAACGTAAAGCTTAACCGAAAGCCGAGCATGTTTGTTTTTCTCGGAAACAGTCAGAGGGCGAGCAATCGAATTTTTTGGGTTGATTGAGGAATAGTGCAACTAGCTTCTGTAAAAAATTCAGTTATACAGGATGTTTCTTTTCGGAGATATTAAACGCAAAAGACCGAATTTCCGCGATTTCCGTTAAATTCGGGTACAGGTCGCAAAAGTGAATTAAATCGATGTAAATATTCCGAGGTTGTAGAGGACCCGGAGCTTCAGAACTCTATTGAAACTGGTGAGGAACGGAAAAAGGCATGTAATTCTTTTGACTTTCTTTAGATCGAAAAATGCCACTTGCAGGCCCCTCTTTGGTACCTAATAACTCGAAAACAAAACGTCGCGGATCGAAAAACGAATTCATAAGTGAAACTTTAAAATCTCAAATATTTTCTTTTTGCAATACATTTACCTAAATCTAAAATCACTGGAAAGTGGATATATTTGGGAAAAACCGGAAATTTCTATTTTTGACCCAAATATTTCACGGTTTTTAATTTTTTGTGGGGTCAAAATGGTTTAAATTAAAATCCGTCATCGGAAAGAGCTCGTCAAAATACGTGGTATCAAAATTTTTTGTTTCTTCATTCTTTATAGGAAGGAAGCAATCGCCGATTAAATTTCGATTTTTTGACTTTTTTGCCCTCGACATCGGTACATTTGAATCACTCTGTATTTTTTCTTATCTAATGTTTTCCCAAATTTTCAACACTACCTTATAAAGGGATAATCTCACTTTAAAATGAATGCCGAATGGGCCATCTAGGAGCGTATTTAAGGGGTAAAAACCGAATTTTCTTAATTTTTTCCGACAATTTTTAACCGGCATTATTCCACATAGCAGCAACCGCCATAAACATTCAATTTATGTAGAGAATATAAAAAAAAATCAGATTTATTTGTGTTATAGGTATGCATATTCATTATTGTAGTCTCTAACACATTGCTGATTCTTACTACCTTCGTTAGGACAGGAAGTATTTCCCTCTGATTTGTTATCAGTTGTCACAAACCAGAATTTTGCAATTTGGAGTCCCTAAACCCCAATTTCAATACAGTAGGTACTTTTATTTTTTAATATTTCAAAATTTTGTACCATTCCGAAAAAAAAATAACTAGGTACCACACTACACTAAGAAAGCAATTAAAAATATGGGTCATTTCACTTTATATATTCATAAGTAAAGGAGATGAAATTTTCTATGATGGCCCCGATATAGAGGCAGCTTTTAAAGTATAAATTTTTAATCAGTAAAGTCCTATTTAATCTGATAAGTTATTCTACATCGTCATTAAAGACTCTGTTGTTATGAGGGCAAAACTTGTAACAGAATAACTTATAAGGCTCTTAGTGTGCGGTTTTAATCGGGTTATTAGTTAATATCCATTATTATACCAACTATAGTGAATTACTTTCCAGTTAGATTGACATTTTAAGCAAAATATGCAGATATTTTTTACTGACAAATTTAGTCATGTGATAATCGATTAAAAAATCATTAATTTGTGCTCCATTTTCGCCAAACACCAAACACCCTGGCAAATTTGAACAAATTTGATCAGTAAACGCAGTGGACTATTTATTTTTACACCTTTTGTAATTTTTCAGTTAATAGTGTTGGAGCTAATGGTTTTTCTTTGTATTTGGACCCGACAGAATTTGTCACATTTGACCGTTTAGCTTCCAAATTTGACACATTGGTTATTAATGATATTTTACATGCACATTTTCAATAGAACAGTTTTACTTAAATAGTAAACAGTTGCACAATATGTAACGGTCGATTTTTGTTCGAAATTCTTTACAAATAAACATAAACAAAACGATAAAAGTTGCCAGAAAAAATATTTTAATTCTGTCTAAAAATGTCTCTAAGGCGGTATTGAAAGTAATTACTGAAAATGTAAATTTTGCTGTTAATTGGTAAAATTGGAAACTTTCCATCTCAATTTTTTGCAACATTTTATTGTAGGTACCTACCATTTCTATAAACCAAAAAAAAGTTAAAAGCACCTAGAAACTTTATGGTCCAGAAATAAAGGCGCCTAAGCGTATTACATATTATACTTTTAGTTATTTGAGTTTATAAAACACAGTGTAGTACGTCTTATTTCGAGATTTTAATTGGTGTCAATTAAGGGTCAATTTATTTTATTAAAGATTGGGAATACGACAACATGCTACCAGCGGTTACGTCAGCGTGTTCCAGATATTTTCAGATTTAGATTTAGTTTAATTGGTATCGAGTCGACTGTAACGGTGGTCTAATAATATCTTGGTGTAGTCTTAGTTGCTCTTTAATAATAGTAATGATAATGAATAATGAGTAATACCTACACATTTATTGTTAAAAAGTTCATCTATCGCTCGGGTCCGACTTAAGATATTATTCCCTTGTTCTCAGGGAATAGTAAGTAAATCTAGACATCAGAATTTATTTTTTAAGTTGCTGCTTCAGCAGCGGTATCCTCAAGTATGATGTACATATAGGTATATAAACAAATTACATACTAGTTTGCTTAGACTTGCGTTCCCAAGTAAAGGCCTAAAGCCTAGTCTAGACACGCGGGAAGGTGTTATAGAGGAACTCTTCCTCGACCAAGGAGGTACCACCTCACACATATCCTCTTAAATGGCTGGTGACATCCCCATGGTTTTTTTCCAGCCCAAGGTGCATAGGCGCAACTAGGGGGGGGGGGGGGGGCTTGGCCCCCAAACTTGACATTAGCCCCCTAGACCGATTGGTGTTCCATAAAAATAAAAACCAACTTTATACCTATTAAGGGTCAGGGCTTGAGCCCCCCCAAAATTTTAAGTCACTGTCTAGTTGCGCCTCTGCCAAGGTGTTTGATCTGCAATGTGTATCCTTTGTTATCACATTACACATATTGGTTGGTGCTCATGGTAGCGTTACGTTACACCTCACATACACATGCACATGCCTGAAGGAGGTTTAATGTAATATTGAATCTTCTACTTATGTATGATGACTGTTATGAGTTACAGGTTACATGCTTGTAGTAGTATCCAGTTGAAAGGATTTTTATTACATTGCAACCTTCTGGAGGCATGGACGTAACTAGGGGGGGTCTTGGACAGACTAGCCCCCCAAAATATGTACCATATGTATGTAGTTTTAGCTCTGTTAGTAGCAGTTCGACCTAAAAGCCCCCGAGTAGCCCCCCCCCCCCAAAAAAAAAACGAAGCTCGTTTACGTTTATGTCTGGGGGGCAAAACTGTAGATAAAAAGAATTGTCTAAATTCAATGCCTGCTTGCAATAAAAGAAATATTTTCTTAATTCAAAAAATATAAATGAGTTTAACATTGAGTGCCATCTAGTAAGAAAAGGTCGAAATTATGTAGAAATTTGACTAGTGTTCCTTCTCACTCTTTCAGATTAAATTAGGAGAAGAAATTCAATAGATGCGCTGAAGAAGCATCTATGGACAAATTTAAGAAAGACTAACTAACTAGTGGTAGTGGCGGTATCTTACAGATTTCAGGAATATGACAATGTAGCTATTGCACTGGTTTCAACTAGTGGTTGAATCAAGTAAAAGTACTTATGTCCCGATCATACAAGTATAATAGTAGAGGGCGCTGGCGTAATCAATACATACAATAAGGAGCTCCGAGCTAGGGCCATCTGCAGTGGAAATCAGGAACTAGCAGTGCACTATGCAAACATATTTAGGGATTTTCTGTCTTGACTATGCGACAGAGTTATTTGACATTTTTTTATTTGGCAGACTAACAATATTCCATCCCATATCCCATCTAAATTCTTGTTGGTTATATGTAAAATTTTTCATAAAACACTGCCTGCTGATACGATGAAATCATAGTTTCTGTCGTAAAATTAGTATAAACAATGAGCCGCCACGAGGGTAAGTCAGAAATATCACATATCCACAAGATATTTAGGTAATGTAATTTTTAGGGGTCAGCTGTGATTCATGTTTAAAAGGGAACTTTAGGGGTCGTAGATATAAGTGTTTAGTTTGCTACGACTATGATTTATGTGCTGTATGTTACGAATCAGGGGCTACCAACACCCGCCATACCACTGATCACCCTATGCAATGTATTCTTACTAGATCTGATTTTGGTAAGTAAAAAATCTAAAACATAAATACCATGGAAGTACTAAATATTCTAAGTACTATATAATATTCATATATGTTAAATACTTATTTTTAAACCATATATTCACATTGTTAATATAATGTCACTGTGGTCTAGCTAATATTGGTCATCGTCATCGACCAATATGAAATTATAGGTAATTACTATTACTACCCAATTTGTGAATATCTCCAATTTCGAAAAATAAAATTATATTAAAACATGTATAAAATGAATGAAATGAAACACTGGCTTAGTATAGGTTTTGGTACCCTATTATAATATAAAATTGAGAAACCTACAAAGCCATAACGCACTAGGATTGAAGAATAATATATAGGGTTTAATATATGCATATGAAAATTTTGCTTTCACAATTTTTTTAAGTAGATTTATTCTATTTGGCAAGAAAAAGCCAGTATTTTAAGTAATCTCTGTGCACTTCTCAAAAGAGAAAGTTATAATACTTTTACTTGTTGTTTTTAATGTAAATAATAGCTATACTCTATAAGAGTAACTTACTTATAGTCAATAAGAAAACTGTTTTATCGCACAAAAGCATAAAAACAGCAAGTAATAATACATTTTTTTAAGATGTTTACTACGGAGGTGAAGCGATAAGCACCCTGGAAACGCCCCAATCTTATACGTGCCCCTATTGCTCCCGAATGGGGTTCACTGATGTTACCTTACAAGAGCATGTTACCGCAGATCATCAAGATACAAATTTTGAAGTGGTAAAGTAGAAATTCTGTTTTACAATAATTCCATTGATATTTTACAAAATAAGAGACAGACAGATTGCAAAAAATTATCCTTAGAGGTCTGTGTTTCCTTTAGGTGTGTCCTCTTTGTGCCGCAATGCCTGGTGGTGACCCAAACCTAATGACTGACGACTTTGCTGGGCACCTGACATTGGAGCACCGCTCGGGACCTCGTGACTTAATTTCGTTTCTTGATGAACCTGTAGCGACGCGTACAAATGTTAGACGTATCCCCCACAACTCCTCTTCACACACTAGCACTAACCGAGGAGCTGCTTCTTTAAGGCCACGTCGTTCTAACATGCATTTCAGGTAGTTTTTCTATTAATTTTGGTATTCGGTTATGTCACTCACTGATACCTATTTTTTACTATGCAAATTTTTGGATGGACTTTTATAGGTACACAATCTTTATTTGTTGAACTTATTTTAAGTATTTGGGCAACTGCATTTGGCTTTTTTAACATTTAAATTTTCGTATTGGTTTTATTACCACTGTGTTTTTTTTTGTGAAAATTTAATCTTATTTCAGTTGATTCTACATATGTAACTTATTTCCCCTAAATTTTTGGCTAATCAAACATTATGCGGCACTAAAAAAGAACAAAGTTTTATTAACAGATTGTCTAATAATGACATTAGTTGTAAAATTTTATATTTTTTAAGTACTGTGGTTTACTTTATATCCCTCAAAACTTTTTTAAAGAATTTTGATAAGGGATAAAATAAATGATTTTTAGCCCTGTAAAGATAGTGGTTTAGTGTTTTTAGCTCCAGCGGATTATCATCTGTGAGCCCTTCTTCCCGGGAATCTGTAGACCCTATTGCTGAGTTGTTATCACAACTTTCAGGTAGGCATAAAAAAGGTTAGGTATAATGAATTGTGAAAGGCGTTCCGTCCATCATCCAATATTCGTGTAGTTTCTGGGTTGTTAGGCCGTCGCCAGTAGTCTTTTACTCTGGACGTTTCGCCAACACGAGCGGTTGGCATCTTCAGAAGGTGTGCTCAGTTTGACAGCAGTTCACCAGCAGTCAAACTCTCGTGTTGGCGAAACGTCAAAAGTAAGAGACAACGGACGATGGTCTAATAACCCAGAAACCACACGAATATAGGTTAGGTATAGTTAGTGTCTTGCAGAAGTATGGAATCTTATTATTATTAAAGGAAACTTCAGTAGCAAAATCTTTCCACTGACTAATCCTCCAGGCAATTAACTGTGGGCCACTGTGGGGTATTTCACATCTCATTTCACAAGTGACAATGCTGGACAATAGTTCAGCACACTAAAAAGCATAGAGCAGAGAGGTTATGTCTAATATTGACAGTGGCAGCTCAGCCATTTGAGGAGCGCAATGTGGATGGGGCAGAGCCAGCTACATCTCCGACTTTAAACTTGATTTTGCGTTATGCCACTGAATATTGACTTGGGCGGTTATTTAGTGAAAAAGTTTTGCTATTAAAGTCATCTGGAACCGCTCCTCCCCTCCCCCCCTCTCCGGACATTGGGTCCCCTAAAGGGCTTAAAAATGCTTCATCTCAACAAAAAAAGGGAACCCATCAAGTCGCGAGCCTTTTAATTTTCGCCCCCTGCCGAGCCCCCTGCATTCCCCGCAACATAGGGGATTGTGGTGGTGTTAGAGGACGCCACCAGTTAGAGGCTTGTAAAAGCAGTTACCTACAGTAAAAATGTTTAGTCCAATTCTTGGAGTAAAGTAATGCCATTATAATACTTCATTGTTTGCATCATAGAGGGAATTATCTTTAAATTTCCTCTATGATTATTACTTTTATTTCTTTACTCAGAAGTTGGCCATTAACTGACATTTGATACTTATACATTTTTCTTAGCTGATAGTTGATGGTTAGTAGCAGTGCTATGATTAGAGTTCATTTTTGTTTGGTATGCAAATTGTGTGTAACTATAGTGCGCCTTTAGAGAAGAAGTTTTATTCAGATGTAGACGTAACTTTTTCAGTTAAGTTGTTTTTTTTAATTGTCCAAAATGCCTTGGGATAGACCCAAACTGAGAGGTAACTATAGCCTATTTTCTTCAAAAAGTAATTCATACTTCTGCAGATCTAGAATATTTTTTTTAGCATGGTACATAGTACTTCACAATCAGATCATTATTTATGTAGGTGTAAGACGCTCTACAAGTAGTACTTCAAGCAGTACCCCAACTCAGCTTCAGCAACTTCAGATGCAATTGCAGCTAGAGCGACAGCAGGTGAATGCGGCTAGGCAAAACCTAGAACGATTTCCTAGGCGTCAAACGCAGAGTCAGACTCTAAGAGAGGCGCATTCTTCTAACTTTGGTACTTCTACAATTTTGCTCAACGCTTCGCCTGTTTTGGTTCAGCCTGCTAATAACACCCCTCCGATACCCGCCCAAGGATATAGCTCTCAATTTTTGTTGTCTGGTAAGTTATAGGGGTTATTTTTGTGTGCTTCTGAAAAAAGGAGAGCCCCAAAAGATCTACGTTAGATATAATATAAACATAACCGCAAAATATGATTTTCACAACTGTCAGGGTTGACAGGGTTAGTTACAAAATTACTGTAAGTAAGAATCTTTAACGTAGTGTTTAAGAAAAGTGGGAGAGAAAGTGGTACAAATTTGCTTAGTTTTTTTTTTATTCAAAAATATTCCCGCCCTTACCAAACAAAAATATCCTGGCGGATTTTGAAATTTTGAAGTTGTATATCTCTGTTGCTACTAACGGAACCCATGCCCAATTTAGGGATTTTAATAGTGAGCCTACTAGGAATGTTTTGGTAAAGGAAAAAAATATTTTGTAATTTGCGAAAAAACGTTGAATTTTGGCTCCCCCCAGCAAAAAATTAACACGTTTAGGTTTTGTAATTATTATTTTTTTTTAACTTTTAAGAGAAAAAATGTGTTAGTAGAAAATTATAGTCATTTGAATTTTTTTAAATCTAAAATATAATTAAAAAAACTCAAATGACTAACTTTCTACTAAGACATTTTTTTTCTTAAAATTTAAAAATTCTCGACAAAATGTTGTAAAAATTTTTTTAAAAAAATAATAATTGCAATAACTAAACGTGTTAATTTTTTGCTAGGAGGGGAGCGCAGCAAAATTTTAACTTTTTTTCGCAAATTACGAAATATTTTTTTCCTTTACCAAAACATTCCTAGTAGGCTTACTATTAAAACCCCTGAACTTGCCATGGGCCCCGTAAGTAGCAACAGAGTATGAATACTTTGGATTGTTATCAGGAGGGCATGCTATAGACACTTGTGTTTCGGCGCCAAAATGTTTAACAAAGTTTCTAAAAACTGTTATAAAAGCGAATTTCTCGCTTGACCAGCTTTATGTATTAATAACTTTTTTTCAGTGTACTAATAAATAAATTTCTTATTAATAATTTATTGTTGTAATATAAAATTATTACGATGTTAAATTTGTGTTATATTGACTGGTTTGTTTCTATTACTGTCTTGTAGGTTTATTAGAAGAAATGTCTCTTAACTCGATATCTAACGAAGAACGTCAAGATCGTTGTGCTTTTGTGCAAGAGCTAGTATTATCTTCAATGTCAAATCTAGAAGGTGAAGAAAGCTGTGATGAAAAATTTATTAAACTAATCGAGTCTAGTCGCACCGCTGAAGAACCACCAGAAGAAGAAGAACTTAAGCCTCAGCGTCAAAGTAACACGGTTTTACGCGGTAGGGCTAGGCAAGATCACCAAAATGCCAAGAGAAGAGCTGAAGCAAATCGCAAGGAGAAGAGCAAGAACTCTGATCAAGAGGAAAACAGATAGTTTATTTATCTAGGCTTCAAAATTCTTGTGATAGATTTGTTTTTCAATCTGTGAAACCTTTAATTTGCTTCTTATTAATACACTTTGTCGCAGAAATATAGTATATGAAAATTGTAATCTGTTCTGGCTTAGAGATTTTACTTAAACTTCTTTTTTTAAGTAGTCTCAACCAGTGGCGGCTGGTGAAATTTTAAAGTTGTATCTCTCTTGCTATTTACGGGACTTATGCCAAGTTCAGGTTTTTTAATAGTGAGTCTACCAAAAATTCTTTGATAAAGAAAAAAATAGTTTGTAGTTTACAAAAAAAGTTGAATTTTTGCGGAGCCTCCCTGAGAAAAAAATGAACACGTTTAGGTATTTTACTCATTTTTTCTAAACAAATTTTACATCATTTTGTCGAAAATTTTTAAATTTGAAGAGAAAAAAATGTGTTAGTAGAAAGTTATAGCCATTTGAATTTTTTAAACCTAAAATATAATTTAAAAAAAAAATTCAAATGACTATAACCTTCTACTAACACATAATTTTCTCTTCAGATTTAACAATTCTCGACAAAATGATGTAAAATTTGTTTAGAAAAAATAATAAATAAAATACCTAAACGTGTTCAGTTTTCCCCAGGGGGGGCTCCGCAAAAATTCATCTTTTTTTTTTGGCAAATTACAAAATATTTTTTTTCTTTACCAAAACATTTCTAGTAGACTCACTATGAAAACCCCTGAACTTGGCATGGGTCCCGTAAGTAGCAACAGAGATATACATGGGGTACATACTGATTTGTTTTATTAAAATTCCACTAGGTAAATATTTTAATTGTTTTTTAAATGTAAATGTGGAATTGTTTTTTTACATGCAAAATTTTTATTTCCTTTTTAATGAGTTAATAAAACGGCTGTGTAAATTTGAAGTTTTAAAATTTTGATCTTTTTATATTTTTTTTTATAAACACAGCTATTGTCAATCTCCAAGCCAAAGGGTTATTTTATTTATTTCCTTTGTATTAATTGATTTTAAAAAAATTATGTATATCTGGGTAAGAATATGAATGGTGCTATTTTCTTAATAATGCATAATATTAAAAACGGAACAACAGAAATATGTTATAATTTTTGTCGAAAAAAAAAATCTGTTAATTGTTATTGAAAAATCTATTTTTATTGCTTTTGGAAATAGCTAAGCTGCAACTTGGGCAACAATTTTCATTTTTATTTATAAATTTGCGATAAAGTTTATTCTTTGTAAAATAAATACCCAAACCTATCCGATTTATTACATTTTGTATTCTTTAGTAAATGTTGTGCTTTAGATTTAACTAGCTTGCACATTATAATTATTTTCATTTTTAATAAACCAAACTTTAATGTAATGGAATTGAATTATTCAGTTTTTAAATATTCCTTTTGGTTGAATGTGTATTTTTTACTTCTTCATACTACTTATTTATATTTAGTTCTTTAATTTTGGAATAAAAGACTTATTGATATACAAAATAATTTATTAGTGGCGTACGTACATGTTATACTTTAAAATTCGTTTTATGCAGGTTTAATAAACAATAAAATATACAGGGTGTGTTGGCTAAGTCTAACCCAAAGGTCTTATTCCCACTTCCATTTTAGAATTCGTTAAAGTGATGTGATTAAATTAAAATGAATTAATTTTAAATTTGCACCAAGTATATCCGCGGTATAACAATTTTACTTCATTACAAACCTTGAACCCCCATTTTATCCCCTTAGGGGTCGATTTAAAAAAATGTAAAACACGTGTTTAATCATTTATTTTTTGGAGTACTTCTATGAAGTTTCAAGTTAATAGGACCATCTAATATTTTTTCTCCATACAAACTTTCAACCCCTCCTTTAGGGGTTGAATTTTGAAAAATGCCTTCTTAGTGAGCCTACGTTATAAAATAAAACTACTGACCAACTTCAGCGGTTTCGGCTCGGCGATGATGAATCGGTCAGTCAGGACATGTTATTTTATATACAGTAATGTCTGGGTAATCCGAACAGAAACTTGCCAGACCCTGTTCGGATTACCTAAACATTCGGACTCTGGACTTCATAATAATAATCCGAAACATGGACGGATTATATATAACCAGTGGTTGTACAAAATTGTTTATTAGAATAAATTAGAAAAAAAAGACATAAAATAAATTCTTAAATTGTAATTACATAATTTTATTTATGTAATACAAAAAATATGGAAAATAAAAAAAACTTCTGAACAATAAGCCGTATTACATTACGCTTCCTTTTCACTCTAGATGTGCCACTTATTCCCTGAACGAATGAGATCAACTGAATGCGTAGGTACATGATATTGACCACGATAGATGGATCGCCAAATCAAAGTGCGATTGGTAGGTCGGACTAGTGATGTAAGGATTCGTATCCAAAAATCCGTTGGATCCGAATATTAAAAGAATTCGGATTATCCGGAACCGGCCGAGAACTTGAATACGGATTCGGAATCAAAATAAATTCGCATCGGGTGGTTACTAATGCAAAGTGCAAAGAGAAAACGGAATCGGAATCGAGTGTAAGCGAACAACACGGTCTGCGATTTGGCATATTTGATATTGTGCTTTCTCTTTCTAATGACATTTCCTAAAAAAAGATGGCATAGTTATCGGGGTAACGGGTATCATATGAGATGAGACCCATTGGTTAAACTAGTCCCGCCTCACCCGAACCGAATTCAAACCAGAACGGCAGACGCGGTGCCTTCTTATCCCTAAACTTCGACTTCGAATGGTATGATACCGATACCGCATCGACCTACCTAGCCGTGTATCCGGATAGAAAATGTTTTAGTCTGTTGCATGCATACGTATACATGATCTGTAACCGCTTTCGCGCGGGTCAAGAAATGGATTCGTATTCGGATAATGGATACGGATATTAGCTGATTCCGATTCCGTATGATTCGGATATCTAATGAATACGGATATTTACAACACTAGGTCGGACTACCCAAGACAGAAGTTCAGGTTATGAGTATCATTTTACACAATAAGGTTGTTCGGATTATAGGGGGTTCGGAGTATCCATACATTACTGTATATGTCAACTTTTTGAAAATGATGAACAGTTAACCATAACTTATAATTATTGAGATATATCACAACATTCTGATTCCCCACAGTTTTTTTTGTTCAAATTTTTCAATATTCTATTAACTATATCTTTTGAACAGATATAGATAAGCAATTTTTTGTTTATTTCTAGACAATTGCATTATCTTTAAAATGAATTTATAACCCATCGTATTTGAACGTACCATTTAACAAATAGGTACCAAAAAGTGACGAAAAACTAATTTTTTCATCTTTCTTCAGGATTATTAACGCCATTTAAAAATATTAAATATTTTCACTAAGATGTTGTTTCCAGGACTTGAAAGGAGATTATACGCCTTAAAAATTTTGCTACTACTCTTTTTCATAAAATAAAGCTGCTTAACCTAAAAGAATTAGTAAAATCAAGTTTTCTTTTGAAACTATTGATCTAGGATTTTCATTTTGGGCTTCAATTACTTAGGTCACACCACTTTAACACCATCTAAAAAAAAATGGCAGTGGGAAGACCTTGGGGTTAAACTTAGTGGAGGCACACTGTGTTCCTCTTGTTTTAATGTGAATTTTTTTACTTCTTCATATATTACTACTTATTTTTATTTAGTTCTTTAATTTCGGAATAAAAGATTTATTGATATACAAAATAATTTATTAGTGGCGTACGTACATACATGTTGTACTTTATAATTCGTTTTATGCAGGTTTAGTAAACAATAAAATACACTTTAATTTATTTCTTTGTTTGGCAGTTCACAGTGTTATCTTAATTCCTTCGAATTTGTTTAGCTTATAAAAAATACTTAATCTATATCCACCATATGTCCTGTTACAGTAGCAGATTGGTGATATCTTCTCCTGTTTGAAAAGTCTTCATTATCTTCGTTCAATTGTGCAGTTGAAACGTCTAATCCTGGATGTACTGGGGTCACAATGATTTGTTCATAATCTGTCACTCTTTTCCTAAAATAATTAAGAGATATGTACATTTATTAGTATTACATTTCAAGCATGGTATACAGTACAAATCTGAAATTTTTACTCACCCACAGCACCGTAAAAGTACGTTTTTAAACCATCTAAAGAAACGAAATTCGCTAGCTAAACCCGGTTTAACTGCTGGATTAGCCGTTCCGATATATAACCATACTAGAAAAACCACACTTAAACACACTATAGCATATACCCAGCTGACTAAGAACATTATTAGGATTTTTATTAGGGCCTAAAACAAACAAAAATAATATTAATACAGGGTGCAAACTTAATGCAGGAATACTGAAGACTATACACAGCTTTTTATTTTTAAATACCCTAATACTTACCCCCATCAGTGAAAGCCATCTGTTGCATAAGTGTGAATACCAGTTTTTTTGTTTGGAATGGATATGATTTTTTGGCTGTATTGGTGTTGTTTCTGAATTATCAGTCGGACTAGAAGGAGAATTTGAACTGGATTCGCCCTTAAAAAATGTGTAAATCAACAACAATGTAATTTTAAATATTTTTCAAACTTACTCTTAAATCTTTGTGCCTTGTTCTCTCAGGGAATAGCCTGTCCAGATCATTATGGTCTGAATCCACACTAATAGTGGCCTGAATTCTAGGCCTGTGGAATCTTTGTTCCCTTTGGTGCTGTATATCAAAAGTTTGGGCTAAAGCAAAGTATGAATAGTCTATACAAGCATATGTTAATAAATAAGGCATTGTTACAATTGGTGCAAGCGTATTTATGTTTCCTACTAAAATAAATGCAAAAGTTACTGTGGCGACTACAGCCATGGAGTATAATGGCACTTTATTTGGTCCTCTCTAAAAAAAAATTAAGATTACATAATATATAGTGCAGTGCGTGGGTTTGTTATGCCAAAAGTCCAAACAGTGGCGCAGCCACGGGGGGGGGGGGGGGTTAAACCCCCCCCCCCCCCCAAAGGCCTAAAGATTACCCTACCCATTTCCCAAATTAACCAAAATAAAGCAATATTTGTCAAATTTTTTTGTCAACCACACCCCCCCCCCCCCCTCAGAGCGTTTTTGTCAATTTTTTTTGTCAAAACCAACCCCCCCCAGAGCGTATTCCTGGCTGCGCCACTGAGTCCAAATATACGCAGAATTGAGAACTTAATAATTACTTACCCCCGAGCCTAAAATTCCAATTCCTGGAATAACATTTTCCAAGGCAATAGACTGTAACACTCTTGGAGTACCATACATAGCTCCAAGACAACTTGACATGGAAGAAACATATAGTCCAGCCAAAAATAGCACCCCAATGGCCGAGACTTTAGCAGCAATTATATAGTTAGTTTGTAAAAAACTTCTTTTACAAGTAGCTCCTAGGAAAACTACAAAAACTAGGTACAGAAATGTTGCAAAGCTAATTGCTGCCAGTGTTCCATTCGGTATATTGGTTGAAGGAGCTTTTAAATCTCCACTCATATTTATGCCTGATAATATGCCTGTAATTGTAGGAAAGAAAACCCCAAAAACTGCAAAGGCATTGTAATTGTCAGTATAATTGGACCAGAGGTTTAGTTCCATGTTGTTGCTTATCCACCCTTCAAATCCTTCAGCTAAAATGCGTGTGCATTAAATGATTGTGATTTATGTGACTATAAAAAATCTGTTACCTTCATCAGTGTGCACAAAGCTGCCTACCATAAAGTCTAAAGCAGCCAGTAATAAAATTAATAATAGTATAAACTGCAGTTTGACAACCCATTTTACTCCTGCAATGTTAATGCTGCTTAGTAACAAAACAGCTGTTATGGCTATGAGTCTCACTGCCCACGTTGAGTCTCCAAAACCAATTAGTTCTGCCATGGACTCCCCAAAACCCAGAACATTAAGTGCACAACCCACAGCCTTAAAATATAAGAATTTCTTGTTAACATACAGATATTAGTGATTACGATTTTACTAAATTCACCTAACCCCATGTGGATTAGTACTATTAGTAGTCTGTTTGAGGGTCATTGCCTATAGTCTAAACATGGAAATGAGCGTGATAAAATACCTAACCTGCCCAAAACAATAAAGCAGTCCAAGAGAACCACCAAATCTGGAGCCCAGAACATGTCCAAGGACAAAATATACACCTCCACTTTCTATTCTACATCTCTCACATATTCCTACTGCTGATAATACTGATATTAATGCTGTTGCAACTAAAAACAAATAAATTAACAATAGTTATTTAGAGATCTAAATACATGTCAAAAACTAATAATTATTTTCCAAAAAATCTGTATGTACAATAATAAGACAAACCTTAGCAAGCCCCAATGTACTTACTCCTGTCATTTTATGTAAATCTTAACCATATCAAATTCATACATGATGCTGTATGAGTCATTGTGAGATGTGTAAGAAATACACACACAAAATTTTACCCAAATACATTTATAGTGCTTGGAGTACTTATTATCTACTAGGTTGTATTATTATTTGTTCTTTCTATCTACTTTATCACTGTTTTGAATTTTATCAATATACTAAAACATTAATCATTTTTACCTGTGGCTAAAACAATTAATACAGCACTGATAACTCCAGCTTGACTAACAATCCATCCTGATCTTAGGAAAACAATAACTCCAAATATGTTTATTAAACATGAGGTAAAAACGCCATCCCATGTACCAAAAAGGACTGGTTGTGATATAAAAAAGTTTGATTTCCACCATGGTACATCACCCTAAGAAATTATGTTAGGATGAAAAAAGTATAGCTTATATTTCTAAGTGACATTAAAAACATTTTCACTGTTTTACAGATGCTTGGATGACACATTCTGATAGGACTGTTTGCTTTAAATGTAGCTGTGTTAACGGAAGTACATACCTGTTCTTCTGCAAAGAGTTCATTAGCTCCAGAAGCCTGGTGGCCACCAGCAGCATAATGTCCCTCTGATGATAAATCCACAAATCCACTTGTGTTCGCCCTTATTCTTTGTGCAGCTTCAGTACCCAGACCATATTTGGACCAATCAATATCTCTGTTTCTATTGTCACCCTTGCTCGACCCTTCCATATTAGTGCCTTTAAAGAATTTTGGTCATATTTTCGGTTATAAACAATGTAAGTATAAAACTTACCTAATTTTTAATATAAATAATCCTCCAGTTTTTTTTTTCAAGAAAGAGGTAAGCTGAACCAACGCATTTTTGAGATTAGTTTATCTTAAGTCCGTTATCTGCTATTGGGAATTTACAAAAATCTTAACATCGCTAATTTTGTTATTATTTTTACCAATATGCCAGGTGTATGGTGTGTCACCTAGGCAACGTCATAGTCATTGTATGACAAGTGCTCCAGTTGTCAAGTCAAAAAGGAGTCAAAGTATTTAAGAACATTAGACTCCGTGCAACATCGGTTATCTTTTCCTCTTTCTAATTGCCTACTTCAAAAAAAGAAAACACCACTATAAGTCAGATTAGTTTATTTGAACTACTTAGTTGCAACGCTGGCTGGTGAGGAAAATCTTAAGCACTATAGAGTGTGAAAATTCCTCTATGAATCATTTTCCTATAACACTATTTTTGTTCAGATGTGTTAGCAAAGCAAAATTGTCACTGCAATTGGGTCTTCAGGCTATGCTCGGCGCTTTGACCATCATTATACTTTTATGACCGTATTTACAACGTACAAAAGGAAAGTTTGCTAGTCGTATTTTTGTTTATTTGGTATACTTAAGAATCTGCACTGATCTGCGAAGAATAATATTCTTCGCTGATATTCTACACCAAGTATAATTTTACACTTTCTAGTCGCTTTTTCCAGGTAAAGAGAATACTACTATAGCTCAGATGGGTGTATTTAAACTACTTACATGCAGCGCTAGCTGGTGAGAAAAGCCTTAATCACTTTAGAGTGGGAAAATTATTTAGGAAGCATTTTCATACACTATCCTTGTTCAGAAAAATGTTAGAAAAGGATAATAAGCTCTGAATCGTCTGTGATTGGGCCGTCAGCTCCTATAGGTCATCGTCGGCCATACTTTATATTTTTATGACCCTATTTCCTATTTGTGACTGTGACGTACAAAGGGAAAGTTTGTTAGTCCATAATCATCATATATCACAGTTATTAAAAATGTATTTATTTTTATATATTTGGTTTACATGAAAAATTGCAGTGATCTGTGGAGCATTACATGAATGTTAGACATGCAAAGAATTTCAATGACAAACATAATTAATAGATATTTTCGTATAGGTACCTGAAAGTCATAGGTCAAATGACGGTTAGTTAGTTGTCAAAACGTCACCTTGATAATTAACTTATAATATAACTCGTATATAGGGTAATAGGATGAGAAACATAAGGAGAAATTGAAGTAGGATTTGCACAGTTTATTCAAATTTCTCCCACACGTTCTATAACGGTGAATATCGCGGTGCAAATGAAATCAACATTGTAACAGTGAAACCATATCCACGTATCGCCTTATCTAATTGTAAATTCCTTCACGAGTTTTAAACAATTATTATTAGTCATATTTTTGTTTGTTAAACCATCAAGATGTGGGTCCCCACTCATGTGCAAGTAACTGGTAAGTTATTATTATTATTTTTTAGTAACATAGAAACCTAATTCCCTATTTTTGTTAATAGTCCAGAGAGCTATAGGTCTTCTAACAAAGGGAAAAAATAACACAAATGATTGCTTTGTAACTATAGGCCTTGGTAAAGTTAAATATCAAACATCAGTCAAGGAAAAGGCTAGTTCTTCTGTTGAATGGCATGAAGAATGTGAATTGTGAGTATTTACCTATAACTAGGTTGACAGATATTTTACAGACACCTATTATAATTTTTTTAAGACCGATACCTGACCAAGGCAACACTGCTGAGATTGTATTAACAGTGCTGCACCACAACTACCTAGGAATAGATGAATTTTTGGGAAGGACAACTATTCCCTTAAACACTTTGGATATATATGAGAGACCAAAGAATAAACTTCATATTTTACAAGCAAAACCTGGTAAGTACCTATTTCCTTTTTGGTTGATTATTTCTTTACAATGGACGTGTCCTCCTACATGTGGATTAATATTAATACTAACCTTGATGGGCATTTCAGATATTTAAACATAATTTTTCTTGTTGTCAAAAATATAGGTGGTAAAAAGAAAGATAGAGGACAGCTAGAAGTAAAGATAGCCTTTAATGTAAAATCAGGAAGTTTAACTAATCTTAGCAAAAAAGAGAAACACAAATCATCACTTGGAGGTCTCACCCATGTAGCTCAGTCTGTTGGCGGAAGCTTGCTAAGTCTAGGAAGTGCTGAGAAACGAAAAGGAATAAAAAAATTTGCCAAATCCATTGGTTCAAAAATGCACTTAAAGGGGAAAAAGAAAGATGAATTTGACGATGGCGGTTCTTCAATTGGAAGTGTTGGAAGCCTAAATATACGTAGTCAGACCTTAAACAGACAATTCAAGAGTAAACAAACCCTTGAAGATGCTGATCCAGGAGTTGTTAGTGACGAAGATGAATTTACTGTAAGTGTAAATTCATTTTTGCAGCAGATGTCAAATTTCTTACAATTTCATATTTTTAGTTTGACGATTTGTCCCACAAAAGCTCTGCAAGTTCCCTAAGCATTACAAACACAAACTTAACTAACACATCACCAGCTCTAGTCAAAGCACCTATACAAGAAAACTTGACAGTTTCCACACCTAGCACACCTACAACCACCAAAGCCAAGAGCCAAACACTGCCTCCTGCAAAACCACCTAGATCCGAAGTCAAACCACCTCAAGATGAATGGGAGTCTAAGTTGTTTGGTAATTCTAAGTCAAAAAGTAAGAGGCTTACTTTGGAAATATTGTTTAGGTTTGTTTCTATGGTATTATATTTTTAGGTACCTTAAAACCAGGTTCCAGTGAGTCTTTGAACAGAAGATCTTGGGATTCTTCAAAATTAGCATCACAAATAGTTGAAGAAAGTGAATATTTAGATATTCCATCCAAAACTGAAGACAATATTAGTATTAAGTCTACACCTGAACCATCAAAAAAAGAGGAGAAGGATGGAATGTTTTCTAAATTGAAGAATAATTTTAGAAAGGGTACTTTTTTTGATTTTGTGGCTTTTATATTGTGTGTTGCAACTGTTGAAAATATTTTTTATTTCAAATACTTTCTACACTTTTGTTACTATTATTTTTAAAAAATAGGTGGGTAATACAGTTATAGAGGAAAAAAAAATGGTGGCTGTTAAACAGGGGTATTTTTGCACATTTATAATAGATAATTGCATGTGGCTTGCTTGGTTTTTAGATAAGGAAAAGAATGATGTAGTTGACAGGCATGAAAAGACAGCTAGTAACTCACATGAACGTGTTATTATAGGAGGAGAAAGAGAAACTGTCCCTGAAAAAGCTAGTAGCCATATATCTAGCGAGCTCTTGCAAAAATTCGAGGGAAAAACTAGAGAAGTATGTTATCTTCTGGTGGTTTTGGCTATAAAACTAAACATATACTGTTTTAGGATTTAATTTTGGCTCTAATAGAGTCCCAAAGTGACTTGGAGAAACAAAAAAGAAAACTCAAAGATCTCGAAGATTATTTAGATGAACTTTTATTGAGGGTTATGGAGACCACACCTAGAATTTTGCAAAACCCTTATATGACGTATAAAATGTCCCAGAAGCATTACTCATAAGCCTGATTTCTGCAATATTGGAAAATATTAACCAGTGATAAATATTAATATCCCTGGAATTTTCTAGAGAAAAAGTAATAATGGTAATTGAATTTTAAGCATTATATATATTTTTACTAGAATGAAAATCAAAGATAGTGAAATTAACTCAATCAGTGCCTGAGAAGAAGAAAGATGTAAATATTTGTTTTATACACAAGATGACGAAATTTTACCTGTGATTAATAAAGCTTCACATTTTTTGAATGTTTTTATATAAATAAAAAAATTACTAACTTTAGAATTTTACTTTGTTTTATTGTTTTTATATTGTTATCTGGTTATTAGCGACTATAGATATACGTAAATTATTCCCCGATATAGTTTTATTATTGTTACTAACAATGATCCCCACCCAGTTTATTTTTTGAAGCAATAGTTTTTTTTTAACAGAGTGGTTAAGGTTTTTTTTAATTAACTTGTTTTATATGTATATTTTGAAAAATAAACTATTTATTGAGAAAAAATCTTTTATTTTACAAATTCAGGAATAGTAAGTTCGGATTTTCAATTTGCTTTTTGAGTAACTTGATGAAATTTGCCATTGTGACCCCATCCAAAACTCTATGATCGGCAGATCCACTTATATTAATAATTTCTTCTGGTATTACATTGTCCCAGTCATCAAATCTTGGCAAAACCTAAAATAAAATAATTATTATTAGTAGCACAGCTCATTAACCGAAATCTAACCTTCACCCTTCTATTATCCTTTTATTTATTTATTTAGGGTAATGACTTCATAAGGAAATTACCAACAGTGTTAATAACCTTGTGGGACAATTAAACAATAATCATTTTTGAACATATAGTACCTACCTTGTAATAGTAAATATTATTATTTGTTATTTACCTTTTGGACCACCCTATATATGATTGCAGTTCATAAGGGAATACGAAATAATAAATGATAATTATTGGGAACTTTTAATAAGAAAACAATAGTTAACCTTCAGAATAATAATAATTGTTTTTGTATGGTTAATAAAAAAATGTATGGTAAACAAACCTGGGTCATTCCTATCGCTATTATAGCAACTTGAGGGGGCAAAATCACTGGTTTTGTATATGTGCCGCCTACCTAAAAAACATTTTTTGACCTATTTCATTGATAACTTTATCATTGATTTTTTAAATATTCTGAGCGGGTTTACTTACAATTCCTATGTTGGAAATGGAAAAAGTGGCACCACTCAAATCACTAGTTGAAAAGCTGCCATTTTTTCCAGATAATATTAATTTGTTCAGTGCTGTAGCCACCTCTAGTACTGTAAGGCTTTCCACATTCTTTATAACTGGTACTGCGAGACCTTGGTTAGTAGCCATGGCAACGCCTATGTTGTGGTGCTTATGGTAAATAATATTTTCACATTTTGCATCTACAGAGGCGTTAATAATGGGGTACCGTTGAAGAGCGTTTGAGGCAGCTTTAATGAAAAACGGTAGAAACGTGACTTTGGTTCCTTGTAGTTCCGGTAAATTCTTCAGTTCTTTTCGGAGTTTTGAAAGCTTTGTTACTTTAATTTCATCGCTGAAGACAAAATGGGGGATTTTCTAAAACAAAAACCATGCTGTGCTTGGTTATAATAATTGTTTAAAAAACATACTTACAAGGGCTTCTGTCATCGTTCTAACCATTGCTTTGGTAAATCCTTTAATAGGTTCGGTTCTAGTGTCCTCTTTTCCAAAACTGACACTATCCTGAGGGATTTCATGCTGCGATTTTTCAGGAGTTTTGGCGACAGGTTTTTCCATGTATAACAAAATATCGTCTTTTAAAATCCGACCGTTTTTTCCTGTTCCCTTTACTTTTGTTAAGTCTATATTGTGTTCCTTGGCTAAACGACGGACTGAGGGGATACATAATACTGTGTTTTCATCTAAAATATTTTAAAAAGTTTAAAATTATTTGTCTAAAACATCTTGCGAGTGGGGAATATTTTGCCTTGCTGCAAAAATAAAATTTACCTGAAGAACTAGAGCTATATGTATCTTCTGGTTCCGGTAGCTGTAGCTCTATAATTGCTTCGGAAGTTTCCTCATCTAATTTTGGTTGAACTGATTGTTGTAGTTCCTGACTGGCAAGATTTTCGTCTATAGAAACCATAATAATTATTACCGAACATTGTGTTTTCATTTAAATTGTTTGTGCCACCTAGTTTATATATTATATCTTACCGACGACAAATTCGGGGAAACCCGGTCGGGTTTGTTGACACTACGGTTAAGAAAAGGGTCGGTGGGTGGGGCAAGTAGTACTGTCAAAATGTCAAAACAGTCAAACTGCTCCAACCGTTTGAATTTCGTAATACGAACTTCATAAATTTGATGGATCTTTCTAGTGTCGATTATAAAAATATGTTTATATTTCGTGAAATGGTGTCTCAAGAACTTAAACATGATTTTGGGGGCAAATAAAAGGTTGGAACGTTTTTAATTTACCATACTTGGCCTGGTATTAAGGGAAGACATAGGGACCCTTTGAATCAGTGGTAAGTCTGGGTATTTGTTGTACATTTTTTAAATTCTTATGACAATAATGTAAGTTGTAAAATTTGAATGAACTACCAGGAAAACTTTACATTTATATAATTCAGCGTATTAGGCACAGTCGTAGTCAATACAATCCTATAACTAATTCACAGTCCAAACGTTTCTTAGGGCCTTAGTTTAGATTTCACAGTCTGAGTACTAGTTTACGATTTTTCTGTCCACGGGTATGTGTAAGTCATTGGCCCACGGATGTACAGATGTTTTACTTTCTTGGCTACCCACAAGGAGCTTTGTAATAATTGTGGAGAATACATCCTACTGGATTTCTTAAGGTCATAAGTTTCCTAGATTATGGAAAACATGGTTTCCCATTTTCCACTGAAAAGTACATTATTTACATAACATACACTGGCGTATTTATAAATTTCGTCTGGGAGGGGGGCCGACTTGTGGAGTGGCCAATAAAAAATACCTATACTTAAAATAATATACCTTAATTTTCATAGATTTGTAGATATCTCAGTCGATCAGTCAGTCAGTCTGTTTCTTCTTTTATTTACATATAGAGATTATTTTCAGCAAAACCTGACATACAGAGTGAAGAAATATAACTTGTTAAATAAAAACACTTTGCAAATAGTTTTTCCGTGGCGGGTATTGAAATTTCAAAGTTGTATATCCCTGTTCTTACTTAAATTTAGCGGTTTTAATAGTGAGCCCACTGGGAATGTTTCGGTAAAGAAAAACATTTTGTAATCCATGAAAAAAAGTTGAATTTTTAGTGAGCCCCCCTGGGAAAAAAATGAACGCGTTTAGGTAATTTATTTTTTATTTCTTCTAAACAAATTTTACACCATTTTGTCGAGAATTTTTAAATTTTAAGAGAAAAAAATGTGTTAGTAGAAAGTTATAGTCACTTGATTTAAAAAAATATATATATTTTAGGTTTAAAAAAATTCAAATGACTATAAGTTTCTACTAAAAAATTTTTTTCTCTTAAAATTTAGAAATTCTCAACAAAGTGATGTAAATTTGTTTAGAAAAAATAATAAATAAAATACCTAAACATGTTAATTTTTTCCCAGGGAAGACAGAGCACAAATTCGCGATAACAAAATGTTTTTTTTCTTTACCAAAACATTTCCAGTGGGCTCACTATTAAAACCCCTAAATTTGGTACGGGTCCTGTAAATAGGAACAGAGATATAAGTACAACTTTGACATTTCAATAGCTGCCACTGAGTTTTTTCTCTTTGATATGCAGTGCCTTTATTTGATGCTTGGAGAGGATTTCCATTTCTTAAAGAATATTGTGTTAGTTTTTTAAACTTACCCGTTTTTTCATCAGTTTCCAACTCAATCAGTGGTTGGCCAACCAAGGCTGTGTCATCAACTTGATAATGAAGTTTTGTAATAATGCCATCATATCTGCTTGTTATTGTTACTGATGCCTTATCACTTTGTACCTCACAAATGTTATCAAATTGTGTAACTTTATCTCCTACTTTAACAAACCATTCTTTTACTATTACTTCTCTTATTCCTTCACCAATATCTGACAAATTGAATGCCACTTTCTTATCTAGAACACATGATGTAAAAATTGTTCTTGAAATATTCTTTCTTAGTTCTATTTCTTTCTAAAAAAAAAGTAGGTATTGCTAAGGTAATAACAGGACTGAACTCAGTATTATAAGTAACTAAGTAGTCAAAATAAGTTAAAAATATACTGGTAGACTTACAAGTAATTTTTTATAACTTAAATTAAAAATTCTGTTAACAAATACTGGTATTTGTGACATCTCTGGCAGACAATTGCTTAAAATTTAAAAGAAAACAAATTAGGAAGTTAACGATGCTCTTATCTTGAAAAATATTGTTGCAAAACATTAAAACACGCAAGTCATATTTTAATTTAAATATTTTAAAATTCTTAGTGCGCTTTAAGTTTCCCGCGTCGAATATTTTACAGTTGTTTAGACAGTGCCCCTCTTTATTGTCACACGTCAATACAGGACAGACTGATCACCGTCTAAACTACCGACACAAATGATTGAACCGGATGTTATACAAGGATAGCTTACAATTATTAAATAAAGCTTAAAATCTAATTTGCTCCTATTAGTATGGTATTTACATCCAAGTAATGTTTATGATTTAAAAATATATTATCCACATACTTTACTGCATTTGTAACCACACTGGTCAAAAAGTGTATATATATCCGATCCGCACTGACCACGTGTATTAACCTATAGTCACCAGCGACATCAAATAGTCACGCCTATAGAACACTTGTGTCGCCTTTCGTTTTGCTGATATTCGTGCTCCAAGTGCACTAAAACGACTTCTATCCTTTGTATTTACTCTGCGATAGAGGATCAATGACTATGATGATGGGGTGGACATCATTAAATGGGCCTACCTCTTGACTGTAAACACTCGGCTTAATTTTAGCTGTAAGGATACTTAAAATAATATTTTACTAGGTAAATATGAAAACCTAGCGTTCAGCCTATTGTAATATTATCTGGATCTTAACTGAATGACTTCTTAAATTAAAATCCAAAGGTCAAAATCCCAATATTTGAAATTTTACAAACTATTTTTACAACAATTAAGGTAATGATGGCCACGAAATTTTTTAAATCTGTGATACTGGGTGCTCCTGCTTCAGGAAAAGGCACAATATCTGGAAGAATTGTGAAGACATTTAATTTGGAACACATTTCAAGTGGTGACAAACTTCGGCAGCACATTCAGAATAACACTGGTGCGTTGGTAATCCTTAAAATATCTTGATATTATTATATGACTATTAAATTAACTACATGTTGTCTTACCTTCATGCATGAATTTATACTTATATTTATTTCAGCTATTGGTGTCGAGGCACAGAAATACATAAAAGAAGGAAAATTAGTACCCGACAATGTTATGATAAAATTTATATCTGATGAAATAATTAATGTACGTCCTGTTTGGCTCCTTGATGGTAAGGTGTGGTCTGCCAGCAAAAAAGTATAATAGAATCTGTCCATATTTTCCTTTTGTTAGCTTCTTCTGTTTAGGTATTTGGATGGAGAAGCAGAAGTTCACCCCCTATTCGTGGCAAAAAATAATTTTTTCAGTTGTGTAATTATACCTAACTTACTCGTTTTGTAGGATTTCCAAGAACAGTAGCCCAAGCACAAGCTCTGTGGGATATACACAAATTAGATGTAGCGTTAAATTTAGTTGTCCCTTTTCCTGTAATTATTGATAGGGTCAAGGGAAGGTGGGTTCATTTACCTAGTGGAAGAGTATATAACGAAGGGTTTAACTCACCAAAAGTACCTGTAAGTACTTAAATAACAATTGACAAGTATAGGTGCTAAAGAAAATTCTTTCAGGGCAAAGACGATGTGACAGGAGAACCACTAATCCAAAGAGAAGACGACAAGCCAGAGGTGGTACGAAAACGACTTGAGCAGTATGAAAAATTAACAAGACCTGTAATTGAATTCTACAGAGAGAGGGGAATTTTACAAGAGTTTGCAGGAAATACCTCAGATGAAATATGGCCCAAAGTTCTTGATTGCCTGGCCACTTATATACCTATTCATATTACCTCACAGAAATAGATTTATACACTTTTTTATGGAACTTTGTGGAAGAAATTAATTTTTGTATATCTTTTTATTATTAAAATATTTGAAATACGTTTTCTGACATTTTTATTTTTAAAGCAATCACTGTTGAAGTCCTTGTCGTTGACACACGACACGCTATAGGACTAAGTTTAAAAATAAATATATCTTGATCTTGCTAATATGCACATATAAATTTGCACAACTCATTATAATAAGATTTAGTGGTTACTAAAAATATTTACAATTACTGCCACCATACAATTAACACCTGTATATTATATATTTGGAATATTTTATTATAATTATCAACTTTTTATTTACGTAATTCTTTGTTTTTTATTTGTCATAGGGAAACCTTTGGTACTTATTTAAAACACGGGATTTTTGATGCAAAACGTGGATTGCTAGCTAAAGTAATAAAACAAAATGTTATAATGCTGAGCATTCAAGGAAGGAGGAAAATTTATTATTGTATTTGTATTTATTAATTATTGAATATTCGGCAATTACAACTAAATCCATAACAGAAAGTAAACATTGGGTAATCCCCAGCTCCATTTCGGGGAATAACAATCTGAAAATTATTTTTCTAAATAAATATTCATTGTCACAACGTCATCCATAATGTTAGCATTTTATTGGAAACTTACTGGTTGTACAGTCTCTACAAGGTTTAAAAAATCCTCTGATCCAGCAGTAAAAGCCAATACAATAGGAGGGATCAATGGTAATTTTCTAAGAGATCTACAGTGAAAGGTTGCCACACCTGTATATTATATATTTGGAATATTTTATGATAATTATCAACTTTTTATTTACGTAATTCTTTGTTTTTTATTTGTCATAGGGAAATCTGTGGTACTTATTTAAAACAGGATTTGTGGTGCAAAACGTGGATTGCTAGCTAAAGTAATAAAACAAAATGTTATAATGCTGAACATTCAATATATTTTCATAAATTTTATAATAAAGAATAAAAAATCCAAAATAAATAGCGTTGTGTAGAAAAGTAATTAACATTAAATAATAAAAAACGGGGTTTAAAACAGTCACAAGTACTTAATCTGGTAAATACCTATATCTAAAGCGCTCTGCAAATAAATTACTTAAATCTATTAAGGAAACCACGTGCCTATATCATCTCGAATGCTTCTGATTCAATATCTTCAATGTCGCTTGTACTTGTGTTATATTCATATTCGGAAGGAGGAAAATTTGTTATTGTATATTCGGCATCACAACTAAATCCATCACAGAAAGTAAACATTGGGTAATCCCCAGCTCCATTTGGTGGAATAACAATCTGAAAATTATTTTTCTAAATAAATATTCATTGTCGCATCATCATCCATAATATTAGCATTTTATGGGAAACTTACTGGTTGTACAGTCTCTACAAGGTTTAAAAAATCCTCTTTTGTCCGGCAGTAAAAGCCAATACAACAGGAGGGATCAATTTTGCTAATAGGTAATTTTCTAGGAGATCTACAGTGAAAGGTTGCCAAAGGAAAGTCTTCAGACGCCCATACGTCCACTACTTCCTGGCAATAATGCGGATCCAAGTGAATTAATTTGTCATCTGTAAAAAATAAAAATATTCAGGGATAATTCGGAGTCATTCGAAATGGTGGAAATAAATAACATATTAGTACGTGGTTGCGTCGAGATCGCATAAAATTAGAATCGATTTTATTTTTAATTATTTTTTCTGTTACACTTGGAATACATATAACAATTTAAATGATGAAAATGTGTTGTTCAAATTGTAGCAAATAAAAGCCTACGTAAACCACTTTTATTATTTTAATAATAGAATTAATTCCGTAATTAAAGAATACAAGTGCTATCTGTTGACGTAGCATATCCCTGGGTTTATAAAAATCTATGATAAAAGCAATAAATAACATAATAATGACATGCTAATCTGTAAAAAACTTAACAATTCTCCCTGATTAATTTGCAAAACTTGCGATGTAAACACATTTAAAGCTTGTTTCTCACTTGGTAAAATGGATTTTTAATAGTTTTTAACAGCATTGAAACCTCAGGTCTTTCTAAAATAATTATACAGCTTCTTGCCCTTAGTTTATACAGTTATAAGATTTATATTTTAAACATTGACAACAGAAAAACTGTACAACTTTATTATTGGAGTCAAATTTTAATTTTTTATTTGAAGATTATTTTTTATAAATAAGCCTTAAGACTCTATAAGTATGCAAAAGATTAAATTCAAAACAAGCCTACATAATTACACTAATTACATAAGATGTTTTGAAGTTAATTATAAGCAATTAATTTGATTTAAAACCATTTTTTTTACCTTGGTATCCAACAAAATACAATGAATGTTTTGGCCTGCCTCCAATAATGCCAACACACTCCTTAATGCTAAAAAGGGTTGTTAAGCAGGGGGCATAAATGGAATTAAATTTTTCCGCCCCTAACCTTACTGGAATAAGTAAAATAAGGGATTTCCACTTGTTGGTTGCTTTGTCTAGGCACTCAGCAAAGACATCTCTGATATATACTGAAAATAAAAAGGGGTTTAGTTAATAAGAATTTTTTTAAACTATTGTTTTAAGAGAATGCCTCTTTTGATGGTGAAAATATTTTTGGTATTTTTTGTTATTTAAACTAATCACTTAATTAAAATACCTGAACAATAATTATCATCCAAAGAAAAGATTTCATCTACACATAAATTAATAATTATTGTTTATAGGGTAAATAATGGAGATAAGAAATACAAATTCCTTTTATTGTTGCAACTTATTCAAATACTAATGACCCCATACCTAGTATGTGGAAATTTAAAAAGTACATGTTTAGAAAATATAAAGATTTTTAAAAAATCATGAATTTTTACCTGTACAGTTTTGGGCAACACAAACATTAATATTATCAAATTCATAATTATCATTGGGAGCATCTTTAAAAGCTTGCCTAAAAAGATGAGCCACTAATCCTGGTCCATACCAATCTCCAGCTTTTTTGCCTAAACCTTCAGCTATTTTGACCAAAGAGTGTAAGGAAAGGGGACTATTGCGGGAAGGCTTATCCCCAAACCATTTTATAATTTTTCTATGATGCAGGGAGGTTTCCCTTTGGTCTGGATTCCACCGCCAATCTAAGAGTTGTAAAAACAAAAATGTATTATACAAAAAGTAGACAATTTAAAATATATATACCCCCTACCTCTGCCCAGAAAATGTAAAATTAAAGCTTGGGCAACAAGCATTTGTCCACTTCTAATCATACAGCCCCATCCACAATCACTGCTATATGTGGACCCATTTAAAATGGGGAACTCTCGTCGATAAGTTAACCACAATTTACTAATAAAATCTTTCCTAAAGCCTTCGAGGCCTTCATCCTCATTGCTGGCAATCTGCAATGGGGTTTCGATAATTTTTTCAGTCTTTTTAAAAGGGTTTTTTAAAAAACTCACATCACTTTGGCTGTTGAACGCTGCTACATCTGTACCTAACTCTGTAGACTCAGGATTGGCGGGCTCTAATTTTCTGTAACACATTCCTAGAAGCCACACAGGGGATTCCTTGGAAAAATTTGGTTTTAATTTCATCCCTACAGAATTAAGCTCTGTTAAAAATTAGGTAGAAACATCTATTTTAAATATTTTTAAACTTACCATATTTCACGTTGTTCCACATGGATAGGAAACGAGTTTTAACTTTGCCTTCGACATCGGTAATATTAACACTATCTTGAAGGTTTATGTTGGAAGAATTTGAAGGGGGAGAATTTAGTTTGGGGAAAATAAATGATCTGCTCTCCCTCGAAGCAATTTGTGCATCCATAGTGTTAACAGCACAGAAGTTATACTAAATTAGTATCACATTGCCACATTTTAGAGCGCGAGCTTAAATGATATTTACCAATTATTATCATTATTATGGTAACCAAATATTAGTTCATTCTTTGTTTACTAATTTTTACATTTTTCATTATTTTGTCATTAAAACTAATAGTTTAGGTAAATCTCTTATACACTTAGTAAGATAACTATTGACCTAATAATTGACTAGTCAAAATCTGTAGTTTTTATGTTAAGTATATAGTAGTTTTGTGTTGGTTAGCACTGATATTTTTGGTTAATAAGATTAATTTTTATTTTGACGACTACAAGTTTCATGCAGCCTCTCGCGCGCCCACTCCAATATAGTAGTATTCTATTAGTATTACCCATAATATTGTCTACCCTTGGGCAAAACCTATCACTACACTAACACTGCTCTCGACCTGAACGGTAAATTAACACCGGAGCTAAGTCCTCTGCACGAGTTATCACTGTCGGACCACATAAATATGTATACTGAAGTGGTCTTACATTAACCATTTTCATACAATCAGATCACAAAGTACATCAACGTTCTATAATTTACCGTTTTCATACAATACCTACAGTTGGATTACGTCGCGACAGAATGGCAGGTGGCGGACTACCAGAAATTGTAAAGTCCTCAAGACCAAACATTTTCAGCCTTCCATGAAGGCTACCAAAACCGTGGTAGTTGGATATCTGCATCACGAACCAGACATTATTTTGACCATGCTCCAAATAAAGAAAACAGACAGTGGAGAGGACTTACTAGATCATACATGAACGTTCTATACTTTATCATTTTCATACAGTGTATTGGAGTGGACTTATCAGATCACAAATTATATTAATGTTCTATAATTTATCATTTTCATACACTGTATTGGAGTGTACTTTATCAGACCACTAATTACATGAACGTTTTATAATTTACCATTTTCATACACGTACTGGAGTGGACTTATTAGATCACAGATTACATGAACGTTCTATAATTTACCATTTTCATACAATGTATTGGAGTGTACTTCATCAGACCACAAATTATTACATGAACGTTCTATACTTTGCCATTTTCATACAGTGTACTGGAGTGGACTTATCAGATCACAAATTAGATGAACGTTCTATAATTTACCATTTTCATACTGGAGCGTACTTTATCAGACCACAAATTACATGAACGTTCTATAATTTACCATTTTCATACAGTGTATTGCAGTGGACTTATCAAATCACAAATTACATGAACGTTCTATAATTTACCATTTTCATACAGAGTAGTGCAGTGGACTATGAGTGGACTTATCAGATCACAAATTACATACATTTTCTATATTTTACCATTTTCATACGATGTATTGGGAGTGTACTTTATCAGACCACAAATTACATGAACGTTAGAGAGAGAGAGAGAGAGATAGGTTTCATGCTTCAAATACTCGAGGTTCAAGTACTCTTCTGTTCTTAGCAAAAAGAGCAGAAGCAGACTCAGACCAAAGAGCACTGACGTAATACAATGACTGTTGTGTCATTCATTTATAACAACATAAAGGTTTGTTGAAAAAAGGATAACAATAGAATCTATCTTGTAAAGAAAAGAAATAAATGATTTTTGAAACAGACATACCAACACAACACCTTCTAGAGGGTAAAATAAATCGTGAGTAAAATCCACTGGCATAGTGTGGTAACCAAAAGTAGCTTCTAAAGGCAATTTATTTTTTACCCAAGAATGTAAAGTTAATGTTTACAATGGAATGTCGTAAGTGTAAAAAATAATACTTCTTTCCAACTTACATTTTGTGTTTAAACTTTTAGGTTAATGTTTTGTTTAAAACCGCGCCCTTTTTACCATACTTAGTGGATCTCTGAGATGAATTCCTTTATAAGACTGAAACAGGGATAAATTTGTCGACTATGGCCGTCCCTGGGACTGAAAATAAAGGGCCTTGCTTTTGGTGTTTAAAGGCTGTTAAATGGATACCTGTACTGTTTATTGTTACGATAGTAGTTTGGTCATATTATGCATACGTAATACAATTGTGTCTTAGTAAGTTAATACCTTGCAAAAATTAAGTTATTCATAAGTGATCTTAATTTTATTTTACATAAGTTAGTGTCTAAGTATTATACTAGTTATGTGGTAAGGTCAGTAGCTTCTAGAGTTACTAGAAATTGTTAAAACAGAATTACTACTACAAGGACAACTTCTCTTAACTCTTCCTATTGACTGTATTAATATTTCTAATATGCAAAACCAAACTACAATAATTTTTAATACATAGATATATGCTTTTTTCCAGTTACTGTTGAGAGTACTATAGGGCAGATTTTTTACCTCATATTTTACCACTTTTTCTTCTTTATGTTCTGTTGGTCCTACGCCCAGACGCTTTTTACAGAAATAGGAAGAGTGCCTAATAATGTAAGTAAACTGTTAATTTTAAACCCTTGCAGTTACTAACAATTTTTTTTATCCCAGTTTAGGATAGCAGATGCAGATTTTGAAGCATATATACAACACAGTGATTCTCTGGAAATGCAGAATAGAATATTAGAAAATTGTGCAAAAAATCTACCAGCAACAAATGTAACAATAGGAGGAAGTGTTAGGTTTTGTGAGAAGTGTAAAGTTATTAAACCAGATAGGACACATCACTGTTCTGTTTGTGGGGAATGTGTTTTAAAAATGGACCACCACTGTCCGTGGATAAACAATTGTGTCTGTTTCACAAATTACAAATTTTTCATACTGTTTTTGGGATACGCATTGATTTACTGCGTATACATATGCTTAACATCACTACCATACTTCATTGCTTTTTGGAAGGTAACAAGATCACACTGCAACTTGTATATACTCAAAAATACTCTTATATCCCGCTTTTTTTTCAGGGCGATCTACAAGGAATGGGCAGGTTCCACATTCTGTTCTTGTTTTTTGTTGCAATTATGTTTGGTGTGAGTTTGATGTCTTTGTTTGGATACCATTGTTACTTGGTTCTTGAGAATAGAACTACTCTGGGTAAGGTCATACCTCAGTTGAAATCATTAATACTCATTTAGAACCTAATATTTAATAAAGGTCCACTGTCCATTTTAATTACCCTTGCTATCACATGAGGCATCTTTCATACTTTACCAGTTAATATTGTTTTGGAACAATTATGTCCTTTTTTATCTAAAAGAAAATTTTTATTGTATATGCAGAGACCTTCAGACCTCCAAGTTTTCGAGGAATGGGTGCAGACAAATATGGCTTCCATTTGGGACGATTTAGAAATTTCAAAGAAGTGTTTGGAGAAGATACCAAACAGTGGTTCATTCCTGTTAGTACAAGGTAATACCAAGTTTCAGATCCTCTTCTTTTCAACTTTCCAACTTTTACATGTCTCTTTTATAGGTAACAAAGAAAAAAGTAAAATTAGAACTGTCTTGTCTTATATTTCTTTGTTAAAAATGGGTATTGTTATAGATTGGCCATATTACTTGGAGTTCGTATGTATTTTGAATAACTGAATGTCTTATTGTAGTGGCCAAATAAATATTTAAAAGTTAAAAAAGGTCAGGAAACTTTTTTGCATGAAATTGCTTAGGTTACTACACCATTAACATATTATAAAAGTCCATTTTTTAGGTGTTTTATATTTTGTATTTAAAAACATTTTATTGTTAGAGAAATAACCTATTGATTTAGGACAGAAATTCGCATTTTTGGGATCCCTAAATCACAAAAGATACGTTTCTTATTTCTGCAACTCTGTCAGAGCAAATGCTCAGAAACACAAAATATTTTTAAAAATACAGGGTAATACCTTCAAAACACTGATTTCTGCCTATTATCTAATAAACTGTACTAATATTGGATAATATTTGGGTCAAAAAAACCAAAGAGTGTTAATTTAAACATAGATAAATGAAGTTTTTAACGCCTATGACCCCAGTTTTGCATAATGTTAAAGTACCTTTTTTAATTAAACATTTTTCTAGTTTGGGTGACGGTATACAGTACCCTATACATTCGAGGCACCTACAGAGTTCATACCATACTATGGACAACACGCAAAACAGGTTAGACAACTCAAGTTTGCCTATTGCTATCTAGCTACCCAACATGCATACTATTTTAACACATTAACAAAATTGGTGTCCTTTTGACCTGTTATAACAAAAATACCATGTAGTGGGTCAAAAATTGTCTTTGAATTTTTTACATACTAACTAGTTGTACTAATTTAGAGAAATTGAAATATAAGTTTAAATAATTTACTTTTAAAGGTATAAGGATCGGACTCTTACATAACACAACTAATTATACTCACTTGTTCAGATGGTTTATAGGAAATTTTACAAAATTATATGTTTTTATATGTAAATTTTGGTGTTTTAACTTTTTTTATTTTTCAAAATAACCGTGCAAAATCCATAATATTTTTGATATCAAATAAAAACTGAAAAACTGCTTTTTGTGTGGGTATTGTCAACGTTAACATAATTGTTGGTACTATAGTGAATATTATAATTTTCTAGTGTTTTAATTTTGTTGGACGTTTTTATTGCTAATTTTTGAGTCCGATCCCTAATTTTAAGCAAAGATTAAATTTGAGGTGTTATTTTGTAGCGTTCTTGTTTTGCCAATAACTAAACCAAAAAATACTCCTCATAGCAATAGGGTGTGTATTTTAACTACGTAAATATTATTGCTGTATTTATATGCATTTTTATTTTTATCGAACAAGGATAATGTAAGGTCTTTTTTCAATTATAAAATTACAAAAATGCTGTGATATTTCTCTAAATTAGAGAAATTTTTAAAACGCACTTTTTCAGTAGGTAATGGGTATAATAGTAGTGCATGTAAAAAGCTTTATTGCAGTTAAAACTTGAAATAAAACAAGGATTTTTAAAACAAGGATTTTTTCCAAGCAGCCGCCGTGACATAGAATCCGAGACAAGTAAACTGAATCCTGGCCATACCGAAATATCTATGTTATAGTTTTAAATATAATACGTATAGTACTTAATGACAGTTATTGTTATTTTTTTTAATAAATGTTTTTTACTTAAGTTAATTTTTGTTTATAATTTTTCATCCCTCGTGTTTAAATTAACAACCTTGAGTTGCTTGACCCTAACTTTTCTTTGCTACCCTGATCATAAACATGTTTTATGTATAGAATAAATAGGGGAGAACAAAATATATGTATTTTTAATTACAACGCTTGCTGAAAAGCATTGAACATGTTTTTTAAATCTGGAAGTACTGAAGTAGCAATAATTCGCTATGTAAATTCTTAAACCTTAAATGTGAATTTAGCCATTCCACAAGCTACCTCTTAGGGTCGAATCCTGAGCTTAGGTGTTCTGAGGTACCTCTCTACAGTTACAACCAATATCTGCAGAGACTACAGTTTACCCTGTTCGGCCGAATTTTCATGTTTTATGCTTACTTTTGAATTTAATGTAGATGGTGTAAGTTTAAGGTGCATCCATCATTTTTAATATCATGCAAGGTGAGTCAAAATGTGAGTCACTCACTTTGTATAATTTTGATAAAGAATAGACTAGCAGATTAAACGGTAAATAAAGAGTGTATAAATATTTTTTCTCTCTGTAGTTTGGGAGATGGTATAACGTTTCCCCAAAGACATTTGGATGAAGACCAAGAGGGCTTGCTTCGTGACCATCCCTTTGAAGAGGAGGAAAGTTTTAGATATCCCTAACTATTGTGATTTCCCTATTATTTATAACGTTAGCATAGTTTAAATAAGAGTTTAATCCGAATTTGTTACTTGATGAATCACAGTTATAGCTAAATTATAAATCAGGAGTATTAAATGAAACCCTAAAACGTCTGTTAAATATTATATAACAAAGTCTAGTCACTTCTTAAAGGTTAAGATTTAAACTTGCTGTAAATGTTCTTTATTGGAAGTTGCGCTTTAATTTATATTTTAAATTTTGTTTTGTAATAAGTCCCTGTACAATCAAGTACAAATAGTTATATTACATTCCTTTATTTTTATAGACAATAAATTTCTTCTCAATGGCATTTCGCTTCTTTACTACAAAAAGGTTTTTGACCTAAACTTTTGGGGGTCAAAAATGTCCTATTTGCGTTCCGATACCCCTTGAAAATACCGGAATAAACTTTTAGGTAGTAACTAAATAAAACAAAATTTTATGGAAAACATTTATTAAAAATATGATCCAATGGAAGGTGTAAAAGGGTGCCAACATACATATCAGCTAACGATATTTTTAAATGAAAATTTTCTAAGTCATAAAATTATGAAAACAACAACTGTTAACATGAATAGATCTTATATTAATAATTTATCAGCACACAGATTTACAGTTTTATTAGTGATAATTCAAGCTCACATCGAGTGGTTTTTGCTTAATAGTGGTTTATACAAAAATGTTAGAAATATACTCTGGAACACTTGGTTGGAAAATGAAAATAAAGGTTTCTTTTTATGGTATGAGCCAATGCCATTTCCCTTGGAATTGTGTGGATGAATTCCTGGAATTTTTCGGAAATATAATCACCCACACTGATTAAAACCTGCTGCCAACTGTTAAGGTTTTGATATTGATTTAACAGTGGTCCAAAGTATATGAATTTGACCCTACCGAGAGCTTTGCCATATTCATTACATTTTATTCGACTAAAACGTTGAGGATTAATGTTTAAATTGTATGTTTATCTGTCAGTCTGTGGCATTGTACCTTTAACTTCCTAAAATACGGCGTCCAGCCCCACAGTAAAGTCAGGTTGATTTTAAGAGCTATTACAGGTATTTCCTCAGTATACTGAATAATAATAAAAAAAGTTGAGCTGAGATTACTTCTTATAAAAACATTTTTTTGCAACAAATATGTTTTAACAACATATTCCCACGCCCTCAAGTTTCACTTTCCAAAAACAAACACTTATATTTAAACTTATAGCACGTTTACACCGGAATATAATAATAAATAAGCACAAGGTATTTCATCAAAAAGATCTGTTTACTCACCCAGTTTCTGTGTAAAGTATGTGACCGATGTAGGATGTCTCGTAAGTAGTTTGATGTTATAAACAATGTGATTCTAGAGCCAATTTTAAATTTAAAGGTTCGATAGCAATGCTTATTTCTCAAAAACCAGAGTTCTATGTTCTTTTTTAGTTCTTGTTAGTTTATTAGAAAACATTTAGCAACTGCTTAAATAAAATATACAGAGTAAACTGATTTTTTTGGTGTTATACTTTGGTTAACACTAACACTAAGAAGAGTTAAACTTATAAAAAATCATGAAAGAAATGGCTGAGTTTCGGGATCAAATAATTCTATTATTTGTCCCTAAGGTACTACTAATAGTGTTTTTCAAACTAAAGCTTCACTAGCGTTGTAATAACGTTATAATAACAAAAAGAACATTAAACGAAAATTGTAAACATCTTAAATCTAATAATATGTACACCTTCATTTTTATTAAATCCTAGTATAGTACAAATATACTCTTGGCGCTCAATAATCAGCTTTATGGGTAAGTAAACACTACACGTTGTGCCTCGACTAAGTTTAACCCAATTTTTTTTTTCAGATTTTAAACTGGTGTGGCCTAAGTAATTTAAGCCCAAAATGAAAATCCTAGATCAATAGTTTTTTAAAGATAATCCAGTTATCTACAAATTAGAAAAAATTGCCTCTCTATCTACATCTATCAAAAGATATAGGTAATAGAAGGTTGAAAAATTCGAACAAAAAAATTATGGAATCAGAGTTGTGATATATCTCAATTATTATAAGTTATTCTTAAAATTGTTAATCATTTTCAAAAAGTTGATTCAATTTCAATTTCAAGCATTATATATATCACAACATTCTGATTCCATAATTTTTTTGTTTGTATTTTTCAACCTTCTATTACCTATATCTTTTTAACAGATGTACATAGATAGAGGCAATTTTTTTCGATTTGTAGATAATTGCATCATCTTTAAAATGAACTCATAAACCATCGTATCTGAACGTTCCATTTAAGAGATAGGTACCAAAAAACTGAAGAAAAACTCATGTTTTCAACTTTTCTCAGGATTATCAAACCTATTTAAAAATATTAAATATTTCCACTAATAAGATACCGTTTCCAGGACTTAAAAGAAGATTATACGTCTTTAAAAATTTGGATACTATTTTTCATAAAATAAAGCTGCTTAACCTAAAAAAAAATTAGTAAAATCAAGTTTTCTTTTCAAACCTGTAATCTAGGATTTTCATTTTGGGCTTAAAAAAAAATGGAAGTGGGAAGACCTTTGGGTTAAACTTGGTTGAGACACAGTGAATAATTACACCCTTTAAAAATTAAACCTGACTATTAAGTGCCGATTTTATAATATTCCTTTTTGAAAATAATTCCTAAAATATACATATACGGATATTTTTATAAATTGACTCTAGTGACAGTAATAGCAAATAATTATTAAAAAATGTCTGTTAGCACCAAAAAATGTAAAGTGAAATTGTTATCAGATACGATTTTTTTGATATAAATATTGCAATATATCTATGCAAATATGGCTTCAAATCGGGTTTTGGAACATTTACGAAATTTTAGAAAACCAAGACGTTTCACACCCATTAATCCCTTAATTAAATTACTCAGTCTTCGGTAATACAAATTTTTGAAAAAGTAGGCATTCTGCCTAAATAGATATATCCAAACTTTCCTACATTTTCTTGTTTTAAATCTTTTGTTGTTATCTCTTTTATCCAAGGTGTGAAAAATTCCTTTGTTAGCCAACTCCCAAACTGCTGGAAACAAAATTTTTACAGAATTTTTTTTAATATCCTAGGTTATTTATCCGTAAAGGGAGCGGCAGGTAATTTAGAATTTTTTAAAATTTAACATTGCTTCAGTAAATAATATAAATACTGAGAAGTGTTTTAAGAGTTTTAACCCAAAACGGTATTCTTTTCTACGACGACAACCAACAGTTCATCAGTCTATTATAAATGCAACACTGAAGAATAAAATGGTTTCAAACATTTCGTGCTTAGCACTGTGAGATTTTTAAAAATTATACTCAAGTCTAAGACATAGCGAGCGAAAGTTAAGTCAAAAAGTGAACGTCTGTTCATTGTTGTAGCCGTAGCCAAAACATAAAAGAAAACAATAAATAAATACTAATCTTCTGTGAGATACATGGAAAACTGTCCAGTTAATAAGCAACACCGTGTACACTCTATGTATACAACAAAATACACATACCATTGCAAGTCTCTACGGCTGATATTAGATGGTTTTGTTTAGTTTAACTGACGGTAGGCACAGCTTATCTATGCCGACCTTGTCGCAGCCTTCATCTTTATAATTTAAACCCAGGATATGTGAGCGACGGAGTACCTTCACAGACCTTGGGCTGGCTGATTTGTCTTTTTCCAGTACTAAAGCCCGCTTAGTACGTTTTACACTGGGTTTCTCTTCGGACTTGACAGTGTATCCGTTTTTGATAGTCAGTCCGTTCTGTCGAGTTACACTCGTTTTTACAGGCCGTTTGTCGTTCAGTTGCAACTTATCATTGGAAGGTACAATTGGCGTTGTCAACTTTCTTGTCGTGGCCAGTTTCCTTGCTGGGGTTTCTTTTACTTCGATTCTGTTAAAAAATTCATTGCAAAAGAACTATCACTTGTCAAATTGACAATCTAATAAAGCTTCACGTGCACTGCAACCAGCCTTTGATGTATAATTACAATATGTATTACATTAACCAACTAGAATAAGCTACAATAACTGCTAATACATGCTATCTTTAGGGGTACTATACTAGAAAGGAGCACCATGTCCATATTGTAACAATTAGTTCATCTAGTAAAATTTATCATTAATTTTTTTAAATCTGGCCAATGTTTTACCCACATTATAGCTTTGTAGGTGAATTCCTTATTTCTGGCTGGTCAAATATGATACAATATATCCTAGTAGACAAACTGGAAATAAATACTTCACCATCGGTCAGCTTTGCAACCACAAAGGTGATTTTAGATAGCAAAATAAAATAGCTGCAGTTTTATGCGAATTCCATCAATAAAATTTTATGTTAGGTTAAAAACAATTTAGATAAATTTGCGAAATATATATAAAAAAAATAGAGAACGTGGGATAAAAAGGCTTAAAAAAATACAAACACAAAAATTAATGTCAGATAATAATGTAGCTAAAAATTGATCCTATACTAGGAACTTATATTAATTAGGTATATGTATCTATACTAAATAGAAGACATTGACATCTAAACTAATTTTACTAAACGACTTTAGTCCAATCACTGCATGGAATACTAACTCTATTTAAAAAATAGCAAATTCAGATAAAAAAAACGGTAACACTGTTGGTTAATACTTTGTGTCCACAATACTTAAAATTTAACTTAAGTAAAACAATGGCGAAATTTTTGCTTCAAACAGTGAAAATTGTGCAAACACAACAGTGATTTAGGAAAACATAAAAATATTTCATTTGTAACGGAGTAATAACAATAAAAAAGGCATACTGTCAACCCCTAAGCATTGTGTTCTCTCCATGTATAAGTGTCAGCTATTCGTAAATACACCACATTCCCTAAACAACTTTCGGATAAGAAATACAAATAATACAAAAATAAAATTGTTATAAAATATATGAAAAAGTCGTGTAAAAAGTGTTTTTTGTGTTACTAAAATAGATAAAATTATCTAAAAATCTGACATCTACATAATTGAGTTCAGTTTCCTACATATCAGCATTACACTGGGTTTTTCAAAATATGTATAAGTCAACAAATAAATAAAATGTTTACAATAAGTCATATGAAATTTTCGCTCTTATTAAGGTTTAATATTCAAAGCCTTCCGGTTCTTTAACCCAGTGCGAGATAATTATTAAAAAAGCAAAATTTCAATTTTCCTAAATTAATTGAAAAGTTGTAAATCGCGATATTTCCAAAATCGTTGTTGTCTACTGAATAAATAAAACAGGTAACCGTATACTAATATTTTAAAAAGTCTAATATCAACTAGCTAGGTATTCTAATAAAAATTCTAATACCTAAAAAAACAAATGCTAAGAGATTGCAACAGCATATAAAGTCATGCAAATAAAGAGATACAAAAATAAAATTTTAAAAAATTACGCAAGCCATGCCCGACTCAAGCCAAAAATGTCACTTTAAACCAACCTTTTGGTCATGACACGATTACTAGTTGACCCTGATATTCTTGTGGCTGCATTTACTATTTTTCCACCCCTTAGAACCGTTTGATTGTTGGTTGTGGTTGTGGTAGTAGTAACGTGAACTCGACGAAGTTTTTCTCTTTCTGGTCTGCAAAATAAGTAAATAAGAAGGTATTTAAAGGTTATTTTAATTGTCTTTTAATGATCTTATACACCTAATATTTTGCCAAACTTACATGACAGTTGCAATGGTCTTTAACCGGCTTCTCTGTGCTTTGATCTCATTCAACTTATCCCCTTGAGTTTCTTTAACAGCTTCTTCAAAGTCTGCGCTATCTTGTGGATCATTTATTTCCATACAGTCTACTTTTCTCATAATTCCTGTCACATTATCCTGACTCTTTTTTCGTTTTAGCTCTGATAAGCTATAAATTCCTACAGTGAATTTTTGTAGTGATGACATTCCATGCTTTTTACGGTATAGATCGCCTGCTTCCCACATCTGTTTTTGTTTACTGAAAAATAATAAAATAAATTTTGGTCCTACAAACCCTTTATAAAAGACAGCATAATTTTCTTACAGACCAAGACTTACTCTTGTAACCAAGTCTGTTGGTGGCCAATAATAGAACCTGGTCTGCATATTCGAATCCAAGCAATGGCTTCTTCTGCTGTAAATTTCCAATGTTTCATCATGTAACAAGCTATCAAGGATCCTGTTCTACCCAAACCAGCTAAAAAATATAAGGAAATTTATCCAAAATTTTTTATAATCTTTTTCTTAAACAAACCTTTACAGTGTACAGCAACACCTCCCTTAGCATTCTCAGAAATATTAATGAAATGTTGCAATATTCTATCACAAGGTGTCCCCCCATCAACAAAATACAAATCTTTGTGGTCAAACCCAGCTTGCACAAACTTATTCGCATCATAGGCCTTTTTATTCAAGCGTACAATGGTGGTTACTTTATGTCTTCTAAAGTAAGCAAAGTAAGTCTCTGGAGAATGCACTGGGTACCCAAAATTTGATACCCTGGAACGATTTTGTGGGCCACAGAAAGCTATAAATTTATTGGGAACAATCCAGTTAAAATCACCATTCTCCACTCTTTCATAATGTTCATATTCGAGGAAGTCAAAGTCATCAAAGTTAAAAAAGCCATAGGTTAGGGCCTTTTTTATAGCCCTGAGACATTCGAGTAAAGACAGGGTATAGGGTTCTCCTATAGAGGCGTCGCGGAACTCTAGGTAGTCCCTTGTGGAATCATGGTTCAGAACTTCAAAGGCTTTTTCTGGATCATAATCTAAATAGATTATCTAAAAAAATGTTACTTACTAAATTAAAATTGATATTTATTTACTATAAAGAACTTACAGAATATGCTCCAATTAAAAAAGCTGCATTAACTCTCTTGTGGACATCAGAACCAGTACAATGCACAATTTTCTTATTGGCAAATGAAGGGTTATTAAGTTTTCTCCTTAATTTAACACAATAATGGTACAGCATGGCCAAATTAAGGGGCCCAAAATCCAGGTAAAAGCTGTCATAGCTGAGTTCATTGTCTATTGAAAAGTAATGCACAGATGGGGTGGATTTAGGCTTTATGTTGGTGTTTAGGGACACAAAAAATAGACGCCCTAAAAAGAATGAGAATTATATTATGAAAAATAGGAAAAATCAAATATAATACACCGCTCCAGATATTTTTGATGCAAAAAGTTTATAAAAGGAGTAATGAATTAAAAAGGGTGCTTAGCACCACACTAAAAATTTAAGTATAGAGCTCTTTAAAATAGTATATTTATTTATCATTTTAATAAAAACTTTGTTTTAAATATATCCAGTTAACATTCATTCAGTAGAATTATATTCAAAGTGTTGATATTCCTAATTAATAACAGCATACTGAATATAATACTGAAAATAATCTTTAAGCAAATACAAGTTTAATTACCTAAGTAATTAGCTCTCAAATATTTTTACCTAATATAAAAGTTACATAAAATAAGAAAAAAACTGATCATTTTTTTAATACCAAAATTCCTGTTATTATTTTATACAAAAGGAGTCAGATTAATAATATTCTAAGTATATGTACCTATCTTTTTATGGTCATAACATGGGTATATCATGACTATGACTATATCTATGATAAATATGAAAATACGACTTCAGGATAATGTGCAGCTTAATGGATTAAAAAATATTGACAAACTTACCTTTAATAAATTCAGAAGCATTTAACAGAACATTATCGAAAGCTTCCATATTTAATAAAGCTTTCCTTTTTCTTTTTAATGGTGAGCTGAAAAATTACGATCAACAATAATGCTATTTATTACCATACGAATAAAAATCTCAGTTGATTATACACCTAACCTAATCCCACTTATTTAAGTAGGAAGGTGATTTTAAAATGTAGGCGTATATTAAAAAGATACGTTTGATTGATCATCAGAATAAAAATTTGCAGAATACAATCAGGAGCACAACACTGTTAAAACATAAATAATTAGCATCAATATTTCGCGACACTTTTAAAATGATTTTTTTTTCAGTTGTGTTCAAAAATAAACAAAACAGTTCCTGACTGCCAGCTTAATTAACTAAAAAGCTCCTTTAAAAGCTTAAATACATAACTTACGTCCTAAGCATGACAGAATTTGCTTTTCTACCATAATTTATGCGTTTTTATTGTTTATTTAATACAAATCAAACAATTATATTGTCGCAGCTTATTAAACCACAACACCAATTTTATTGATAAAAGATGGCTGAACTGGCACTTGCGGTGTTTCACAGGCCGTTAGAACTGAAGCTTGGAATACTCTAAACATCCGCTACGTGTTTCAATTGAAGCTTGCCTTTCTGTACCTAAAGACAAAGCTCATTGCTAAGTAGAGCTTAAATTGCATAAGCTGTAGGTGCAGTTGACCACACGAACATATATCACAGCTCCTCTAGTCCAATAATTATAAAATATATTAGTCATCCATAGAGAAAAATCATTATTTTTTTTATTTTCCACGGCTTAAACTCCGTGCTGCGGGTTATGAAGCACTGCAAATGGAAATTTTTTATTTAGAACAAAATTCCATTTGATAAACTGCCGCAAACTCAGCTAATTCCTTAATCCTTATGGCCATATATCACATTACCTTACTTGTTTACCTATTTTCTTAAGTTTCTTTGTTTTTTTTTCGAATTTTTGCTTAAAACTGCATTTTTTTAAATTTAGGGGAAACTAAATATCCCTAGACATATTTTAAACCCGGAAAGTCATATTATTATTAGAAAATACATGTTCCATACATAATTATCTTTAAAGCTCATTGCCATATTTTTCTCCATTTTACTAAAAGAGCTTCAAAGCATTCTTTGCAAAAAAAATGTGATAAAATCAAAAGACCCATCATGGGTGTGTATATCTATATATAGACAACCAAGATGACACGATTTGACAGCAATTGACAGAACCTTTAAAAAGAGACAGAGCTGGCTTAGCTCCAAGTTGTCTTTTTCGCAGGAACCACCTTACAATTAAAAATAATGGGTACCTCTAATACTAATATTTATATTGTAGGGTAACGGGTTTGTTTATTCTCTACGGCCCCGGTGCAGGATAGACCTACTATAGGAACTGGCATTCCTACCCTCGTAAGCCCTTGGTTGTCCTCCCATTATCCGGGAGGAACCATGTCCATGTCCCATGTTCCTTTTTATTACCCTTATCTCAAATTCCCGATTTCATCCCTACGCACCTACCAATGTGCACAGACTAGCCCAGGGGTGAATTCAAGGGGCAGCCCGGGGGATTCCCCCCTCCCGGAGCAAGAAAATCCCCCCGGGGAATGTCTGCAAAATATAGAAATTGATTTGCTTAGAGCAAAGATAAATTTTATTCCCCCCAATAAGAATGTTTCCTTCCCTCGGAAAAAATGTCTGGATTGAACACTGGACTAGCCCCCCTCTCATAATCCTTTAAACACAACGCAAACATCTCATAATCTCTATCTATACTAATACCTATATGAGTAAATTGACTGACTGACTCGATCATTTATCAAGGCCCAGCCAAAACTACTAATGCTAAAAAATTGAAATTTTGCACCCCGCTTTATTTTACGCCGTAGAAGTCCACTAAGAAAGGATTTTGCAAAACTCGCCCTCTAAGGAGGTAAAAGCAACCCCTAAAAATTACATTCTTTTTTATTTTAAAACCTACCAAGTTTTAAGGAAAACGCCAAAACATGTCAATTTCAGTTTTTTTTTTACATAAGACTACTTTTTTTCGTGTTGGAATTTTACCACTAGGGGGTAAAAACACACCCCAATCACTGATGTAGCAAGGCCCAGCCCTAACCATCAAAGATTGAAAGTAGAAATTTTGCATACAGCTTTAATTTAGGCCCCAGACGTCCAGTAAGAGAGGATATTGCAAAAGTCACCCTCCAAGAGGGTAAAATCAACCCCTAAAAATTAAATAACTTTTCCAGCTCAAGCCGCTTGACATAGAAAGCTAAATTTTGGCATCATATATATTTTAGGGTGTAGGGTTTCGATAAGAAGGGTTTTTTTAAAACCCAAATTCCAAGGGGTTGAAACGAAAAACAACCCCCAAGGGGGTGAAATGGGGCTCAAAGTTTGTGATGAAGTAAAATTTTTATAACGCGGGCGAAAGCTGGTCAAATAGTATAAGAAAATAGAGGTGGAAAAACAAAACAAAACCATACACATAGTTTTTAATACTACATGTTAAAAACAGGTGCACTTATGATAAAATAAAATACAAACATTATGTATAGATATATAAAAGTATATCGTCAAAATCTAATTAAAAATTTTAATTTGTAAATTTTGTGTTGGTACACTCAAGTACGTCATGTTTTCCTTCCATAATGCAAGATTTGTTCTAGAAATTTTTGAACAGGAGATATACTGATTGTCCCTTCTAGGTCTTTCCATAACTAGAGGCTGAATATATTCCAAGAAATCAGCATTGTCACAAATAACTCCTGCTAAACTAGTCTTTCTAATTTCATCTAATTGTCCCAGATCAAAACCTTGAGGTTTTTGAGGATTCTCGTACCAAAAGCGGTCTCCATATTTGATTCGTATAAATTGATCCAAAATAAGGCATGTTAAAGTGGGGCCCAAGATGCTTCCTGTAATTGGTTTTTCGCTAAGAGCCCCTGTATAAAGATCTATATCCTCGACCTCCCTAAAAAGTAACCAATCACATTTTTTAAAAATATTTAAAATTTACAGTATGGAATTTACCTGTAAATTGCTTTAATATTTTCTAAAGATATCCGGTCCATAATATTAGCCAGATCATCAAAATTTCGGGTTTCGTTAAGCCCACAATGCTTTTTCCAGTAAACATACCCTGGCAAGCCATGATCCCGCCCCCTTTGTATGTTGAGAGAAACCAAATCTAGTCCAAACATCTGAGGTTTAGAATCTCTTTCAAACAGGTGAGATTTGAGCTCATTTGAGAAATAACTATCAGAAGCCTCAATACTGGTGTTCATAGCTCCCCTTAATACTCTGTCTAGTTCCCCATTTTGGTAGAGCTTGAAGGGATCAAAAAGCATTTTATGCATCTGAATATAGTCAGGGCTAGATGAATCTTTAGCCAACAGTTTCACTAATCCTGGTATAATCGTATGAGCAAATCTAAAAGCTGCAGCTGCAAATGCGTTTGCTATGCTTGGGTCTACAGTAGCATTATACCTTTTGAAATAGCCCTGTTTCTTTGGAACCAGCTCATGCCTTTCCATTACTTTTTGGCCTAAAAATATATATCATCATTAAGGTACAGACGCCAAATAAGGCCACCTTAGTGTTCAAATTGTTACAAGTTACTTATCTTATAAAATAATTGCGTAAAAACTTCGTTTGTATTAACTCTAATGTATAACGTAATAACTATTAGCAATAAAAATACTTAGAAAAAAATTTTGGTTAAAAAAAATACAAAAAAATAGAATCGTGCATATTGGCCTTATTTGGCAACTGGGTTCATAATAAGGCCAGTACCAATTTAATCTGCAAAGTTATAGGAATTAAACAAATATTGTGCAGTAATAAATAATAATTAATATAAGCGGTGAAAACATTAATTTATTAAAAACAAATATATATAAATCTAGCAGAGTTTTAACATGGAAATCTGTTACAAAACCAGAAAAAGTCCAATAAAAAATTTTAAACTCCTATTTAGGTACACTTTGGACAGGAAAAAACCTCTTTATCTTGTTTACTTAGTCCTACGCACTCTTCGTGGACATAGGTGCCGCAATTATTACATCTTCTCATGTCTGCAATTCTTTCTTCATCACAAAGAAAGCAGAACCAGGATTCCATTTTTTTGCTTACTTTTTTCTTTCCTGTGTTTTTGTTTTCTTCTTTTTTTTCTTTAAGATTATTTTTCTTTGTTACTTTCTTTTTCTTGTCTTCATTATTCTCTTTCATTACGACGGAAAACAAATCTCTAGTAACTTCCTGGGCCTTCGAGTTGCTTGCTGGACGGCGTTTTTTAACAGAAACTTTAAGTTCAGGAGTAGTAAAAAATCCAGATTCTGTGAAGCTCACATCAAGATCTTTGCATTATGCTGAAAACAAAGAACTTACTTATTTATTTTATAGAAAGCAGCAGGTTCCTAATAAGGCCACACAAGTGACCTGTGTGGCCTTATTAAGAGCCATTTTCATAACTTAAAGTATATGATTTAAAATTTTTTTTAGAAATCCTAGCCTCAAATTGGTGTTACGAATTAATAAATAAATGTCTATAATAACAAAAAAAAATACAACCGGTATTTTGAGCAATAATTTTTGGGTGTGATAAATCAAACAAAACTTACCTGATACTATAGGCAGAAATGCACGCGATCGAACACGACAAAGTAAAAACTATATGCGACCAGCTCACTGTTAGTCACTATCGCTACTGAATTATTTCGATTCCCGAGACGCGGGGGACTAGTAGATCGCGCCCCCTGCTGGAGATATGTAACAATAACTAATTTATCTGGAATTGGCCTTATTAGGAGACTGGCCTTATTTGGCGACTGTACCTTATTGTAAAAGGAAAATTTATAATCACGTAAACTATACCTAAAAGTACAGGTAAAAATTCATTATAAGTTATATGCTGCATCTGTGCTCCCAAAATTCTTCTAGCTTCTTGAAATATTCTCTCGTCGTCCCAATGAGGATTTAAATCTGACAGGTCTTTAGCTAGAAGATTGTGCTGTCTTGCCCAGATGAGATGCATACTTGTTAGATGGAAATTTTCATTTGCCCTGTTATCACCTAAAACATGTTTGTTAAAAAGCCACAAAAATCTTCACAGCATGTGTGAACATCTACCTGAGGTAAAACAGTATCTTCCTTTGCTTTGTTCCTCTGCTCTGTTGCATCCATCAGTCATATCTTCAGAAAGAGGTAAAAGTGTTCTATTATCTTCAGTTATGTACATTCTCAGCGATCCCTTATTCATGGTTCTCAGAGACATCACTTTATCTTCTTCATTTCCGTATACAACTGAACCATCTATAAATGCTGTAACTTGATTCATCTGTTCACGAGGACCTATACAGCATGTTGGTGCTGGAGCAGATCTCACAAACTCCATGCAAGTAGCATATCTAGCAGAGAAGTCTGTTCGTCCTATGAAAACTGGAAAACATTCTGGCGACATAATGCCGTCTGTCTGACAACAAGAGATACTGCTGCCATTTTGTTTTTGGCTCAAAGCAGTAGCTGTTATATCATGGTCCAAAAACTGACCCCATACTGCAAGCATTACGGAAAATTTCGGATCGTCTCTGTAATATGGTCTGTGGACTTGTAGGCTTACGGTTCTTGCTGTTGGCAAGATCTGACCACTCTTAGATGTTCTAGGCTTACCTATACCTAAAAAAGTAACAATTCCGTTTATTATTGATTTTATTTTCGCTCAATACCTAACTAAAAAACTTACCATCAGCATAGTCGGGTCGTAATGCTCTTCTAAAAGGTCTATACGCTACTCCATACGTGCTGGGATTATTCATATTGTTACACGACCCATTGTAAGACCGAAATTTTTGTAAAGGATTGCAGTATATTGTGGTGTTGCTACACATTTCCATTAAAAATGTATCTGTAAAATTTGTAAAGCAAATTTTTTTCACTGTAGAACTGTTGGCCTTGTTCCTGAAACAGCAAAAGTAACTGTTAAATGTACGCAAGAAAATATCAAAAAACATTTACCCATATAAAAACCTTGTAGCACCTTCTGCTTCATATCCTTTTCTAGAAAAGTTCCTAGCTTTCTCACTAGTACTCATAACTTTTTGGTGTCTGTAACTAGGACTGTCAATTTTCAAAGAGGGGCTACTAGTTTCAATTCTGTCTTTCTCATTGAGTAGTTTTTTGCCTTCAGACATAGCCTCTTTAAAATCATCAAAGTTTTTGTATGTTTTATTATGAGTTGTGTCTTCAATCGGCCAAGATGAAGTATCAAATAGCATTAAAAATGAGTCTGTGGGTATTGAAGTTTCATTTATTGGAATTAAGGTGACATTTTCTTCTGAAGTTTCCCGATCTAACGGTAGATTTAATGTGTAGGCTACTGTTATTACTACAGCTGCAGTAAACGCTATTCTGAAATATTAAAATGTATAATAAAATCTTTTGTTTTCCCAAGGTTATAAAAACTAGGCTTTCCTAGTTGCTCATGGGGAGTGGAGGCAAGTATGAACTTTTCCTCATAGCCTCCATATTTTTTAAATACTTACAAAAAAATAGTACACACACAACACTGAAATTGCCTGACCCTTCGTTTTCGTTCTCTCGCAAGGCTTGAACCAAAAACATACTGAGGTTGCTGTGTTTCCAAAAGTCTTGTGCTTTCACTAGGTTCTTGTTGGGACATTTTTTTTAATTACCTATTTTATATATCACTAAAACTCCTTTTAATGCGTGGAAAATAACACTTGTGATCGTACGATGTTGATCTATAGGCGATGTTTAATGTAAGAATGAAATACAGTCTTTGGTAAAGTGATATGTGGAAACCAATGAAGTGAAAATGAAACCCTATAAGAATCAGTTAACATGCATATTATTATATGTACCTACATACATACATGAGAATTTATGCTGTAACTGTTTTACATAAATACTAATTGTTCATTATTATTATTTTACTAAGTAAATAGTTTTATCTTCTTTAACCTAGTATGAACATAAGGATTTTGTAAAAGTTTCTTGTTTACCCATATACCTAGGTACCTACCTGAATAAAGTACGGTACAAATTTATGGTCTGCAGTGATTTCTTCATCTATAATTATAACTGGTTAATAAAAATATGGTTTTATTTTTCCCCCTTAAAGGACAAAATGAAAGAAAATTTGTATAAGAAAAAACGTTTTATTGAAAGTCCAATTATTTGAATGATACACAAAGATATATAGAAGATACGAATTGAGATTATGGTACCTATAATATGGTATTTATAGCGAAAAAAAAATTTACATCTTAGGCCATATATAAGTTTTGGTTCAACGCGTTAAATACTGTTTTTGCGATAAGTTCCTTTAATATTTTACGCCGTTATATGTCCGTCTGATTATAAGTTTTCGCTTTATCAAAATAAAAATGCCATTAAAAAAATAATTAAATTTAAAGACTAAATAGTATTTCTTATTCAAAAGGACTCAATATAAAAAATATACTTGTATACACTACACAACACAAAATATGTACAGTGGCATGTATCCATAGGCCACAAACATTCAACAGTCAACGTCAAATCATTAAAATGCGATAACTAAGATTAGTAATGCAACTAAAACATAAATTTCTATAAAATAACATAAATAAATAGCTTTTTTGAGCTGATTTTACTAAACAGAGTTTTTGTTTACTACATATACTAAAAACTACTCCAGTCTTATTTGTTCCTGACAGTTTTTACAACTGACATACATATTTCTTTATATTATTAGACACTGCGCTCTAATGCTGTGCATTTCACGCAAAATGAAGTAATACCTATTTTTACAAAGAAGTCTTTCTACCAAATATCTACGATAGGAAAGGACTCGACATTATCGACAAATGTTGGTTTATTTAAAAACAAAGCTTTAATTTCCGAAATATTTTTTCATGTTGCGTGAGACGCACGCTAGACCATTATACAGAAAAGGAACATATAATGTTGCTGTTATATCTCAGTTAAAAATAATTATGCGTCTACACCTAGAGAAATTATTGTAAAAAATATATATCTTAAGGAATCTATTTAATATATATTTTTCGATTTAACAAACAGACCCCCAAATCTCTTCCTATTAAACTAAGTTATGTTTCAGATAGTCTTTGCTTCAACATTAAACTTTAGGCAGATTGTTCTAATATGACTAGTCAGCTAAAAATTGTCACAGTACGTAACCTTTACAAAAAGTTTAGTCCATCTCTCTGTGCTCAACATAGAAAATGTACAGAGTGGTTTTTGCTTGCTATAAAATTCCTATTTTTAGCCACTTCCTACCCTTTAACCTCCTTAAAAATGAAACAATTACCCTGCTTTTTCTGTTATGCACTTTAATGCATACATCCCCACACATCAACTCTAACACAGTAGCGCCTATTGAAATTTAAAAGTTGTATATCTCTGTTGCTACTTTTGGGACCCATGCCAAGTTCAGGGGTTTTCATAGTGAGTCTACTAGAAATTTTTTGGTGGGGGGGTGGGGGTGGGGGGCAAAAAAAGACACAAATTTTTATTTCCTTTTTCTCTTCTGAATACAAAGGTTGTATAAATTTTAGGCTTGAATACGCCACAGCCCTGGCCTACCCTGGGAAAAAAATTAACACGTTTAGGTATTTTATTTATTATTTTTTCTAAACAAATTTTACATCATTTTGTTGACAATTTTTAAATTTTAAGAGAAAATGATGTTAGTAGAAAGTTATAGTCATTTGATTTTTTTTTAAATTATATTTTAGGTTTAAAAAAATTCAAATGACTATAACATTCTACTAAGACATTTTTTTCTCTTAAAATTTGAAAATTGTCGACAAAATAACGTAAAACTTGTTAAAAAAATACCTAAACGTATTTTTTTCTCAGGGTAGGCCAGGGCAAAATTCAACTTTTTTTTTCGCAAATTGCAAAACTTTTTTTTAACAAAACATTCCTAGTAGGCTCACTATCAAAACCCCTGAACTTGGCATGGGTCCCGTAAGTAGCAACAGAGATATACAACTGTAAAATTTCACGGGCCGCCACTGCTCTAATACATTGGTCAAAATTTCTGTAAAGGTTGGAGGTTGGAGGAACAATATCTGAAGATGAGTATACATGATAATGTAAATATACACTGCTAAAATCCCTAAAAATACATGGGCGAATGACTTTAGAGTAAATCGTATTATAAAAAATATTAATCTCATTATCCAGTAAGAAACATGAGCACGAGATTTAGGGTGGAAGCTCGGATTCCTTATTACAAACCATTTCTATGGAAACTGATCGTAGTGGTACTGTAAACATAGGTTTTTTGAGCACCATTGGTTTTGCTTTTGTTGGGGGCTTGAACGTTGACGTCGAAGGAATACCTCCCAGTGTTGCATACTTTCTATTTGGCACTGGACTTGTTATCGTCATAAATTCACCATCCTCTAGCTGAATTTTCTTGTTCTTTTTTAGCGTACACTGATTTTGTTTTGCAAAGGTTTCGGCAGCTGTGGTCATCTCAGGACTTTCAACATCTTGAGAAGGTTTTTCTATGTTATTAGTGCAATCTTCAGGTGAATCATTGAGACACAAATTTGAGAAAACCGATACTGAGCTGGCGAGAGGTAGATCCATGACGAGGTCGGGTGTATGGCTTTGTCTGTGAACAAACGGTTCAGAAAGTCTTTGGGTTTTAATAAGAGGTGAGACAGCGGCTTCTGAGTTCGCCGTGTTTGCCCTGCGTTGCCACAGATCCCTGTTTAGTGAAAAGTTTACATTGGACTCGTCAATTTCTGGTTTTTCTCTCCGTGTAACTTGAGATTCTTCATTTAATTGGTCTGTCTCGGAATCGGATAAGCTCGCATTTAAAATCTTTTGGCTCGATTCCCTTTTTATCACTTTCTTAATTAGTAGATCTGTATCTTCGCTAGGTTTTATAATTTCTTGTACCTGGTTATGCTGTAAAGAAAATTTTATTGCTATCATATGTGTTCATAAAGACTTTTTTGAACTGTAATGCCAATGAATGAGTTTATAGACAATGAATTTAGACAGTGATAGGTTGGAATTAGTACACAGACAAGCATGCAATGCATCGTGCCCTTACCTCTTAAAAAAATCACCAAGGATGGTATAAAGATCTTAAAATTAAAGCATTTTTGGTAAATTCAAAATTAAAATACTCTTAGTGTCTCAAAAAGAAATGCAAAGAATCCATAAAATTGATATATATTTTTTTATTATGGTAATGAAGAACCGACAGTAGTGTTACAAAATATCAGTAGGAGTGTGTCATCAAACCCAAGCATTCACCAATTTAATGGGATGTAAAAAATGTATTATGCAGTACATCTAATTACTGTTTCTTTAATTTTGTGATCTTCGGTATTAAAATAATTGGAATTGCCTTGTTTTGTGCAAAACTGTGACAAAAGACAATGTTATAACGGTTATAGAAACAAGACAGATAAAATGAATTAGAAACATCGAATGATAGATAAGCAGAAATATTCGTATAGACAACATGCAAAATTAGAAAAAATATGTATACTTATGCTCACCTTAAAAATAATGTTGACCCGAGGTGGTTTAATTATTTCTAGGAAACCAACAAAAAATTTAAATGTAAAATTACTTCTACACTCTTACACTAGAACACAAAAGCAACACTATGGCACTAGTTTATTGTAAGCACCAGCACATGCATTTTGCACAATTAAATAATAACTACACTGAAAAAAATGATCAGAGAAAACGTAAAATCCGAAAAAAATGTTTTAGTAAAGGTCTGTCAATGTGTCAATTATAGGTTTTGTTACTTATGGACTTTTCTCGAATTAGGAAAATAAGAAGTCTTTAAAACAGATCATGTGGAATTTCAGAGATCCGTTCTGTGTAAATTTTTTTAAAAAAATATTTGTCTGATTTAAAATTTAAGCAGTATTATTCTCTAGATATTTTGTAAATTCAAATTCAAACTTACACTTTGTTTACCATTTTTTTAGTGTAGTAAAAATAAACTGCAAAAAAATAAATTAATTCATTTTTATTTTATCTCAAAATATATAAAATTTAATACTAATCTGTAGAATAAATACATATACCGAAAAATGTATAGTACTTGTTTAATAACTGATTCTAAGATATACTCCACGTGGCGTCCAATAAAATTTAACTATGGGGCAACTAATATATTATATACAGCATGATAAACATTTAGGCTAATTTTAAAAGTTAATTGTAAAATAAATTACATATGTATAATATAGTCTTATTTTATACAAAATATTTTAAAAAACATTATTAAATTCTTCTGTATATTTTAATTTGGAAGACACTATTAATATTTTTATCATACTGTATGACAGAAATACAAGTAAAAAAAAACAAATAACACATACATGCACATGCATATTCCAAACTTAAATATAAAAAACGGCATGCAAAATAAGGCAACCAGTCTCAAGGGACAGTGTCACTACAGGAATCCGTGAGACAAACTAGCGACACCGAATGCGCTCTTTGCGCGTTACGAAGCACAGCCAAACGTCACGTCACAAATTTCGTTTTAATTACTGTCACAAATAAATACTAAACAGTTGTCTCTAGTACCTCTGAGCTAGGCCAAATGGGGCCGCCACTAGAAGTTATAACATTATTTGTCGTGTCACAAGTTATTTCTGAGTCATTTGAGCTTGAGGTCCGTCGTCGCATTGATTCTTCGGACGAGCTTGCTTTTAGGTTACTTGTCTTGTCCCTGTCCCGCTCGTCATCTCTAAAAAAACATAAAATTTGCTTTTCTAAGCTAAATAAGAATTTAAAAACCACTTACTTCATTTTTAAAGAGATGTATTTATCAGGAACAAGACCCTCTTGGCCGTTGACAGTACCCCGCCACCAGTCATTGGACACTTGCGAATATAACGTCACTGTATCGCCTCTTTTCAGTGACAATTCTCTATTGGATCTGGCTATAAAATCGAATTGAGCTGTTGCTTCTATGTTTTCTGAGTCTGCAAATAAAGAAATATCTTGATTTCCTATTTAATTGGTTCTTCTTCACACAATGATTTGTGAACTTACCATCTTCTGACGGACACACCTCCGAATCTACATCGTCCTGTGTCTGGTCTGATGGAGAGTCACCAACGTCTCTGTAAAATAATCTGGTTTAAAAAACAGTTTCACGAGAAAATACAACAATGCTTACTGATCATCTGTGTTAGGTGAAATGTATTTCTCATACACAGGTCCAGGGTCGTTGGGGAAGATCTCATCATGAAATATTATGATATTTTTGATAAGTTCGTTCACTTGGTTCTGGTATTGCACTTGGTCCTTATCGTCTGGAACGGGCACTAACGTGGGTCCAAAACATATCGCTAGGTTGTAGGGTTCCATCATGTTCTCGTCGGCGAATTCGGATAAGTGGTTTAAAAATGCAAAAAGATACCTTAAAACTATCATCACTGGTCGAGGTAGACTTTTTATCACTTCTTGCATCTTGCTTATAAACTCCCTTTTGTTTTCAAGTTCTAAAATAATTTGTTCAGTTAATATATAATCATTTACTGTTTTAAATCAAAGCTTACGTGCAAGTTCCATAAACTGCTCAAAATATATAATGGGGAACAAAGGTTCTCTCAACTCTCTTAGATATAATTTAAGAACCCCTGCTACACTATTAATATCCGAGGCATCTGTCATGTCTGCTAATGGGTCTTCCCCTCGTTCAAACCATTCCCTGAAGTTATTTATCTCAACTTGAGACCCTGACACCCTAAAAATTCCTTGATGATGTAGACCTAAAAATAAATATGTTATAACATTGCAGAACACTTTGGCATAGGCGCAACTCTACCATAAAGATTGATGACTCTTATACATGACCTCAAGATGAGAGGTATCTCCTGATTAGTGGCTTCCTGATATTCCTCCAGAGAACCACCAAAAAGTTTCGGTTGTCCACTAAGCTGTAATCGGCCGATTCGCTTCCGTTTCGGTGTTTTTGCCACCGGCTTAATTGTTGGACATAACTCTGGAGCTTCTGCCACCAAAGACTGGCGAAGGTACTCCTGTTTGGCATCTAGTCGCGCTATTTTTGAGGAACCCAATAGGTATTCGCGAAATTTCTGAAAATAAAATGATTTTGCTTGGGTCTTTCATGGACTTGCCAAAGGCATTTGATATTGTCAATGGTAGTTAATGAATAATATACCCACAGTTAAATAGAATTCTTCAGTTTCTTGGCGATCTGCCCGTGCTTTGATGGACACCGTTTCAGGAGGTTTATTTAAAGGTTGAGCGTTATCTCCAAAATACCCACTACAGTCATAATCTTTTGCACTTAACATTTCAAGTAAGGTAGTTTCCGCTGTTTCCAAAGTTTTCCATACTTCCTCAGACTCTGCTCTGAGTGACGTTACTCTCTGTTGTAGCTGAGTCAATCGGCTTTCCATTTCTCTATGTAATAAGTTTTGGATCTCTGGCTCTGCAGGCTAGAAATTTTTTTTAGATTAAATTGTATAATTATTTTTAAAATAATGGCGAGTAGTAGGGACCTTTCCTTACACGGAAACTTACTTCTTCTGTTTTGTGTCCTTGGAATTCCAGTTTTTTGGGAATCATAAATGCACTATGGTTATATTCGAGAAATCGCTTTTTGTCTAGCCGCGAATCCAGAGAATTAATACAGGCAGATAGGGTATCCAGGCCATTTTGCACAGACTTCTGCCTCCCTTCCTCGGCTGTAACGTGCATCAGTAAGGCTCGGGAAATGCAGTTGTGAAAACCAAAATCCATACACTAAAAATCGGTAATTTTTCTTTATATTTTGAATCCTTATTTTTCAATTTCCCAACGCGTAAAATGGAGGTTTCAGTGATAATAAATAATCATTCAACTGAACATAAACATGATTATATTCAAATAAATAGCGGTATTTTTTAATCTCCTTACTTACATCAATGAGATCAGATAAATCATCAACAAAATACTTATGTATAGTCGTATTGGATGCTTCCAGGCACAAGATATATTCATTTCTAGCTTTTAAAGCTTTTAGTTTAGCGTCAGTAAACTTATTCCTTCTCTAAAATAAAATTACATGTATTAAAAAAAAAACATAAATATTATGTGCTATGTTAATGTAATTTTTTTATTAAGACAGCTAGTCATAGATTTTTTTTATAAGAGTTAAAAGACCGGTAAAATTTCTTAGATTATGTACATTTCTATTGCTATACTAATGTCATTGTTTTAAAGGAACCTATCTATCGCTAGTTAGTCATCATACATATCTTTACACTTAAGAACTAAAAAGTGCAATAAATTTTTCCGTCTTATCAATTTGACGCCTATTATCGTTTTTGAAAAAAATTCCCGACCATAATCATTAAATGTGTCTCATATGATAAAAATTTTCTTATCCGAAAAGAAAGCCTTGTCTATTTTTTCCATGAAAAAATGCCTGTTTAAAAATGTAAGATCTTAGTAGGTAACATAGAAAAATGGCACCGAAACATATATACCAACATTATTACATTTAGGGAAAATTGTGACTTCTTACTTTGGCAACTTCTTTTTCCATAAGTTTATATTTCTTTGAGCGCTCAAGCTTGTCTTGAGACAAAGTCGCTTCAAGTTTGCTTCTCTGTATTTCCGCAGTCCTAAGCTTCGCCTCAGTTTGCCTAAGCTCAGCTTGATAACTGTGATATGTTTTCATTGTTGTGTGAAGTTCATGTAGCACTCTTAAAATCTCTTCATGAGTTTCGTAGCCAATTTCTCGACACTAAAAAGATTAATATCAATCTCAGCAAAAAATTACTTTAGTTATTTTTAAGCCCAGGATATGTAATTTTAAATAGCTTAATCAATAATTTGCCGAAATTCCAAAAATCAACTGCTTTTCTTGCAATAAATATTTAAAATGGAACAAAATTGTAAATATTTATGTCTGGAAAAGGTGATTTATTTGACTTGCGACCTGTCAAAGTTGTTTTAGAAATTCTGTTTCTGTTTAAAGGTATTTTTGGCTGTAAGACAAACACTTGAATGGATTTTTTTGAGTTCGAAAGCTTACTAACCCTTTTATATATTCGTTGAACATCCTCCATAACTTGTGCTAACCGAGATACTAAATGTGTGGAGTAAACTTCCGATAAGGCGACATGGTCCCGGCTCAAATTTTTTGTCTGAGTTACTAACTGTTGCCAACACGCATAGCTTGAAAATATAGGCCACTGTTCCCTTCTATAAAGAATGTTTATTGTTACCTACTTTTTAAAAAGCCATCGTAAAATTTTATAAGGCAAACTTACTTTTGTTTTTGTTCCTTATGTCTAAGTTGTAAACTCTTAGCTAATTTATCCAAGTTCTTGGAGTAATCTAGTTCTAGTTCGCCTCTCCGACGAAAAAAATCTTGTAGCTCTGTCAACAGAGCAACCTGGGCTTCCATACGCACATCCAGACATCTTAGTTGTTCGTTTAGTTGAAGCCTTATATCTGAAAAAAGAAGGGGATCATTGTAATAAATACATTTATTTAAATGAAATGAGAAGCTTCTAGTTATGTTTTTGGGTATACATTGTTTGCAGTTGTTCGAACATATTTCGGCTCAAAAGAGCGAGATCTTCCACATTTACATCTCATTATCTTGTGGATTCATTGCTATGGGGGTTAAAATTAAACCTAAGAAGTACCTATGATGGATTTTTTGCCACACAAAACAAAGTCAATTGAATTTGTGCAATGGTCCCTATCTCATATGAAGTCATTGTCTTTATGAGATTTAACAAGCTAATAATATGCCAATTGAATTTTATAAAATCACTTGTACAGTTTAGACCACTGCAAAAATCCAAGGTGACTTAACTAAACCAAATTTTTTATTTTTAGTTCATTGAACAGACACAATTTTTTTCATATCCGTGTACATACATATGCTGTTTACCTGTATCTAAAATCACTTCTATATTTAAAAACGGGAACATATATTCTTATTTTGGCCTATCCGAAAGAGTCTCGCTCTGTCGGATATTCAAAAAGTTGTTGAAAGATTTAAAATAGTTTTTAAAACGGGGCAGTTTAAAAATAAATCAACAGATTAAGAAGTTATCTACCGTCTAAAAATATTCCCCTACTTAAAATCAATGGCAGCGAGTCACATCGTTTGATAAGAAATACGTATAGGGTTAGTTATTAACTCCAAAATTTTTTTCAGATAAAGTGTGTGCACTAGAAAAACGACTGAGCTTGTTTAAAACTGCATCATTCTGCATGCAGTTCTTGTTCACCGACTGTACATCTTCTTTGCAATAATAATTAATTAATTAATTAAATCCTACTTATGTCGGTCTACAAAAAAGCGGATTGTAAATATAAAATTAATTTATTTTTAAACACCTGCTCGTTATTTGCATAAAATATTGTTTTTGTTTCAATATTTTTATCTTCAGACTAGTCGAATGAATACCTTTCCCACGCAGTTTGATTATTTGTAGTATGTGTTAGCACTTTCGTTTTTATTGTTGCTATTAGGACGTTGTTAGCGTCGAATGGAATTAGATTTTATTATGCGAAAACGCTTTTATTGCTTTCCGAATCACCAATTGCATTAACACCCATTTTGTTTTTTAGGTAATAGCAATATTTTTGGCTTGATAACGTGAAAATTTTCTATAAAATACCATCAGTTAAAGTTCCGTTAAACAAAGTTGTATAGTTCAAAAACTACTACGATTTAGCAATATTACTATTGGGTATTTTATGCAAATCAATCCTAATTTACATTTATAATGTTTGGCGCCATTTAAAGGACATATTAAGGTGGGTACAGGTTTGAGTCTCCATGTTGACAATTAAATTAATCTACTTAGAGCACGAGAACAATAAAACAACATGTAGAAGTGACTGGAGTGTATTAGAACGGTTTGAGGTTTCTCTTTTTGCAGCCAGGGTCATAACTTCATTGTGAGGATAATAAGAACTTTTTCTTATATAGAAATCAGAAGTACGTCAATTTTTTACACTTATTACCTCGTTTTCCCCTACTTGCGATTCTAGTGATTGCAAAATCTTTAGCTTCAAGCAAAAAAAGCTTTCTCTTGATAGTAATCTTTCTTTTTATGATAATCTATTATAGGCAGTATTTAAAAAGAAACAATGCCTACAAATTAATATCCAAATGACCATTTTGCATGAGTTTGCGTTCTGAACTGAACACGTTCAATGCAAGAAGGTGTCTAGCACTTGGTCAACAAAAGTTTAAGTTAACGTTCCTTGAACGGTCTTTGACCCCTCATACACAATGACCGGTAAAAATCACTATATCGATAATGCCGAGTTACGCCAAATGGTAATTAACCTATCGAAACGATATTACCATATCTCGATAGAAATGTTCTAAAAATACACGTTAAAAAGCCTTAAAACAAGGAAAGTTTAAGCAAAATAATATTTCAACTTTTCAAAGTTACTAAACATTTTTATAAAAATTCCTTCACTAATTTTTGTAAAAGAATCTCAAAATTTTAAGTTCCGTGAGTATCAACAAATAATAAATTTAAATTTGTTGTTAGTTGTTAATTGTATGTTTTTTAATAATATTCTTTACTGAAATTTTGTGGAGTGTGTGTGTGTGTGTGTGTGTATGTAGGTAGGTTAATGGCACTGGCAAGGGCGTAGCCAGGGGAGGGCAGGGGGGGGCACGTGCCCCCCCCCTGGCACGAGCAAAAAGCCAAGATTTACCAATGTGCCATTCAAATTTCCCGTACGTCTTATTCCTAACTCAGCAGTCAGCTGCGGCGCCTGCCGGTCAGTGCTGTCGCAGCTGATTTTCAAAGCGTACTGAATGTAGGGCAGAAAATTCAAAAATCGAAACGTTTAAGAATTTAAAACATTTAAAATAGCTTTCTCTGCAGTTTAAAATCATTGAGGGTGGTTAAATAAAACCCTGTTTTTTTTTTCAAAAATAAAAAATAGTATTAAATGATTCCAACAGAACATTATATAAAAAGTTTTAATTTATACCAATAGACAGGTACAATCGGTACTTGTATACTACTTAATTACAAATTTTAAAAAATCAGTAGTTTTATGTATTACCATCAGTTTATTTCCTCAGATTTTTTTTTTCAATCGATCAATTCATCGGCAGCCTCCAATGAAAAACAAGTATTGTTTTTTAATATTTGTTTACAGTACTGCATCGTAGTTATATTCAGGCAATTTATATTTTCTTTAACGACACAAAGTACAAGAAAGAGTAGTACTCGTATCACACTAATTTCATCAATTGAAAACGCCACTAAACATAATTCATAATATATTTTCAGTCACAATAATTTTTCAAAATTTTTTGTGCTTATTTGGTTTTAGTTTCGTTTTGAAAGTTCGTACTAAAATTAGTGGTTTTTCCAAGATCAGTACTGACGTACTGAATTTGGCCACTTTGTACTGAATTCAGTACAATTGTACCACGAAATGGCAGCACTGCTGCATGTGGCGCAAACGTGTGAAGTGGTAAGAAAGCTTTTTCTGGCTGCCGTGCGCTGTTCCTGTCCACTCTGTTTGTTTTCACGCAGATCACAGATGTAAAATAATTATCAAATTGTAATATAATTTTTCTTACAAAATTGGCCTAACAATATCCTATACTATACCTGCACCATAATCGACAATTTTAGCATAATTTCAAATTTATTTGAATTTATTTTAAATAAAACCGCAAACTTTTACCGGCTTATTATGAAAACAATTTTTTGTTTTTTTGCAAAATAATTTGTTTTCATAAAATGTTTCGCAAAAATAAAATGTAGATAAATTTTATACATTCTTTTTGTTAAGCGATGTTCTGTTTTAGCAGGTATTCATTATTTTCTTTTTTAACTGATTCGAGTTTCTAATTTGTAATCATAATACGTATATCAATGGCTAAATTTATAGAGGAGGGCGCTCGCGTACGGCCTCGGCACCCACACGCCTATGTTTCATTTTCAATGCTCAAATCATCTTCATTTATATGTTATACTTTATACGCATCAGTATTACAGTCAGTGGTTACCTCAGGGTGTGCTTCTGGGTGTCCGAGCGTCCGAGCATCCCAAATTTAAAAAAAAAATCGTCTGCAGCGCTAATCACGACAACTGCGGGTTGCGTCCTTGTGATCCAGAAAATCTGCCCTCCCGGTCACCTAGTTCTGCCCCCCCCCCTGCTCAAAATCCTGGCTACGCCCTTGGGCACTGGTTAAGACCAAATGGCCAGCATCTCTCTATATTATAAACAATTTTGTGGAGAATTACTTATTTAGCCATGGGGTATACCGACCTAGAGAAGTAGTTGCATCTGGCTACCACCAGTACCTTATAGAACTGGAGAGTCTGCCCCCCCCCCCCCCCCCCCAACAGCCTTTTATTAATTGGTATAACATATCTCCTTAGTATTGCTCTTTTAATTTGATTATTTTTATCTATAAATTTTTCAAAGGCTTTTAAAACATTACAAAATTAATTATTAAAAATACCCAGCGTAGTACTGTGTGATACCTGTTATTTTTTTACTGTATTTTTAGTGAACTAAATAAATACCAGTAATGTTATCGACATCTGCAGTTTAGTGGTTTTATGAAAGATTTGTATTGGTTTCAAGGTGAAAAATTTTAAAGCGTATCAATTTTAAGTAAAATTATACGATATTATTTGATCTGATTACCAATCAAGTAACGTAACAAGATAGTTTTAAATAATCACATAATTATTGTTGGTAACAATCCCATAACATTACAGAACATGCAAGAGGAGATTTTTTTGAGGATTTTGCTCGTTAGAAAATGGAAATTTTAATAAAAACTAAAAATTTATCATTCAGAAGACCACCTTGAATAAAAGTTAATAAAAAATTTCCTAAGCTAGATATTCTGAAGAGATAATGCTTCATAATAAAGTAAAATATATTCTGGGGGGAGCCAGTACGACTTCCGTCGAATTAAAAATTCAAACCTATAATCGTATATTGAAAAGCAGCAACTCCATTTTTATCCAATATCGGATATATAATAAATAATGTATACATAATAAAAAGTAAATAAATCACAATGAAAATCCTGATTAAATATTTGCTATTAAAATAAATACACGTTTATTATTAAATATTATTTACTAATATTATCAATTATCGTTTTCAGTGCAAACATACCAATGTTTACTTTGTAGTAAAAATATTACGCACAATTAAAACCTTTTCATTCATAAATTTTCTTACCATGTGTAGTAGCCCTTAGGTACTCAAAAAATTATTAGATCTCTTAGGTATTGATCTTTATGAAACAATTATTGGACTCTTTAGTGTTTCGTGAAATGGAACACTTATGAAATCACTTCGGTGCCCGTCCGTCTGTCACAGGCGATTTTCTCTGAAACTATTCGTCGCAAAAATTTGAAATTTAGCACAGAGACGGAGTGTGGTGGCCAATTATAGACGTGAAGTATAAAAAGTTGATTTTTGATTCTGGAGGTTAATTTCAAGGGTAAATTGAGAAATGGAATTTTTTAAGGGCATCGTGTAGGGTGTCAAATGAAAGCTTATTAAAGCACGAATTTAACAACATATATGATCTATTTTTTTTAACATTTTTCGGGAAAACGCTTTAAAATTGCTATCCCCCACCTTTATCACCAAAAGGATCGCTCAGAAAAATCTAAAAACAATCTTGAACATTGAGAATTAGGTGTAGATTGGACGAAAATTATCATAAAGTTAAATTTTCATTCTAGGGGTTAATTTTTGGGGGTAAATTGGGAAATGAAAAAAAAAATTAGGGGCATTGTGTAGTGTGTCAAATGAAAGCTTATTGAAGCACGAATTCAACAATATACATATATGATGTATTTTTTAAAACATATTTTTGGAAAAAAAGCTTAAAAAATGCTGTCCTCCACCCCTTAAACCAAAAGGATCGCTCAGAAAAATCTGACAAAAATCAAGGTACAATGAGAATTAGGTCTAGATTGAGCCAAAATTATCAGGATTGAAGAATTCTAGCGCGATCAATTGTCATAAACAATTTGTTTATTTCCTTTTAACTGCTGAACCATTGGTTTTAGAGAAAAAGTTTTTTAACAAAAAATATTTCTCACGATGTAAAGAACAACTTTTGTCCTTCCACATTTTTCAAAATTTTTAATTTGGCTCAGTCGAAACGCGACGGCATTACTATTATTGCTGCCCCCCACCCGTATCACCAAAAGAATTGGTCAGAAAAACCTGAAAAAAATCACGAACATTGAGAATTAGGTGCAGATTGAGCTAAAATTATCAGGATTGAAAAACTGTAGCGCGATCAATTGTTATAAACAATGTAATTGTTAATATCCTTATAACTGCTGAACCATTGGTTTTACAGAAAAAGTTTTTGGATAGAAAATATTTCTCACGATATAAGGAACAACTTTTGTCCTTACACGTTTTTCAAAATTTTTAATTTGGCTCAGCCGAAACGCGAGTGCATTACTATTAATAATTTAAGTGGGGGCTGATGGCACGGAACACTAATTGTACAAGCATATGACAGATTTTTTAAAAATTATTTTTACTTTCATTTCTAAAAGGAATCTTTTAAATTCACTATTATTTTTCGCGCCTTTTGTAGATATTCGCCTTTTGGGATATGTGTGTATGTTGGCACAAAAACTGAAATAAATTACATGTAAAAGTAAACGGTAACAAAAAACAAAAACAAAAACAGACTTTTGTTAAATTGTATGTAATGTATGTATAGCTATTTGAAATTTGAAACATCATATTTTCAGGGAAGCAAGCAAATGTGAAAAAATGATTTCTATTAAAAACGGTGACAATGATCTAAGGCTATTTTTTGTTAAATAATAAAACTGGTTTATTGAATCCTAAAGACTAGGATATTTTTCACAAAGCGTATGTTCGTTTACCCATATGCGGGTAAATACTGTTTCTTTACAAGTACCGGTATGGTATGTTGTTGGACAGATTTTATATGACAAAACCTAGATAATTTGATTGTAGCCTGTTTTCTGAGTCATATAAAAAACACAGCGATAATTTGATTTATTTTATAAATAAGTATAATAAACACTATTTTTGATACGAATCACAGGAAGTATGCGGTACATGGCGTCTTTATCAGTGGCCTTATTTCACAATAAAGGAATAATTATGTTACTAAATTTGAAAATGAATTCGTCACTGTTGGACAAATTCGTAATTTTCATTTAATGCTAATTTTGTCGCCCTTGTTTTCGTGAAAATCATAGGAAAGCTGTAAACAGTTTGCGTTATATTTAGGCTACCGAACGAAAAAACGCCACAGTATTGCTATCCACTTCAAATTTTGAGTAATTATTGCTGAAATTGGCAACAGAAAGAGCCAGACTGCAAATCTGCTATACATTTCTCTAGCCTGATTTATATTTAGAGCCTTATATGGTCAAGAATTTTCAATTTTGCTTGGGATTGTCATTATTATTCAGCACACAACAGCTTCATATAAATTCTTATATTTATATTTGTTAATGATTTTAAGTATCTCCATTTGAATAAATTAAAATGTTACTAATGTAAGTGAAATAACGCACCTGGGAAGACGTCTTTGTTTTCCGTGTTGTAGGGATGGATCCAACCATTTTTTTGTTGTATTATACACTGAAACATGCTTAAGTTTCTTAACACAGACCTAGGGAAGTCTTATAGACCTATAGTATCACATTTATTTCTTTCTCGGCACGGTTTCTTTTAAAAATGGGCCTTGTTCGGGAAACGGAAGTCACAATATAAATAAAACCAATCACCGAAAAACCGTCGCACGCTAGTTTCTAAAAATACAACCAAAATAGTCAAGAAGCAAGCATTATTATTTGAAATACAGCGGCCAAGGTTGGAAGTTGGAAGCTGTACGGTGCAATGGATTTGTAGTCCGTAGCCGCTGGCCTGAATGCCCCGTTGCCACATTTACAGACGCCTTTTCCCCACAGAGACACACTAATGTAAGGCGCGCCGCCCATGTGCCTATGCACCACAAACAGAAGCACCAACAAAATAAGCTCATAAAACTTCTCTTTTTGGCTAAGAAAATAAATCTTCAAGTCAATAAAAGTTGAAAGAGATGAATAAAAATCATCTCTGTTTACTATTTGCAGTGAAAGTGAAATGATTTGATGATGTGATCCCTGAAGTGTGTAAACATTTTTGGCTTACCTTCCTTTTTTAAAAAATTAACAACAAAATAAATTTAAGCCAGCAATACTTTGTTTATTTAGAGCAATCCCAATATAAAAAAATTATGAATATTAAAAATGGTATAACATAAAACACTTTAAATATCTTCCTGAACATAATAATATGTAGGTACATCAATTCAAAATTTAATTTTTTAGGTTTACACGGATAAAAACTTTATAGAGTTATTTTCTAATTTGAAGATATGAAAAAAAAGAATCAGGCTTAACATAGATTCAAAACACCGAGTGCAAGAAAGAGCAACCATGTATTTAAGAACTAAAAAAAAGCACATATAGGTACATACTTTTCATTAATAAGGATTTTATGCATATGTATATAGAAATAGTAGTGAATGAATTTTGTTTAACGTCAAGACCAATCACATATTATGTAGGACATACTATGATTTTCCCAAAATCCCTTCCACATTTTAATATAATTAAATAAATTGATAAAAATACCTATTTTTTTGATAAAAAATACCTATTTTTTATCAATTTACTAATAACATTTTTTTAAAGACTATCCAAAAATTAAGTAACGCTAGCTGAAAAGTATTAATCGTTTGATTCGTACAAAAATAATTTTGGGTAAGACGTTGGCCTCAAGGTTTCAAGTGAAATAAACAGCATAAAAATAAGAAAAATAATTAAACGTCTCTTAACCTGTAGTTACAGTTTAATTTATTTTGCTTTTGATTATCCAAATAAACTTTTTAAAATTATTTTTCTATAATATTCTGTCTTTGTAGCCTGGTATAAGCCATAAACGCTTCCATTCACTCGCTATGCTAATGGTCAACTCGTAAGTGACTACTTCCTTTTACTAAAACATTATTAATCTTTTTGACACATGTTCCCTGCCGATAGTGTCAAGTTACGATGTATTTTTATACCAGGCGGATGCACTGAAAACACATAAGAAAGCACTGTCAACAATTCATATTGCAAAAAGCCACTATGCTCTTTACTGCGACACAAGAACCATACTAGAAGAGCACACAGAAGATTAAAAAAAAACTGAAAATGATCTTATAATCTAAATATTCACTTCATAACTACATAAATTTCATGGGCGATAAAAAGACTATATTATACTTGTTTAATGACAGAATTTATTTATCTTGATCAAATTTATAATTTATGTTGTTTTTTCTCAACAGTGGTATATCTACTAGGTTCTAGCTTAATTTATTTTTTAACTTATTGTTATCTGACACTAACGATGTTAGTCTAACTTTTATATGCGGCGCTGGGATCTGTTTTTCTTGAAGGAATATTATTAATCACGCACTAAAAAATGACCTATGTGTGCTATATAATTAATAAGTCTATCCCTGAGGGTGTTTAGGGGATTATTAGGAATTTTAAAGGTCAACGGCCTGATTATTAACACGTCATTTGGGTTTCAGCCATTTCTATACGTTTTTCTGGAAAATCAGTCAGTTTTTACAAACTTAACACAATCTTTAATTGTTCAATATATCTTGTCATGCTCGAGTAAAACGGTAGACAAAAGAATTTTATTCAGTGCTGATACAGTTCTTTTGCTGCGATAGGCCTGTCGATTAGTGTAATTTTTTTGTTGCAGGGACGGCGGAAAGATCATCGTGTATTTATAATGTTATTAAAAAACGATGCTATGCCCAATTTAAAAGGGTTACCCAAGCAAACCTGTTGATTGAAATACAAATTACTATGCATATTGTTACTTTTTATTGACATGTTTATTCTTTGGCAAGTAATTTATGCATGTTGTCTAACAGACCTATTTTGCTTAGGAAAAAATGACATCAAAATCATGCTTTCTTTAATAAGGTAACAATATGTATTTTTAATTTGAACCCCTTTCTACTAAAACTCATTAATAATAGGGGTGGATAGTCATTCTTGGACGCACCCCCGAATTGAAGAACGTCTCTACAAACGACGATGGCGGCGCCAACAATGAGAACGTTTATTTTCAGGCTTCAATTCCAGTGTTGCCGCTATCTTCGTTTTATTTTTGTGTCTTTAAAACTGCGGGTTAATATTTCTACTGCGGGGAGGGACTATTAAAATTCCATTTGAGCCTTTGCTACGAGGGACATTCGTAAAAAATGCTTTTGTTTGACATAAATCACAATCCCGAGCAGATTTTCAAGTAGAAAAAGGGTATGCTTTAAACCAGTCTTGAAATAGATAGAAAAGACAAGTTGGAAGCTCGGCGACTCGGCCTTATGCTTAAAAAAATAGTAATTGGGTCCCTAACTACGCCGCTGGTTTTAATATAAATAAATAACGAGAAGCTGGGTTGCATAAAATACCTCGTTCTTGACATTACTAGTGCATTTTCTTTGCTTTTCAACAGCAGATTAGTTTCCTTTCATCTCAAGTTTAAAACGTGTGGCCCCATTTACATGATCCAAAGTAAGCAATATATAGGGTGCTTAAAATAATTTGGTTGTATAGATTTATTGTTTGTATAATATACATACATATGTCTTCTAATAGGGTATCACAACCTTTACTTCTATTAATGCTTCTATATATTACTCCAGGTTAATTGAACCATTTTCTGTGATTTGTATACACAATGCTCAGAGACGTAACTAGGGGGGGGGGGGGGGGGGCTACGCCCTCAAAATGTTAATTAGCCCCCCAAAAAATGTACCACTGTGTAGTTTTACCTCTGTCAGTTGCAATTCGACCTAGAAGCCCCCGAGTAGCCCCCCCCCCCCCCGCCGGAAGACCGAAGCTAGTTACGCTGATGATAGTGTCATTAAATAATGGTTGTTGTTTTAACTTTTAACTGTTAAAGAACAATCAATGCTGTAAAATAAACAGCATTTTACAATATAAAAAACGTAATGTTGAATATGACCATTGTTCAATCCACTTGAAACGGGACTGAGCAATGTCCTATCTCGCACTTTTATTAATTTTGATTCTATGTGGTTTACAGAGGGATCTGGGTCTGTGTAATTATAGTTTGAGACACTCTATATAAGAAATTTGGAAGCCATAGCGGTGCCACTTATAATAATAACATTATAAGTTTACGTTTATTTATACTGTCTCTCAGTTTGCGTATAACTAATGTAATTTTGAACGGTTTGATTATTTTAATATCATTAATGTTTACCAGCCCAATATTAAACAGTTGCACAAAAATGCTTTGTTTTAAAAAAGATATTGTGTATTTATCCAGAGAAAAATAGACCTAAGCTTTGCTATTAGCTGCTTAAATTTAAAATAATTTATTTCAAAGTCACTGCGAAAAAAATATACTTCACAGTTTTATGATAAATATTTTGAAAAAGTTATGACGATAAATGTGGAAATATACACATAGGAATGCTGAAATATGTAAAATTATGTAAGCCCACATTAATAACTTTGTAATTGAAATATTATTTTTCCGGATATTCCTATAAGACCTTGATTAAAATTGCATATTATTATTGCTATGAAGATAATAATTGTTATTATCTCTAATTTTATTAAACATTGCGACATTGAAACTACAGTAACATACTTGTAATTAGAGAAGCGGACACTATCGAACCAAGATTGCTTTCGGTAATTTGTTTTTATACTCCGTGATTATAAAAATCCAACATTTTAAATGTATGACCAACAATAGCAGTGCCACACCGGGGGGGGCTCAGACCACCCCCGGTCTTAGACACACAAAAATTAAAAAAGTGCACTACTAATTGAAAAAAATCCACCGAATTGCACCATGAAGCCCCCCCCCCCCCCAAGACAAAATCCTGGGTGCGCTACTGATCAATATACTATAAATAAATAAAAAATAACTTGGTTTTGGCATATTTCCGATCAAATAAAGCTGCTTGAAAGGGAAACCAATGAACTGTAGAAGTAAATGTTGAGGTGTTGAAACAGTGTTTCCAGTTTCAACAAGTGTCTAATACATATTTTGAATTACAAAATGTCAATAAATGATAATGAATTTTTTACCCAACTGGAGCACATCCAAAATTGTCCCAAGATCCCCGAGTCAGGGTCGAACATAATACACAAAAACCATTTTTTATTATTGTTATCGTCCACTTGAAAAGGTTGTGGTTAAATTTCTATTATGGTTCCTAAAATTTGCGAGGAGAAGTTCCTTCTCGACTGCAATATTTTTAACACTGTGTAGATTTACTGAAGAAACTTCTTTCGCTAACTGTGCCAACAACGCAAAAAACGTAACTTCTCCTGATTGTTGTAATGCAGCATTTTATTAATAATTATTAATTATTCAAATGGAAAAGCAGAGTGACCAATTAAAGTGCATACTACTTAATAAATTGTAGCAATTATGCATAATCCAATGAATAAAAAAATGACTGAATTTAAAACCACTAGTGGCTAAGCATCTAATTTAATCCAACTAGAAAACTATGGCCTTGGTCAGCCGTAAGGTGTGAATCATATTGTTGATAACGATTACTATCATATTAAATTGTCTGACATATAGAAGTGCACGGCCGTAGTTCTTTATTAGTATATCCTAGCGGGTTTCCCGCATAGACATTACATATTTTCCAGCTAAATCACAATACAGAACGAAATTAACTCTGTTCTCACTGAAATTGTAATATGATACTCAGACAACACATTGATTCGGTTAACTCGCATCGTTTTTTTAAATGGGACAAAAAACCGAAGGATCTCAGACTCCTGATGATTAAAACGAGACAAGATTCTACGGCCCAACCACATGTTTTTGTTTCTTTCACATATTTTTTTGGGTTACTCTATTACTTGATATACTTTGTTTTAATTACTTTTCAAGCAGCTGGTCTTTTGTAATGTATAATAATTCTACTTGAATGTACAGAGTGAGACAGGGTCGGCCTTCAGAGTATCGTTAAAAAATCAATAAAACTGATGCCAATAAATTTAAATTCATTATTCTTAGAGACGTATAACTAGTGGTTAAATGCAGGATTGTCTTAATCCGGGCCTGATGCTAGATTAAAAATGACGGCATCGCCTGTCATACAATGACAATGCAAGTCAAATTATCTATTTCATTATTCGCCGCGGTTAAAATTTCCCTGAGAGGTAAATTGTTACTTATGTATGTACAATATAATAAAAGGATATGAGAAATGTATAAGCAGCAACGACGGATAGGTCGATTTCACAACAACTTTAATAGCAACTCATTACGACGGATAGGTCGATTTCACAACAACTTTAATAGCAACTCATTAGACAGAACAACACCAAAAATTAAAATGGCGCCTAATAATTATTTTAAGCACGAACACCAAAAGGTATCGTTGGCCTATGGCTGGCTATATTGTTTCGCATCTTTTTTGTTCGCCGTTTTTAAATGTATAGACGTCATTCATTGATATACCGTGCGAATATCCTTTGGAAGACAACTTAATTGCACGTAGGTACACAAATCATAATTGTTTTGCAAGTATAATTTTTAAAATATATTTGCCGGAGAAACAATTAAGTATAATATATGCTATTTTGGGTTTAGGAGCTAAAAGACAGACATGCAATATGCAATAGGTTAATTTTATACATTGTTGTCAAGAGTGTAACCGACCAAATGGAATAATCCCATTTGAGCTTGTTTTTAAAAGTATAGGCTATACTTTTAAAAACAAGCTCAAATAGGTTTCCTTTTGGGTATGAGTATTGGTTATTGTAACTTATAATTTATTAAAACAGCATTCTGTATAAATATTAATACGTCTAGCCTTTAAAAAATGTTAAATCTCTAAAGATAAACAATTATGTATTATTTATGTTAGCGTGTAACTTCTAAGACATATTGTACGCCTTAATGATGCTGTGCAGTGTTACTATAGTTTATTTTCTAAGTGGATACGTATAAACGAAATACACTTTTCATGTTTTTTGTCTATTAAAAATATGTGTTGCTCAAGACGTTTGGCGTAATCTCAAAAACTGTTTTGAATCGTCTTATACACGAGTAAACTGTTAAAAAATATTTACTTGCTAATTAACGTGAAACCTATTTTATTTCCACACAAACATTTCATTCTAAGGAATGCTTACAAGAAACCAGGCTATTTTTTCCTTTCCATATAATTTTGGCTGATTATCTAACTTACTACATTACCCACTTTGCAATATTTTCAGCGTAGTAACAGGTACAGATAAAAAAATATAAGGAATGGACAACATAAGCCTTGGATTTGGGACAGAACTTTCCTCGGCAAATAAGGTTAATTACCTTTCATCATAAAATATGTTTTTAAGTTGTTCGGTTATTCGTCAAAAGTGGCCCTAAGAAAAGGGTGTAGTTTTTAACTAAACTGAATTCTCTAAGACCATTATGTTTGCGTTTTATATCAATACCGAACTGTGATGAGTCATCCCCCTGAAATGGAAAAACACGCAATACTCCCCTTTCAACATTGAGGTGGCGTGGCGTTTCAGCTTAAAATATTACCCCAATAATAATTATTTTATTATTCATGTTGATATGTCGCATTTTTTTACCTTAAACAAAATAATTGGAAAATATCTACTGAAATATTGGACCAGCAGTACAGCAGGTTCTTAGTCTTTGTACCTACTTCAGATTTCTCACAGAATTCTTGTTTAAAACATAAAAAAAAGTCCAGATGTTTACTATTTCCTGAGCTGTTAATTCCTTTGGGGTTAATTACGAGCGGTTTTATTGCGTTTAGCCACTCCCAAAGTAGAAGTACGATGTTATTATTAAAGTTATTATCCGCCCCACAATAAATGCAAATTATTAGATAGGGAAAAATTATTCAGGTTTTCTGATACGCTATCACCTCGTTTTGCACGAGGGACTCTGCATTTAGTACTTATATAAGTTATCTAGATTTATTTGGTTATGAAATCAATTTTTATTACAGGGTATTTAGGAAACTTCAGTTTCTTTCAGGTTTTATGGTAAAAAAATCTATTTGTTTTTAAGAAAAGGGGTGTTATTTATTGCTTGTGAAATATAGGGGATACTTTATTATTTTAGAAATATTAAAACATACTTCTAACGTCTTTAAAGAACTTTTTGAGTAGGTAAGGTAATTAATTTTTAGAGAATTAAATTTTGGCGAAAAATGTATGACATTGTTCCAATGGTGTCAATAAAAAATCATGTCTAATTTAGATAAATTAGACTCAAATCGCATTAATTAAGAATATTAGCTTTTATTCAGGACACAACCAATTATTTCCAAGGTTGCTGGGTGACTATTCCCTATTACAAGTGTTTAGGTTCAAACAATAGAAGCCAAGCAGTTTTTAGTGACCACAATTTCTCATTGTTTTAAATTTTAATTTTACTAATAGTGGTTTTGCCAACTATTAAGTATACTCAATAAATATATATATATATATATATATATATATATATATATATATATATATATATATATATATATATATATATAGGTGCCGTTCTAATATGCGGTCTACCGTCCTACATACAGTCTATGTGTGTACGCTATTATTCTAATATGCGGTCTACCTGCTAATAACTTTAACATAAATAATATAAATTGTGTTTACAACAGTGAGGAAGGAATATCTTTGAGAAATTATCAATGTTTACACTTTGATTGTACTGGTAAGAAACAATCTTAACAAAATCTAACATTGATAATTTCTCAAAGATATTCCTTCCTCACTGTTGTAAACACAATTTATATTATTTTATTACTTTAATACTCTAATCGGATTTTCCCAAACTCGCAAAAATAAAGTAAATACGCTCGGGGCGGAATTGGGGTGCAGGATTAACATACCTGAGAGATCACTATTTTTGGAATAATTATGCGGGCGGAGTTAGGCACTGCTCACAATTAGATATTAAATGTTAAAGTTATTAGCAGGTAGACCGCATATTAGAATAATAGCGTACACACATAGACTGTATGTAGGACGGTAGACCGCATATTAGAACGGCACCTATATATATATATATATATATATATATATATATATATATATATATATATATATATATATATATATATATATATATATATATATATATATATATATATATATATATAGACCTGTTCAACGGAAAATAAAGGCTTTATAAGATGTCAAAATTTAAACGTTTAAAATGTTTGTACATACTATAAATAAACTAAAACCCCCTTTTGACCTGCAAGTACAGTGTACCAGGTAGTAGGCAACAACAAAGGCTTGGGTTTGGGTATATAAGGATTATTACCCGTCACATTTTAATTTTGGTGTTGTACATACATAATATACCTATATGTCTAAAAAGTAAACTTTTTACTTTTATTTCTACATTTGTTTTTCCACAACGTTCAGATGTATATGGTACTGACCCCAACCCCAAGCACATGATGCAGAGAGCACTATTTACCTGAGTCACGATATACAATAAAAATATGTACATACATAATAATAGATGAATTTATATAACTAATAATCATAAAATACCTTTGCATGGTGTGCCTTCCATTATGTAATGAAAGAAACTTGTTTAAGCCTTGTTTTAAGGTGTAACAAAACAAATATCAGACAAAGAAACGTTTCTTCTTGCACCTGTCCGAAAACCAGACAAGAAACCCTTCTTATAACTATATATCTAGAAACATAATAAGAATAAGACAATAATTAACTATTGTCAGCATTTACAGTGTATAACAATGATTTGATGCCGTCATTGTTAAACCTATTTTGGTATTCTTAGTATTGTAGGATTGTAAGCTAGTCCGTCTGTCTGGCGCTTTAAACGATTTCGTGTTTTATGAAGGTTTTTAATTTAAAGAATGGTCATTTTCTGACCAGTCATGAAGAATGAGAAAGTGAACTTAACTATAGGTAGTCGGTACTAGCGTAAAAATAAACGTTCACGGGTTTATTGTTCCTATTTTCACGGTCTACAAATTTTTGTAGGGTCCAGCACTGGGCTTAAAAAATTAAATTTATTAATTGCACAAGTTTCCAAGAGTTTGTTTAACAAAACTTATATTCGTTTAACATCATGCTGCGGTAATATATAGTCGTTTTTTAGAGTATATAAGCATAAAACAAAAATAAATGAGATAATTTTAAATAGATTTAAGATGACCCAAATAATTTTTGCCAAAATATTCAGCTTTATTCAGGTTAAAAGTTTTGATTTCACATCAACATTGTTGCAAACTAATGCATTTAATTTTCTTTAGGATACAAAGCTATACTGTTTAGGAGTCACTAACATTTTTAAAGACATACCTAGTTCTATTATATGTAAATACCTTAGTAAGAAATACTTTATTAAAATTATAGTCACTTACTGTTAAAAACTAGAAGTTTTCTAGTAGAGCCAAGTCTTTTAATCGGGGATTTGGTCTCTTCGTTTTCGTCCATGCTCATTTTATAAAAAAATACCGTTTTAGCTATCCTATAAAATCTATAAATCTTTTAGATGTAAGCGGTTGGTTACAAAAATAGCAGGCACTTTCCTTTCACATTCAAAGGCAATATAATAGGCACCATTCGTTTTGGTCAGTTTTAAACACGGAAAATTATCGGTTGATTTTATGTGAATGAACGTTTAAAATTTGTAAAGAATCTACACAAACCACACACAACAACTATGTTAAAAAATTAATACGCGCACCTCAAAATAGCACAGCACATTGCCTGCCTCTATCTTGTTTAATATTCGCCGTTGTGATTCGCTGAATATCAGCAAGTCGTTATAAACAACCAAACGTCATAGGTGCACGTTATTACAATAACGAAGTTAGCAGCAAGTATTCTATAGACACGCTTTCTTCGTTTTTAAAGCGCGAACCTTGACTAGCGGTTAACGTAACAATACGCTAACTTCGTAAGCTTGTAACTTGTAACCTAAAAACGGCGTTTCTTGTAAGCGACGAGCATGCTATTTCTCTCTAAACTTGACAGAGCAGTAATGATAAAATTTTCGTTAGCTTTGCTAGAAGAGAATCAGCACTAGCTTTTTCATGTTAAACTAGAAGTGGTAAAATCGTCATTTCCTCTGCTAGAAGCGGCCCTATCTTTTTTATATGGAACCAGAAGTCGTAAAATTTGTATTACCTCTGCTAGAAGCGACCCCATCTTTTTTATATTGAACCAGAAGTCTTAAAATTGTCATTACATCTGCTATAAGCAGTCCTGTCTTTTTTATATCGAACCACAAGTAAAATTGTCATTACCTCTGCTAGAAGCGGCCCTATCTTTTTTTATATTGAACCAGAAATCGTAAAATTTGTATTACCTCTGCTAGACGCGGCCCTATCTGCTTCATAATGAACCAAAAATCGTAAAATTGTCATTACATCTGCTAAAAGCGCTTCTGTCATTTTCATATTGAACCAGAAGACGTAAATTTTCATTACCCCTGCTAGAAGCGGCCCTATCTTTTACATATCTAACCAGAAATCGTAAAATTTGTATTACCCCTTCTAGACGTGGCCCTATCTTTTTCATATTGAATCAGAAATCGTAAAATTACATCTGCTAGAAGCG